>JBDJHY010000116.1:9445453-9457438 GCA_039654485.1 Withania somnifera | reverse complement strand
AGGTATGAAAAGAAAAGTTTGATCATATGAAGGTAAAGGGTGTGGTATCATCTAAAAGAATTTGAAAAAAAATGATATGAAAAGAAGTTAAAAAGAAAAGAAAAAAAGATTTTGAAGCATTGTATCAAGAAGAAAGAGGAAAATAAAATAAGGTCAAAGTGGAGTAAAATAGTGTAGTGCCAAGAAGGAATAAGTCATTAAAAATTTACCATACAGCCCCCAAGTCTACAGTCCTAGCTGAGTAATGTCCTATATTGACCCTAATCCAACTGCCTAAAAGCAAAAGTATAGAAAATAAGAGCAAGCCTATGGTATTTGTATAAACATTGTTTGAACTTCTTTGTGAGAGCGAGCACATTTGTTATAGTCTTGATCTCACTGACATATTGTGTGCATGTGACTTCTTTGTTGTGAGGGTACTTGAATAACATTGTCTGATTGGTGGTTATTAGGATGATTGTCAGTTTTGTATGAACGATTGTCCATTGATAACATAATGTCGTTCATAGAACTTTTTATAATCGTTTGACTCATTTTGATAGTGCATACTCCGTTTTGATATGAAAATGGGGGGAAGGGGAGTTGTGATATATGTGTGTTGAATGTAGTATGACTGCTGCAGATACTCTAGGACTTTATTACTTAAGCACCATTGTTGTTTATTTTGGTTTTTGTTTCTTGAGGATAAATAAATGTTCTAAGTTGAGGATGTTGATATGTTATGAGTTTACAACACTTTCGACACCTGAAATAAGGAATTTGTGTACATCACTAACCATGCTTATGTGGATATGATGTATTTTGATGTGTTTTTTGCATGAAAGTAAGGTTCAAAAGAAAAATGAAAAAATGGTAAAATTTACAAGTATGGACTTTTGAAGAAGTTTTATGAGTCATAATCCCATCATGCGACTCGTACTAATTGCTCATGAAAAGGAAACAAAAGTATTACATTGGCATTTTGATAACATGAGTCGTCTGACGACTCATGACTTGGGAAGTATGAACTACGCTGATAGTTCATGAAAACTGTATAAGAGATTGTAGAATGTATCCTTAGGACCACAAAACTTTCCACAACTCGTGAAATCAACTGCACAAGTCTTATTGCATAATTGTGAAAAGTGATAAAAAGGTGGAAATGCTACCTACGAGCCACAAGTGAAATACCACAAGCATGATATGACGTATGGGAATATAGAGGAGTTCTGAATATTTGTTGCAGTATGAGTTATGAATTGAAGGCCACGAGTCGTGACTCTTTGTAGGACTCATCCGAAGGCGGCCGACCATGCTTTCTTAGTTTGTTTAAGATAGGTTTTACTATGTCTATAAATATATTACTTAGGTTTTGTTTTAGAGGTTACATACTTTGGGTATTACTTTGTGATACTTGGAGTTTTGATACGCCACTTTTTGAGTTCAATAAGAACATTTTATTTTTTCATCTTTTATTACTTTTTCAGTTTATTACTTGATTATTGTAAGTGTTGTATTATGAATTATACATTGGTTTTTTTATATTGTTAGTTAAATTATGAGTATTAAATACCATAAATAGGGTTGTGGGAACCATGATGAATTAACGCACTAGGGTAAAGTACCTAGTAATTTTCGACTGTTGTACATGCATGTATTGTTATTCTTTTTATTCTAATCATTTTTTGACAAGTGCACATGTTAAAACTCGCCTTAATTCTATACTTTCTTGAGAAAGAGGTAAAAAATAGGAAAAGAGAATAGCAACAGATATTTGAAACTATCAACCTTTATTTAATAACGTGAGCCCTAATCTACATAATCTATTTGTAATCAAAGATAATGATTAGTAATTAAAACACTAGGAGCGCAATAGAAGAAGAGTGATATCCATCTAGTTAGGATCGAGAGACGTTTAGATGAGTCTAACTTGTCATATTTTGCATGCAAAGACCCAGGATAGATTACTAGTACACGATGCCTATGTAGTTAAAATCATGGGAAACACAGTCCCAGTTTCTTAACAACCACTTATAACAACAAACATTGTTTTAAGTCTGGTTATTTTAACAAACAAACAATTAATGTTTTCTACTTTTATGCAATATTTCCCTCGGAGTTAGTGGCTTCTTGTTGATTTAAATTATTGTAGACTTATTTTTTGCTATGTTTCCTGTGGGATATGACTCCACCTTGTTAGGTTCTATATTTAAATAACAACTTCTTTATACTTCTTAATTGATGTTTAAGTTTGGGCGCACAAGTTATTAGCCAATCTTAGCTCACAATTTCTACTTTATCAGAATTTTCTTCATAAGGTATAGAAAACTCCTTGACACTTGAAGGCTCGATGTCTTTGCTTAAAAATTCCAATACTTTATTTGTCAAATTCACCATAGATTGTTTAGGTAGTTTCATCTCCTTCTCCACACTAGATGCTCAGTCTAAGAAAGTATGAAACATTACTTGGATGTCTTTAAATTCGACACTTTGTGTTTCATGTGCCATATTATTGTTCCTGTCAAACTCAAAGTCATAACTAGAATAATCGTTAGAACAACTAAAAGGGGAAAAACATAACTATCATAATCATCCAAATGACCATATTGACCATCATATACGAAATAATTATACCCATCATAGGGTTGAGATTGTGCGTACATCTCCCTCGTCGGGGCATACTCACAATCTTTCTAAAAGTGGAGTCCTTCTGTAAGGAAATAGTTTATCAAGATATAAATTGCAACTAACAAACTCATTTTTATGTCAATATATCATAGCAACACATACAATAGAAATAAAATCTAACTAACACAAAGAAATACAAAAAATCACAAACACATATTCATAAGTTTAAACCAAGAAAAATAGGCTCAAATCCAAAACTAACCCGATACACCAAATTATTCTCCAATTGGTGACGTTAAAATTCAATCATAAAAATAAAAGTGTACATGATTGTCACAAATAGAATAATTCAACATGAGTTTGATAGATCCTACGAGGAACAATGTAAAGACAATTAAGCAAGTAAAGAATTATCACCTAATTACTCTAATCTAAATATTTTTATAGTTTTGATTTTAAATTTAAAAGGTAACAAAGATAAAAGTAAACTATAAAAGTGAGATGAGTGATCAATGGCCTCTCTAGCAAGGAAAACAAAAGTTATGGGAAGAAAGAAAATGATCAACATCAAGAATGATTCACTGTAAATAAATATTTGTCACAAATTATCATGGGCCTCTCTATTAGCCTTGGAATCTCAGTACCCACTAATGTCTCTTGACTATAAGCCAATTTATCTTAGAAAATTCTCTCAAATCAAACTAAGAGATATTAACCATATTTCAATTTAGGCTACACTTAGATTCTCCTATCTCTAGATCGAATCCATTATATAAGATTTAAATTCCGAAACTATGCTAATTAATTTTTCAGCTTTTTTTCAAGCTAAATTAAAGAAAATGACAAATCCCAGGGTTTGCTACTTTCTTTGAAAATCAATTAAAGCACAAGATTAATTAGATAAACTAAAATCTATTTCATAAATTGCAAGGAACAATTACAACAAGTGTTGAATCAAAATCTAAATATTGTATTTTTTTAACTACAATATCCAAATATGAGATTAACAATTACACTTATAACTATTCATTACACAACAAGAAATTGAAGAAATGAATGAAGAATTGCTCATTAAAGAGCTTTAAATCTTCTCTTCCAAAGGTGTTGGTTGAAGAACCTTGCTTCGAAAGTTTGAAAATTGACCAAAGATGAAAAAAAATATTCACAAATCTTGCTTTCATGATTTATAATTTTCTCAATAAAAAAGGATAATAACAACCCCTAGATCTTCAGATTTTCATATTTACAAATCTGGCTATTTTTTGCACTCCTAGCCATTTTTTTATTTTCTTAAATTTGACCTCTTTTTGACTTGATTTCTTTCAATACCCATTTCGACCATATAAAACCTACAAAAAAGAAGTGACATTAGATGCACTGTTTTTTCAAGTAAACATAGTAAAAATCTATGATTAAAGAAGAGATAAGTTGATAAAATATCAACTTATCACAAGTGGAGTGAGTTTGGTTGAGATCAATGACTAAATATAGTCAGAAAATGGGTGATTTGCTTTTGAAAAAAGATATTTCAATTACAATGTATGAAGACAATGTTGCATGTATAACTTAATTGAAGGGAAGTTACATTAAAGAGGAAAGAATAAAGCATATATTTGAACAATTCTTTTTCACTCATAATCTTAAGAAGAAAGGTAAAATTGATGTTCAAGAAATTTGCAGTTGACAATTTGGCGAACATGTTCCCTAGGGCATTATCCATATCTACTTCTAAGAAGCTGATCCACAAGATTGAAATATATTATGTCTGAGATATCAAATGATGTTCTTTTCAGAGGGAGTAAAATATATATTGCACTCTATTTTCCTTAACCAAGATTTTGTTCCATTAAATTTTTCTAGTAAGGATTTTAGTGAGGCAACTCAAGATGGCACTTCTCCACCCTTTGTTAGCAGCTTTCTTCTATTAAGATTTTTTCTTAAGAGATGCATGTACTCTTTTTTTTTCACTAGGCACGATTTTAACGTGACACATTAGATATGAACATCTAAAGAAGAATATTATGAATACATTCAATTGTGTGGATGTTATATTTAAGGATGGAAATTGGGCTGCTTGGGTCAAATTTGGACACATAAAAATATATTACGATGACAAAGGAGTCAAGACCAAAATTTATTTGTGTCAAAATGGATTGAGTAATAGGTCATAACCCAATCCGTCATTTTTTACTAAGTTTTGATTATTTTATTTGCCCTTTTGCAATATTTTTACCTAAAAAAATATTTTTTCTTTATTATGACTACATATGACATATCAAAATGAAAAAATTAAAAAAAAAGTCTTTTTAAAATGTTTTGATAAGATTTCTAAAAAACTAATTTTTCCTTAAAATGATTACATATAGCGTACCAAAATGAAAAGATTAAAAAAGTCTTTTTAAAATATTTTGATAAGATTTCTAAAAAATTAATTTGAGCTATATATTAACTCATTTTTTATTGGACTGAAATGAGTGAACTAATAAATGAATGGACGGATAACTAATTCAAACTTAAATTGGTTGTTGTAGAGTGGATTAGGTATGATTTTGTCAATCCTAATATCATTTAATGAACATTTTAACACATATGTACCTTATTAATAGATCACTTAATATTTTTATACTAACAAATGGTTTATACATTTTATAAATAGTAATCTTTGGTGAAAGAAAATAAAATAAATAAATAAGAAAACATTTCCTGCCATACATTTTTTCTATATTTTCTTGTTATGTATTTAATATATTTCTCTCATTGTATAACAATAACTTATTTATGTGAAAAATTCCCACATTTTAAGGGGAAATACGGTGCATTGGAGTTTCTCGCCTACGCCAAAAGTCCAGAAATTATTCATGTCGGGCCCAGTAGGCCCGGAAGTCGTCGATCGAGTAAAGAGCAGTTGTTGAACGAATCAGATCTCATTCGTGTGATACTAGCTTAGCAGAAGGACGCGTTGACATATTTTTATCATCACATCACATATGCTTGTCGGAACCGGCGACGGAGACCGGAAGAATTCGATTTTCAATTCTCCGTTATAATCAAATTTCTTTGCTCTCTCTACCATTCTATCTATATTCAGTCCCAGAGATGCAATTCCTTGAATTGTAAAACCAAAAATTTCTGTATCATTTTTGGGATCGGTAGCGGCAAAGGGACTCGAATTGAGCTGATATATGGCTTACAGAAGGAAACAGCAGGTGCCTAAGGTTTCTACCTTTACAAGTGATTTTGAAAGTCCGCCACCACTTCCCTATGAGAGTTCTTCTTCTTCTTCGTATGCTTCTTCACTCGCTGCTAAGGCCATCAGAGCATCATCGGCGTACAGAGACTCTTCTCTTTCCTCTGCTTATGGTCAGTCAGCTCTTTCATCTCCTCGCAACTCGAATCCTTTACGATCTTCTGCTCCGGTTTCAACAGCATACAAAGACTCTTCTCTCTCTCCCACTTATGGTCAATCCACTCTTTCATCTCCTGGTTACTCAAGTCCGTTACGATCTTCTGCTCCGGTTTCAACCGATAAGGTTAGGTATTGCTTGCCTTTAGGGTCTACGCATAATACATTAAGATTTTTTGTTCGGCATCTTACTTGCTCTCGTTTTCACATCTGCTGCTGTTAAGTGATACCTTTGCTTCATTTCTGACTTTCAGTATCTTGATGAATTTTAGGGGGCTATATGTTTATTTTTCTTTGAGAGTAGAACCACATGTTAGGGTGAACTTTAACGTGTCTTTACGGTTCTTCTATTGTTTTGTCTTATTCTGATCTTAACTTATTACTTTTACATTGATGTTACAAGTAATAGTGGTATGTGCTACTTTTACGTTGTTTTTCCTAATGCATATTCAGGTAACTGGTTGTCACTTTCACATAACTTTTTATTTTGGAGGTCTAGGAGTGGTTTTGTGGGAAAATAGAGGAAGGAGGATTTTTAACATTTCCTTTGTAAAATGTAAAATTTGATATCAGGTTCTTTTGGTTGTTATGGGGGGTTTATAACTAGATATGCCATATTGTCATCTCTGATATGTAAATTAAAGTTTACATTCAATTTCTCTTTAGCTACATATAGAAGTGCAGTAACTAAATGTGTGTTACATAGTGCTGTGTTCTTCTTCTTTTGTATCCTTTGATGATATGAAAAAAGAATAAGGATCAGCTTCCAAGATTTGGGGAGTAAAGATGTGGAGAGATGGGGAATGGGAAAGGATATTGCCACCGACTGAGAGGATGGGGGAAATTATAGGACCATTGATACATAATTTTCTTCCTGCATCTCCAATTTCAATTTGTATCCTTCTTTAAACAATTGTGGTGTCCGGACCAGCTTGTTACTGGTACCTACTATCTCCAACCAACATGAGCACTGGGTAATTCCATATACTAAGGCTCAAATAGATAGGAAATCACATAGTATCTTTTTGTCTCCACTGGGATATCTGTGGCTTCATGGTTCGCAATCTACTTCATTGACCACTACACCAAATCCTTAGATGCTTCAAGTCATATCCTTATATGATATGGAAAAAGGATAAGTGTTGGCTGCCAAGTTATTCATTAGATACTGATTCCTATCTCGAAAACTTATTTTCTCCTTTTTGATTTTCTTAACTATCTTTTGGCTGCCAAGTTTAAGGAAATAAAGAAGTCTAGAGGGATGGGAATGAGAATCTTTCCACCAGCTGGGGGATGGTGTCAGGGTAAGGGATTGGCTGAAGACGACTCATAGAAGTTACTGACCCTGTTATCAGTTGTTTGACTTTGGTATCGTCTCTTTTACAGCTGATAAATGGAGTTCTTGCTGTAAGATTACTCTTTCTAAATGCAGGATTTGTCCAGCTATGAGCATAAATCAATGAAAAACTTGAGTGAATCCAAACAAGGAATTTGGGGAGTATTGGCTAGGAAAGCTAAATCTATTATTGATGATAATGATACAGACCAACCACATGTAAGCGAAGTAAGAACAAGGATGCAACATATGCCTGATAGTGCAACCGTTGGTCAGGTAAGAAATTTATGATGAAATTGAAAATTTTATGGTTACATGTTTGCCAAAACTTGTCTTTGTCTATGTGGTGATGGTCTATGAGTTAGGCTTGAAATTCTGAATTTTGCACCTTTATAACTTTGTTTTGCAGCAATATGACAGGAAAGAGTTGCCTGAAAGCCGTAGAAAATCCGAAGGCCATAAACTACAGAAGGGACTAGATGCTCTTGCATCTTCCCTTAATTATATTGGTGGGACCATCGGGAATGCTTTTGAGGTATGCTTTTATATGAAGTTCCTTCCAAATATTTCCATGAAGAAATACCACATATTTTTAACTTTTTGAAAGTATTATTTGTGTGGATACAAAAAATATTTAAAAATGTTGATCACTACACTATGCTTCAATCCAAATTAATTTCGTGGTTTATGTGGATTTCCAAGATTAGTCTATTGATGTGTATAAGACTAGAGGCTAAATTTCACACTTACCCTTGTAAGTATATACAAGCCTCAAGCCACTGTATGACGACTCTTGGCAAATGTTGAACCTATCATAAGTGTAACAATGACAACTTAATCCTAATTTGTCTAGTTGGTATCACCTATATGAATCTGTTGCTTCCATTGTTTTTGGATAACTATTGAAAGCATTTGAGTTGAAAGCCCACCCCAAGAGTATTACTCTCCTAGTCTGACTTTCCTAGAGCTTCTGGTAGTACAACTGAGACATTGGAGGGAACTTTACCCCTGCACGGATGGAGCAACAAAAGTTCCTTTTTAGAATTCAAGAGGTCACACGACAACTTAATCCTAATTTATCTAGTAGGTGTTAGCTATATGAATTCCTTGCTTCGATTATTTTTGGTTTTTAGACTTTCTAAAACAAATTGATACTTGAGGTGAAGGTCTATCAGGAGCTACTTCTCTGTCTTGACTTCTCTGTCTTGAGGGGTTAGGCTGCTTACACATCACCCAACCCAGACGTCATTTTTGGAATTTCATTGTGTATATTATTCTAGTCTTTAAAAATAATATAAAACTGTGTTAGGTTTTTAGCTATGTTTGTATTGATCTGATAGATTTTAGGTATTTTTCAATACTTTCTACTTTGAAAAAAGATGATAAGTGAAGTAGCTTTGTTTTATTGGAAAGAAACATATAGTTGGACACATGATGTTGCAGCACAAAGCATTTGTCCTTTTATTTGTAAATTTGACAAGCCAATTTAAAAGCATGGAATTTTTTCCTATATAGCAGTGGAAAACTTTGTAGCTAACTGCCTTAGATTCATGAGTACTGAGATCTTCGTTAATCCATTGCTTGATTTTGCTGCATGCTCTGCTCCCAAAATGCATAGAGACTTGCGAAGATGTATATACTGTTGATAAAGGGGAGTTAATTTGTTGTTTGAGGGAGCTGGTATTGTGATATTAAAATTATTGCATTTGAGGGGTTCATGAAATGGGTATCATGCAACTTAGGTGATCTTAAAGCTAGCACCCACTAGGTTTTAGCAGGAGATGCTAATTTCTAGTGATTGCATTAACGATCTTGAGGAAAGAAGTGGAGTACAAGCTCCAACGTTGACTAAATTGTAGATTAATGAATTGTGAGCTGCAAATAGCTCAATGATAGTTCTCTTCTCCAACTTCTCTTAAAGGCAAGCAGCAATTCTGATACTAAAAGGGACTAAAATATATACTCAAATTTATATCAAGTGAGACAAACTTTTGTCTGAACCTAAAATTCTGTGCTTAGAAAGAAATCCTTTGGATGTTTGGATTCTTGCATATGTAAGAAATGTTTGCTAGAGCCATATTCAATACTTTGAGCATCTTCATTTCTCATGTTGCAAGACAAAAAGCTGCTAATGTCATGCCCCGAATCTACACCCTGTATGAGACACGGCGCCTAGGACCTACAAGTGAGCCTAAGCTAGCTCTTGACACATGTTACATACTAAACCTACAACAGAAGCTATGAAAGGCATAATTAGAAAAGCTAATAAAGATATCTTATAAAAGTCTTAAGATTTCATATGATGGCCAACAAGGAAACATAATAGGACTTCAGCAGGCTAATACCACTTATCAGAGATACTTATTCTTGATAGTGACTTTATTCAACTGCCGGTAGTCTAGACACATAAGGAGAGAACTATTTTTCTTTCGCACGAACAGGACAGGGGCACCCTAGGGTGAAACACTGAGCCCGATGAACCCCTTTTCGAGAAGGTTTTTTAACTGCTTCTTAAGCTCAGTTGGGCTATCCTATAAGGAGGAATAGATATGGACTCAGTATCAGGAAGAAGATCTATCTCGAAATCAATCTTCCGATCTGAAGGGATACCATGTAGATTGTCAGGAAATACCGCAGGAAAATCTTTAACCTGTGTATTTGCAACCTTTAGAGTTCATGATGACAATTGCAATAAAATCATAAGTTGGGTTTTGAACCCTAGATCAAAGATATGTTAACATTGCCTGAAGAATTAAAGTTTTTGGTATTTGAGTGGAAGGAACTCTCATTGAATATACTCCCCTACCTAATTTGGAGTGAATTCCCTAGGCAAAAGCTTGGTGAAAACGAAGGGCTTGGAACCTAAGGTGAAAACCTTAATGTACTGTGCCAGAGATCTTTCTGACTCCTTTTATTGAATTTCCTTAAATGTTGTGAAAAATAATAGGGAATAGAGACTTGGACTATTAATGTGAGGGAGGTGGTTAACTAGTGCTTAGAGAACTACCGAGAATGCTTTACAAGCAATATTCAAAAGTAACAAGAACATTGGTTAACATGGGCAGAATAGCAGTACAATACCACTTATCAGAGATACTTATTCTTGATATTAACTTTATTCAACTGCCGGTAGTCTATACACATAAGGAGAGAACCATTTTTCTTTCGCACGAACAGGACAGGGGCACCTAGGGTGAAACACTGAGCCCGATGAACCCCTTGTCCAGAAGGTTTGTTAACTGCTTCTTAAGCTCAGTTGGACCATCCTATAAGGCGGAATAGATATGGACTCAGTATCAGGAAGAAGATCTATCCCGAAATCAATCTTCCGATCTGAAGGGATACCATGCAGATCGTCAGGAAATACTTCAGGAAAATCTTTAACCTGTGTATCTGCAACCTTTAGAGATCATCTTTCTTGCTTGAGGTAGGAGACGATACGACCCTTAGGCACGATGGAGCTGCCTCCCTACTCCTAAACTGACTCACCCAGAAACTGAAACTTGACTATTTTGGTTTTGTAGTCAACCGAGGCATAGCAAGCGTGCAACCAATCCATGCCGAGGATGATGTCGAAATCTATCATATCTAACTCTATCAAGTTTGTAGAGGTGATTTCCACAAGAATTAAAACCGGGCAATTCCTATAGACCTTTTCGGTAACTATGAAATCACCAACTGAACATGACTCAGAAAGCTGATCAGGACTAACCCAACTCTCACGGCAACATAAAATGTAACAAATGACAATGTAGCCCTCGGATCTAACAACACAAAACAATCAATAAAGAAGACTTGCAACATACCATTGACAATGTCGGGAGACTCCTCTTGGTTTTGGCGGGACCCTATTGCATATTATTGGTTCTGGTGCTGGCCGCCATCGATACTCGAAGTAGCACCTTGCTGAGTAGCGCATGCTAGAGGAGCTACTGATGTTGAAGGCTAAGCTCTATTAGAATTTTGATTTCCCTTCCTAGTCACTAAGTCCTTAACCTATGACTCGACTGACCACAACCAAGACACCTACTTGTTTGGCTAAACATCTCCACGGACAATTTTTCCCACACTAATTGCAAGTGGGAGAAGTCATGATACTAGTCGGCGCACTGCCCTGAGACTTAGCACCAGAGGGCTTCCCTTTCTGAAATTGACGAGGAGCAGGTGCACTAGCAAAGGATGGAGCTGTTGCTGAATACTTCTCTTGAAAAAGAGGCCTGCTGCCCCCATGTGACCTCTGAAGTTGACTCCGGTCTGACTAGTTAAACCTTGCCCTCTTATTTTGTCTTTCCCAATCTTTGATCCTTTCTTGCTCCATCTGTTGGTCATAGGTCATAAGTCTGGAGATGCTCATATCCCAACCAACATTGCAATTTTTCACTCTTTCTTCACCAAGTCGTTGATTCCATAAACACTCATTCTGGCCCTAGGATCATCATCCATCTAAGGAGCATATTTAGAATAGCTATGTGAACTTAAGGTCATACTCCTTAACAGACATAGAACGTTGCATGAGGTTCATGAACTCTTCTGCTTTAGCCTCCCTTTGCTCTCTGGGAAAGAACCTATACAGAAAAGCTTCAACAAACACTTCCTAAGTAGCTGGAACAATACATTAACCCTTACAATCCTTCCATTG
>JBDJHY010000116.1:9405896-9418358 GCA_039654485.1 Withania somnifera | reverse complement strand
CAAAGATCAAAAAGCCATCTAAGAGATCCTGTATTGATCATTTGAACATACTTCAACAATTTCTTTTTTGATAACCCTAGTGTTTGGGCCAGCTTGCATGCACTCAACTAAACCACGGGATATCTACCACCTCCCACTAGCAACTAGTACAAAGTAATTTTATCCACCAATGCTAGGTAATTCTATCCATCATGGATAGATCATCTAGTGTTTTTTGCCTCTATTGAAATTTGAGACCTCATGGTTCTCACCCACTTCATTGACCACTATGCCACATCCTTGGGTGCACTTTAGCAATTTAGAATTTCCATTCAGTGTACATCAAGAATATTCTTATGTGATGAGCATCGCATTTCTCAATCAATAACTACTTCAACAAACATAACTTGAACTAAGGATACGATTCACAATTTCGTAACTTGTTGCAACTGCCTTCTCCTCTTTCTATAACTGAATTTCAATTTACATCATCTTTCCTCAAACTCATCATGAGGAAAACCCCTTCCACAATCACGAGAAAAGTAATTGGCATCAAAGTTATCACCAATGACAAGTATCCGAATATGTAATCTAATACGTATTATATAGATAGCAAAGAAAGATAGTTATTACAGTATGCGCAAATTTGGAATTTGAGCAAGCTCTGGTGGAAGGTAACCTGATAAGTTGTTATTATCAAGCAGCCTGGAAAATGAAGGAAAAGGGTGATTAGTCCTTTATAATGCAAAACTCAATTCTAATAATATTCATCAAATTAAATAGATAAAAAAATACACGAGAATTGCAAGTAAAAGTTGCGTGGAATAAACCCAGTGTGGTCAGGCCCTTCAGGGATCTCAAGCATCGCAGGAGCTTAGTACACCAGGCTAACCTTTTATTAGATAGATCAAAACCACACTGCATTCTAAGGTTAACAAGTCATCTTTATCTAGTCTATTCAGAAAAATTAATTTCTATATAAATAGTAGTGTGCAATAATTGATACTAATGAGGCCTTTGTATCATGGTAATCAAGGTTTGATTTCAGCTGAATCTTTTCTTGTTAATCTTTTTGGTTTGAATCTCATGCTGTACTTATCAAAATGAATTTTGATACAGTGACGTACTTCTTCAGTGATAACACAGAAGAAATCATTCAGTAAAAGTGTACGGGTTTTTAATTCCTCAAAACGAAGGAGATGATAGTTGTTTGCAAATATTAAGAAGAGATAGATAAATAATCATTCAGTACCCACCTTTTCCTTGAACAAATAAAGAGTAAGCCATGAGAGACAGATAAAGAGCAAGCCATGAGTGACAAAAGCGGATCCAGGACTTCAATTTTATGGGTTCATCCTTTATGTTCTTAAGGGTGAGCCCCTTATACCTCTACAATTATGGGTTTTAAATCTAATATTTATTGAAAATTTATTGATTGTTAACATATCTATTCATATTCGGTGTCGAAAAATCGAAGTTTCAGTTGAACCCAGTAATAATACTCTCCATCGCCGTTGATAAGAGAAAGAAATCCTTTTATCTTTCTTCATAGGAAAGGACTTTGTATGTATCATTCATAAAAGCAACATCTCTAATTAAGCCTTGAGAAAAATCGTAAGTAACACCACCTGATGGACTAGCAGGCACTAAAAATGTTAAAGAATCATGTTGTCACTTACAAGTGAAGTAGCTTTGGAAGTTTGGATAGCTCCGGTGGAATTTGTCCACTTATCGAATTGTTATTCATGTGGCTGACAGAAAAAACAAAATCACATGATGGATATTACATATAAGGAAATAAGAAATAAAAATCTGATGGCAGCGATGCATGTGGCATCAAAAAACCAAGAAAGCTGGTGCAGGGCTGTAAGCAAGCTAGTAAGCATCAATCTCAAGAATCCTCTTACAAATGTGCTGTTTTGTTCAAATTTGCAAATGATACAGGTAAGGACCCTGATATGTGATTTTGATCAATTTGTATCCTGTTCAAGTTGGGAAGATAACCAAGCTCTTCAGGCAAAGAACCCGTCAAGTTATTTCCATTCAGAAGCCTAAAACCATAAAAAAAAATGTAAGTAACAATCAGAGAAAACTATTAGGTAGCAAGATGAAACATTTCCTGAACAAGTATATGCTGTAATTGTTCTTACACTCGCAGATATTCACTCATTCCCCCATGAGGTAAACCACAAGGAAAGAGTGAACAATCTAAATGAAGTCATAATTTCAGTAAACAGAAAGAAATAGTAAAAAAAAAACATGTTTAACTTACAGTAATTCAAGTGTTTTGATGTTTCCTATGTCCTTTGGGATTGTCCCACTAATTGCATTCCACATTACATCCCTTTTAGGACAAATGGAAACAAAAAATTAGCAGAAAAATTTAGGATAGAAAGTAAAATAGAATGTAAAGAAGCTATTACTGAAAAAAATTTGCAAAGCAGAAACCTTTCATAAGAGAATAACATTTGTTTATTTTTTTAATAACCGTGGTGCCCGGGCCAGCTTTCGCGCACCTCGACTAAATCCACGGGATACCTTCCACTTCCCACCAGTACCAGGTAACTCTGTCCACCAAGGTTAGGAACAGATGGGAAGAATCACCTAGTGTTTTGTCTCTATTGGGATTTGAACCTGAGACCTCAGGTTCTCAACCCATTTCGTTGACCACTAGGCCACACTCTTGGGTGCAGAGAATAACATTTGTTAAATATCCAAACTTACAATATTTTCATGTAAGATAAGCGACCAAGCTCCGGTGACAAATTTCCTGACAGATTCATATCCAGTAGCTGCCTGTTAAGAGGAGAAACTCAACGACTTATAACTGCAGATTACTGAAACATAGTTCACTGAAATGTCACTAGTCTCCAGAATGATCGCCCACCACTTATTTCAAGCAACATTAAAATGTTTATAAACATCATGACAAGCAAAATATCTGAGATCAAGAATTGAGAATTCAAACACAAAATTATGTGAGACTGTCATCTTCCTACATAGAAAAAGCTGGTAGAAACACGAAGTATCCAGAGTCTGTGATCCATCTAGAAGACTAGGACCCTATAAGGTAAGAGGATTTCTCAATTATAATCTCTACTTTTCAAAGCTTCTTTTTCCAACTGGTGAAAATTAGCTCGTACGCACATCTCGTTTATCATTTTCCATTAATTCACTTATGAGTGTAGAACTTGTTGGAAATTGAAGAGAGGAGGAGAACTCTCAATCTCTCAAATTGTGTTGAAGATAAGTGGAGGAAATGATTCTTTTTGCCTTCACCCAACTTGCTTCCTTAAAATGGCTACAGAGCCTAGGAATTAATAGGCATTCTTATAACATGTACCTAGTCTAGTATTATCATAATTTAATGTAAGACATTTCTGTTTTTCCTAGTTAATTGAATAAAACTATACATATATCTTAGCATCAATTTCATAATAATGAACGAGAAAAATTCATGTACTTGAGATGAATCTAGATTATTTTTTCAACACCCCCTTTTAAAATTGAGTCATCACTCCAAAAGAATGTTTTGGAAGACGTCAATCTTTAATGGCTTATAAAGGCAAGGCATCCACAACTTGATCTTGTTACTTCAAATTCTCAAGGGCAACACCTTTCTTAGATCTTCCTCTACCTTGTCCATGTCCACCGCTTCTTTTGTGCTAGCAACACCTTTCATCTTTTAATGTTTGCAAGGCTTGTTTGATTGATTCTTTTTACAGATCCTTTTTTTTTTCTTCATGGGAAATCAATGATCATGATGTCCAATTGCTTGAACTCCTCAATTACAACCATAAAATAAAATCAGGACGTCAAGGATCGTAGAACTCTTACAATGATCTGATCATCCTTCAAATCTTATTCATATCTACTCATCATCTTCATCTTTACTTGGGTTTTATAAAAAAATAAACCTTCTAAAAAGATCATGTCACCAATCCTTTAAGATGCAACCGTGTTTCATATCTGTCATTTTCATCATACAGCTACTCCATAAGCAATAGTGTCAGGATTGGAACTCTTGCTTGGCTTCCTGCCAATCAAAATTATTTTTCAAAAATTGTTCTACATTTGAAATATTGATAGTTCCATGTACCAAAACAATTTCTTCAAGCATGTGCTTCTCTTACCCAGCATCCTCATAGAAATAATAGCTAATCCCATTCACATTCATTCAACACGAAGATTCATTCTCTCGAATCTTCAAGAATTTGGGCTCTTCACATATCCCTCCAGACAAGTAGCTGTAATACCAAATGTTGGAAATTTAGGAAGGAGGGCTCTCAATCTCCCAAATTTTGTTGAAGACAAGTGGAGGAAATTATTCCCTTTTACTTTGCTTGCGTGCTTTCATAAAATGGCTATAATGCCTGATAATTTACAAGTACTCTTCTAAATGCACCTATTATAGTACATCTAGTCTAGCACATGTATCATAATTTATTCTAGACTTATCATTTTACTAACTCGTGAATTAAACTATACATGTATCTTAGCGTTAATTTCTTAGTACACGAACTACGTAAATTCACGTACTTGAGACGAATTTAATTTATTTTTTCAACAGAAATGGAATGTGCATATTTGTGCAAGAACAAAACCAACTACTTGTCAAATAGATAGTCTTTCTGTTGGCCATAATCTTTCTTTTTATAATGATAATTTACAAGTACTCTTCTAAATGTACCTAGTATAGTACATCTAGTCTAGCACAAGTATCATAATTTATTCTAGACTTATCATTTTATTAACTCATGAATTAAACTGATCTTAGCCTTAATTTTGTAATACACGAACTACGTAAATTCATGTACTTGAGACGAATCTAACTTATTTTTTCAACAGAAATGGAAGGTGCATATTTGTGCAAGAACAAAACCAACTACTTGTCAAATAGATAGTCTTCCTGTTGGCCATAATCTTTCTGTTTTATACCCTCATAAAACTTTGACGCAATGATCTATTAATGCAAACCCCAGTGCCCTTGTTGATGCCAATTAGATGCAGTAGCAAGTGGTTGTCTCAACTATGATAAAGTTCTTACAGTTCTCGAACATGAAGATAGCCATCATCCTTTGTTTCATTGTAGCACAAAACCCCAGTCCAATTTGACATACATGGATCTCCTCTCCTCCAGTTACTGAGATTCCCATTTGGATCAACCAAACTTTTCTTGATGGCACGCAATGCTTTTACTGTCACACAAATTCAAAAGTTACAGCATTTCTCATATAAAAGTAAGAAGAACTGCAGCATTATAAAAACTTCTGCACTTGGATATCTATAGAGATTCCCAGTTACATAAAGGCCCTCACCTCATCATCATATATCTAACAGAAGGAAAAAGAAAGGTTCCTCCCGTAGAAAAAAGATTGAAAAACAAACAAATTCCGAACATCAACATTTTCTTCCTTACAGCTGCTCCTACAAATTACTACACCTTGACAATCCAAATAAAAAGCTTTGAGCATGAGCATGAGCATGAGCATGAGCATGAATTCTTAAGCCAGCTACAGTAAGTTTCACAACATTCAGAGAAGAGATGTCAATTAGCCTCTTACATCATAAAATAATGTTATCTCAGATTTTTACAAATTATGTAAAATCCAATAATGGGCACTCAGCATAAAAGGCTGTAGAAGTGAAAATAATCGGCGTGCTAACAAGGAAAAGATTCAAGCGGTTACCTTCATCTGGATGAGTAACTTGGCTATCTGCCCCTGTAAATAGCAAAGACCAGCAAACCCATAGAACCAAGCTCATCCCAATAAGCGAAAGCTGCTTAGAACCAGACATAGCAGAAATAACTAATTTCCCAAGATTTTCAGACACTAAAACACTACGATTTCAGCCCCTTCTTCCTGATAGAGCCAATAACAAAAATAAAACCCCACTGAGCAAAGTGTTACAAACAAATTACAAGAACTAAAGAAAAATTATTTTTCAATTAGTTGTGTATTGATTAATCACCAAGTAAGTTAAAAAAAGACAACTTTGAATTGTATTTATTAATTACCTAAAATAGCTGTAAGTAGAGAAATGAGTTTGGTTCTTTGTTGGTAAAGACAGGAAGCAGAAAGTAAGACATTGAAGATGGGCAAATGCTGACTTGGTCGCCATAGGAGGTACTGTAGCTGGTGACGGAATTGCTGATGAGAGCAGCTGCCACCCCAATCAATAAATTTCTCTTCTTTCCACCCTAATTAAGGCTCAGGAATTTTGACTTTTTGAAGGGGTGGGGTCGACGGTAGGTGTTGTCCAGCAATCAATAATAATCATACGTATGGCAACAAAACAATAGATAACGGGGTAGGAATTCAGTATAAAAAACACTCTATATGTAGCAATATATCAGTTGAGTCAAAGAGGGTATCTCGGCATTTCACATTAAGAAATACTTTGCAGCAGCATATTTTGTTCGAGAAAAGACTCAAAATATTGTGTAGGGTTAGGTATATGCACCAAATTAGGTTGCTTTATCAACTTTTAAAATAAGCATTTTTTACCTCCCAAATACTTGGTCAATCATGTTATTAGAAGACATAAGATTGGATTTAAAGGAAGAATAAATTTTTGACGAATTCAAATTACTATTAAATTTGTATCGGAATAAAAAAATTTCATATATTATTTGTTTTTTTTCTTTTTCTAGTTCTTTTTTTTCGTAAAAAATGACATATAAAATAAATCTTGATTGACTTACTTGGAGAGCTTTAGAAATCTGTCATTATTTATATCTTATTTTTTAATTTTTTTTCACTAACTTATAGGATGTCAGTTTGTTATAATTTGAATAAGTCTCTTGAAATTGTGAAATATATTAAAGAGTAGTTATTACTTTCTATTGCGTGAACTTTTTCTTAACAGATAATGCATAAACTTTGGCTTCAGGTAATTATAAATTATATATTTAAGAACTTCTTGTCAGATTTGATAAATTGTCATTTCATATCCTTATGTTTTAAATCAAAATGCAGTATCAAAGCTTCAATAAGTTCCACTAAATTAGACCTATTTCATTCCCTTTAACTTTTCTTATTTATGGCTACAGTAATCAACTCTAGTAATGTTATTGATGCTAGTAATCCTATAGTTTATGCCACCAGACATATGATACAATTTAATCATACCGCTTAGTTACACATTAGACTATAAGGTAACCTAAATATTTCAACATGAAAATCACATCCTGTGATGCTATTAAATGGAAATCAACTTTAAGTATATCTTGATAAAATCATAACTGGTCATCATCTACTATTACTCAAAATGATCTATCATACCAAATTCCAATTAGCAAAGTTGACCTCCTAGAATCAATTGATTCAACAAGCAATAATGACATCAGTTGATGTTATCATTCTGCATCTGTTGCCATATGACCATATGTTAACAATGCATGAAAACTTCTTCACAAGTCTTACGCTAATAATACGCCCAAACTTACACATCAATTTAGAAGATAAACTGGTCGTAGAAAATTATAGAACCCAAAGATTGGGGTCGATACCACAGGGAATATGGCAGAGAGTACGTCTATTAAAAGTTAACTCAACTGAATAGTTGCTACTTTGAAGGGGGATTAAAACAGTAAATAAGAAATATTTAATAACATTGATTATGACTTATGAGTTAACAATGGTTTTTAAGATATTAGATTTGTGATCCCCATGATTTCTTAACTTCCTAGGTAATTTATATTAGTAATTTAATCCAAGCTGATCATGCAGAATCTGACTACTTAACTACACCTGAATGCCACTCGACCTTATTAAGTGTATATCACCCATTACCTCTCGGTCTCAAAGTATTTCCCATACAAACCCTAGTCTTAGATCCCAAATAGACTATCCTTGTCCAGCTCAAGTCCTAAGATAAAGATAATACCCTAAATCTCTATTGATTATTTTCTTTTTCTATTTATTAGCTCGCTCGCTAGCTAGTAAATCTTAAAGTGAGTTTTAACACGTGCACTCGTTAAAAATCAATCAATACGAAGAAATAATCAATTGATGCATGCATACCAGTCTAGAAGTACTAAGTACTTAACTGTAGGTCTTTAATTCATCATGGTTTCCACAATCCTGACTATGGGAGTTTTAGCCACTCGTGATTATAGAAATAATGTCAACAACTTGCATTAAATTCAAAATAATAAAACTTACAATCACAAAATAGACAATTGGATGAACGATTAAGATGAATGAAATATGATATTGCAATAACACAAAGAATATCCAAGAACAAAGTGTAAAGTATCTCAAAGTATTATCGAAATACTCAAAAGGTTGTCAAAAAATCAAACCCTAATCACAAAAAAAAAATTAGTATTTATAGAATTAATAAAAATCTATCCTAATTTGAACAGTAAAACTGGGTCGGTAGAGGTTCACGAGTCATTAACACTATCCAAGAATTGTCAAAACAGTGCCCAATCCATCATCTGTAAAATCGTCTGAAGTTCTACGGGTTTTGTTATGAACTGTCATACTGGATGGCGATCCGTAATACCCTTTGTCAAACTTGTTTCCTTGAAAATCCATGCCATCAAGTTTAGTTCTTACGCCTCCTTTTACGAGTTGTCAAATCCTTTTACAAACCGTAATAAAACCCGTCAACACTGAATTACAACTTGGCCAACACTTGAACCAAATTCCTACGGTCTATATTATAGGTCGTGAAGTGATTCCACGGTTAGTATCTCAACCATCGAAACTTTATAGTTCCTAGACTTGTCCATTTTATCACAAAATCATCAAGTGGCCTCCATGACTTGTAGTCCTGTAAATTCAACAAAAAAAACCATCATATCTACTAAACTATACTTAAGAACAACATAAACTTAGAACCTTACGATGCTTAGGTAACATAAAGATAAGAAAGCCTCACAACAATCATACATACTATTAACACTCAACACCAGTCAAAACTCTAGATACCCCTCACCTTTATTTCACAAGAAACAGGTCTATCTATTCATCCTTTCAAGCTAAAACCCAGGGATCAAGGGATGACATTATATTATCAGCAGATAACCATGCTAAGAATAAGATCTTATAATTTGAACAACCAATAGTCAAACAACACAACTATCATTCCCTCACCTCAAATAAGTATCCCATACAGTATATAAATTGAAACCAGGATTGAGTCAAGTGCACTCACTTTCACAATAAAATCAAATAATGCATGTACATAGACCATAGGATTGCCTTTATTTTCTACACCTCTGCTTTCAGACAATTAGACTAGGATCACAATAGGACTCCTCGACTTGTAATATAGGCTTGTGGGCTGGTTTGGTAAATTTGAAAATAGTGACTCAACCTGGCACTACACCAACTCTGATTCACCAATTAACCTCCCTTTTATTTCCCTTCTAGACTTTAGACTTTTGGGTGTGATTTTTATTTCTTTCTTTTTTTTTCTTCTTTTCTTTCACTTGCTTTTTAGCTCTCTTTATCTTTTGTTTCTTTGTTTTTCTTTCTTTTTCATCTCACACCACACACGCTTACCTATTTTTTTTTTATCTAAACCTTTACTTTTCATACCCAACTCTCTTCTTTATTCTCAACCCTATACTTCCACCCTCAACTTAGGCTTTTAGCCTAAGTCGAGGCCTAGTGTCCAAGGAGGAAGAGGCATACAAAAAAAAGTTAGAACTAAACTAGGAAGGTGTTCAGGCTGATAAAAGAAAAGGTACAATATCAGGCTCAGGATCAGGGATCAAAAGATATACTTTCAGTATTTGGTAGGTCATTTTAGTTCAAAGTGGACTATACATAAAAAATGACCTATGATCCTTTCCTAGCCAACCATTCTACAGCATCACCAAGACCAACCAGGAAAGTTCTAACTTGTACACACAAAGTAAGACTAAGTAATATAATTTAGCTCTCACACACACGACACAGAGTTATGCTATCAACCATTAGTCTTAAATGATATTTCCTAGTTACACAATGGTTACTACGCCAAAACATGCAATATCAGACTAAGATCTAGTGGGTTCAACATATTAAAGACTTCAGTATAGAACAAATTTTTTTGAGGGGTACCATTTTTTCAAATCAAAACAGATA
The DNA here is from genome assembly GCA_039654485.1 of Withania somnifera. Taxonomy (NCBI): domain Eukaryota; kingdom Viridiplantae; phylum Streptophyta; class Magnoliopsida; order Solanales; family Solanaceae; genus Withania; species Withania somnifera. The sequence continues at coordinate 9,408,294 of JBDJHY010000116.1, read as the reverse complement.
TATACAAGTGACTTGTTATTCGATTTCCCTAAGTCTTTCTATTTTTCATACTACCTAACTAAAAAAGGTAAAACAACAACTAATCCTAAACATATTGTTTCAACATAAAAGTAAACTTCCTCTAGAAAGAACACACTAAAAAAAACCTTGGCCAGACAACAGAGACCAAATACACCCCCTTAAAAAGAAAATGCATTGTTATCAATACATCAGAATCAAATAAAAACTAAGAAAAAAGAACATACTTGTGGTGCTCTAGGTGTCAGTCTATGATGTCTGTGATGATGGGGATATGGATGCAGCCTCCGATGTATCCTTTCCAATAGGTGGCACATCAATGTCCATAGTTGCGATCGAGTATCTTGAAGTGGAGGCTTCAACTATCTGAGCCCTCATATGTGCCTCATGCTCTACTGTAGTCATGCGTGACTCTCTTATAGCTCGCTCTATATCACATTGCTTTCTCATACAAGGACTCAAACCATCCACCTCATGCTCATGTCTAGCCCTCTTTTCCATATCTCGGACAAAGTCAAAATAATCCACTGCTTCCTAATTGCTGGCTCCTTTGGAGGTGCTAACACTGCCACCAAAACTAAGGGTTTTGTATGAGCCTGTAAAGCATCTACATCTGGCCCGAACTCTAGCTAAGTCATCTAGTAGATATGTAAGAGAAGGAACTTATATCTCTCAAGGAATCTATGACCCTCCTCTTTAACATATCAAGCCAGTCATGTAACAAATTTACCTCTACAGTTAATAGAGTCACAGAACCAGTTATCCTTTCATCATAAGTACGCTCCACATATGGCTAGTGGCTCTCCTAGTAATCTCAAATGCCTTTCAGTCCAATCTATCTGCCTCATATATCTTTGAAGAAACATAGAAGTAATAAGAACCTTAAGATCTTCCCACTCCAAGCCGAATTGTAAGACCAGTAGTAATTATGGTCGGAAGTGCTGAAGTAGTAGTAGGTACGACAGTGGTTGTAGTAGATGCTGAAGAGACTGAAAAAATAGTACAAGTAGCAGTAGTAGGCACTGTATCAGCCTCAGCTTAAGAAGTAAAAGAATCAGGTTGTATGCTAGGCTGAGCTAACCTAAACAACTCATCTAATATGACCCCAGCAACTGCCCCAAGTGTTGATACACGAACTCTAGCAAGCGGGTTAACATCATCTCGTATTAGTGTAATATCCATAAAGATTGTAAGGGTGATGCAATGATCAAGGAATGGACTAATACGGACACCACAACTAAGACATAAGTTAGATCATACTGGTTGGCTCCCTCCCTCATCTCATCATAAATGTACCTTGATAGGTTAAGATCATACCTGGACATAAAGCTAGCAACTAAAACTGCTCTGTTAAGAGTCATTGTATTTTCCACAACAGATGAACTCAGTAGGAGATGCACTAATCCCTATAAAAATTTGGTCACTTAACTCAAAGACGCCTTAGTGATAGACATCTTTGCATTCGACAACCAAACACGTACTCTATCTGTAATAATGGAGGCCAGATATTCGTACTATCTTGCCCTCTCTTTTGGAGTAATCTTCTTATCAGTCATCCACAAAAGCATATACTCATACTTCGGGGTGACATATGGTAACTGATAGTCTGGTCCATACAAGAATCGCACAATAGTGCTCTCAGAGATGTCAATCTGGCAGCATCGGACTACGACAAAAGATAAGCGAAGCTGATCCAGGAGTGGAATATCTCTTGTATCCCATATCCTAAGGGTAGCTAGATGTGAAACATAAAACTTCCTCACTATTGGGGTTGCATAAAACCCCAATGGCTGCTGACCTAGCTGAAACCATAATGTTCAAATAACGTTGCACCTAGGTGTACTCTATCTTATCAGGAGTACAAACCTGGACCTCCTCAAATATTGGCCTAGTAAATGCTCTCCTCTGTGCAGTTACTAAACTATCCTTATAAATCTTCTAACTTTAGGGATCTACCATCACAATGTCTCTAAGTCATCATCGCTAAAATCAGTCATTCAATGACGCCTCTATTCTGGTTGTGTAGCATCCTACTGTGTTGTATCACTTTATGATGCAATCCTCTACTGTACTGATGTGATCGAACTTGAGACTGGAGCTGAGGTCGTAGCTAAGGATGGATCTAGAATTAGAGATGGGGCTGGAGATGGTATCCTCTGCTTTGTATAATTTTGCTCCTTTGACTCTGATTATGACTCTGACTACTCTGAAGCATCCTCAATGGATCCCTCTTTGGAGCTCTCTATCGTACACTGAGCCTCATCGAAAACCTCAACCACATCACCATACAACCCTCTATTTATGTCCCTAGAAGAGCCTGTGGGGACCCCACCTCATCAAACTTGGTAGGGTGGCTGTGGAGATGCGAGTGCTCCAATCA
>JBDJHY010000116.1:9374488-9388839 GCA_039654485.1 Withania somnifera | reverse complement strand
ATACCTTTAATACTCTAATTACTCAGAACTATTCAAGGGGCTTCCTTTGCCTGAATTGTCCTCAATTTTTTAGCATAGGTTCCTGGTAACAATGGGAACCCTATGGAAACAAATGTTTTTTAATTTCTATGAGTGAGTCCTATGGGCCACTTTTATATCTGATTTTAGGACTATTCCAAAAAATAGTATAATTCATACCATTAGACTCATATTGATATATGAAATTCTGTTTCTCAAGTTTCACAAGAATTAGAGTTCATTTGATATCAGTCGAAGTAACATTTGTGAGTTTGAATTGTTTTATTGTCAGATGACTGGTAGGCTCCGTGGGGCTACAATTGGGTTTTTAGCTTTAATAATTGTACTAAATAGCATCCATGGGTTGTATATCTAGGTTGTTGTAGTAATCTTGGACCGTTCTTTCGTCCATTCCTCATTTGCTACCTACATCGACATCCAGATTAATATGGTTTGTCCTTACATATATTTATGTACTTGCTGATATTTTGCGTATGCGTTACACTGAGGTTGGACCATAGGCTCCGTTAAGAGTGCATCAGGGTTGGGCCATGTAATGACCCACTCGGTCATTTCCTTGTATTTTATATTTTTCTATGCCTAAATCTATTTGGTAGTTTCCCCCAACTCGTTTATGACTTGCTGGGACGGGTAGCTCGGTGCCCTGGTGAATTACTTGCTCGTTATCTCAGTTTCCCTATTTTGAAGTTTCAGTTTTGAAACAAGGAAATCGAGAGTAAAATAGTAGTAAACACGCTCGAAATCAAATTCCATAATTCTATTAGCTCTGGTATATTGACTTTCGTCTAGTTGGAACTTGAGTCTGTGTCCTGGGATTTTTAATTTGAGTTGGTTGTTTTGTAGAATTTTTTCCCCAAAACATTTGGTCTATTTTGTAGAATATTCAGCCCAGGCTAATTTCATTCTTTGGCCTGGCCTACGCGGCAGTGGAGCAAGGGTCTAACAGTATATAATTTGTTCCTCAAATTTTCAAATCATTTTCCCCATCTTTATTTTTCTGCTTTTCTCCATCCAACCTATTATTGAGTTCCAAAACTCAACCAAGTTGAAGGGAAGTCCACTTCCTAGTTCACCCTTGTCTTTCCCCTTGTTGGTAAGTTATTTCTCTTTTATTTTTATATAGAAATGGTAGTTGTTCACTATTGTTGAAAACTTGACTGAGTGTAGCTGGCGTTCTTTATTTAGAATTGTTTGAGTGTAGCTATTTTATCTTTACTTCCCAATTGGTATATGGTATTCTGGCTTTTATCTATTTTATCCTCATTTCCCAGTTAGTTAATGGTTTAATTCTTGAGCTCTAGCTGGTTATTGCTCTATGATGGGTTTTTCCACCCAAAACACGCCATGGGATTGTTTGAATCGGGGACTCTTGATGCTCGTTTGATACCCCTTGGAGTTTTCCCCTAGGTTGATACAGGTCATAGATTGCCCTAGAGGCCCCGAGGTCTCCTTGATGAGATTGCCTGGACAAGGCCTCCAGGGTGGTTTCCTTTGTAGGGTTACACAAGCACCCTGAGGTCCCTTGGTGAGGCCGCCTTAGCGAAGTCATGCTAGCACATCAAGGTCACCTAGGCGAAGTCGCCTTGACGAAGTAACCTTGGTGAGGTTCCAATTTTCCTTATGGATCTTGTTGTTCATGTTTTTTCCCTTGACTGGTAATCTGAGGTCACCTTTGTGAACTCGTGCCTGTGCCCCGAGGTCATCTTAACGAGGTTGCTACTTGCCTTATAGGTCTTGTTGTTCATATTTTAGTCCCTGGACTGGTAATCTAAGTTTACCTTGGCAAGGTTTATATTTGACTTATGGGTCTTGTTATTCATATTGAAATCTCTAGTGCCAGCACTCAGAGGTCACCTTAGTAAAGTCACGTCAGCACCCCAAGGTCACCTTGGCGAGGTTGCTTGGGTGAAGTTACGCTAGTGCCCCAAGGTCACCTTGGTGAGGTAGCTTTGGCAAAGTCACCCGCCAATGCCTCGAGGTCACCAGGTCTCTTTAGCCAATTCACAGCAGTGCCCCGATGTCACCTTAGTGAGGTCTCTTTGGCGAGGTCATGCCAGTGCCCCAAGGTCTCGTTCACAAGGACGCCTTGATAAGGTTGCCTTGACGAGGTTGCCTTGGCTAGGTCCACAACGGTGGCCCCTGGCCTTCTAAATGGGGCTTCACACTTTTATTTCAGCTTATTGTTATTATGTTCCAGTATCTCCTTAGTAAATTTAAGACCACGAGTCCCTCCCGAGATGAGGGCTACACACTAATGTGTTAGGTGTATTCCCGAGCTGCAGGCCCCACTTATTGACCTTGATTTCTAGGGCAATATGGGTATTATTATTCATATTTTGACCTCTGGACTTGTAATTTGTATAGTTTTATGGGATATCAACAGTGTCAGAACTTGGTCCACCATGTGCCCACTTTGAAGATTTTCACCGCTATCTAGGTAGGCTAGGTTTAATATATGCATTTTAGACTGGGTTGATATTATTAATCTTGTGATATGGCCTGTTGTACGGGCTGGATTACTTAGGTTAATTCCCTTTTTTTCTTATTTTTACTGTTGGATCCCGGGGGCCATTGTAGAGGGTGAAGGGTTGCATGCCTGGGTCTTGGCCCACGATGTGGAAGCCACTAACCCCAAAAACTTTTTATCTTTTACGTGATGAGTGTGGTGAGGTAAGCTCTTAGATTGTGGGCTTTGGCCATCCTAGACTCTACTTACTTTCCTTTCTCATTGTTATATATCTTACTAATATTGCTGCACTGATACCCTTTCTTAGTTACTGTTTGGACTATTATTGGCACTAACGGTAGGGCCCTTATTTTTTTATTGACACTGATAAGGGGTGTGTGTCTGATGTTGTTATTGATATTGACAGGGGGAGTTTGTCCAATGTTTTTATTAACATTGACAAGTGGTGTGTGTCCTATGTTCTTATTGACACTGACAGGGGGTATGTGTCCGATATTGGTACCGACACTGACAGGGTATGTGTGCTCAAGGTTGATGCTGTTCTACTTTACTTTCTTGCACCCCTGTGTATTTATTTAGGTATGGTGTGTTCTCACCAGGCCTAAGGAGGGAGTCATGGCGAGTTTTGTTGTGTTGTTTGTGCCTACCAGCGGGATGGGACAGCAGGTAGGTTATGCTATACTGTTTGTACTTACCGGTGGTATAGGACGCCAGTAGGTTCTTGTGTGTTTACTTTATTTCCTCATTTAGTGGTGTCCTCCTACTCAACCCTCTATATCATGGTTATTGCGTACATCGTATCATTGTTAGTGAGGTTTGACTGAGCTGGAGCATAGGTATGTTCCCTTACGTTAATATGGGTTTCAGATTTTTGACTTTGTAGTCTGTATCTATCATGTTTAGTTCCTATAGTTCTATACTAGTACATTCGATATCTTACTCTTCTGCTTATTATTAGTTTTACTGCTACCTTACTATTTATGTAATATTATCGACCTGTTTAACTTCATTGCTTTATTACTCACATTTTATTTTAACCCAGTAGGTCGATGATGTCTACCGGGTACCTCGTTTGGTACTCATGCTGCACTTTTGTACCTTTTTTCATGGTGCAGATACCGATAGGGGTTATCAGCAATGTCGAGATTGTGCGAAGTAGACCTAGCTAATTTGCGGAGATTACGGTGAGCATTACTGTTCGAGTCGACCGTGGTTTCCTTGACTTTGACTTGCTCTATTCAGTCCATAGAAGGCCTTGTATTATATTATCTTTTACAGGAGATTTGTATTTTGTATCTTCCGACATATTATGTATAGTAGCTCCATATGCCTCTGACACCAGGTTTTGGGATTCAGGTTTTGTATGATTTCCCCCTTGGCTTCTGTTATTGTGTATTCTCTATGTTTTCCTTTGATGCTTTGGTTGTTTAAGAGCTTATAGCCCATTGCGCGTAGCTCCGGGCTGTAGGATTAGGCTTGTCTACATGAAGGTTGTAGACACCATCATGACCTAGGATTTTGGGTTTGGGAGTTGAAACATACGAATGAAATGATGAACTAACTCTAAAACTTTCTCCAAAAGAGTCAAAATGACTTAGTATTGAATTTAAAGGGTTTGGAAAGACCAATTTTCCCCTAAGAAAATGAAACTAAAAATTATTGGAATGGGCTCCCATAAGTCGACTTATGACTTGTGGTGGGTTCCACGACTCGTGGAATGAGTCGTGGTTCTATCAAAATTTTGCCAATTTTTATGGCATTGTATGAATGATAGTATGGTAAGTAAATAGCTTCTATGGTCCATAGGTGGAGTCGACTTACTGAGGGTTTTTATGCTGCAGCTAGAACTCTTCAGCAAGTGACATTACAGGCTGTGGTTTCAAAACAGGATACGCATATGAGTCATGGTTTAGGGAGGGACTTGACCATCCTTAGAACCCTTTCCACGAGTCACAATACAACTTGTGTATTGATTCCACAGGTCAAAGACTGACTCGTGGAAGCCTGGGTCCATGGTGGCAGTTTACACAGGTCGTAAACTGACTCGTGGTCACTGAAACTTGGAAAATTTTCTCTTGAGTTTCGTGGCTAAGTGTTGTGGGTCTATGGTTTGATATCTGGGATATTATGTAAGCTCTCTTTCAACTTCCACAATGCATCTAAACTCAAGAGACTAAGTGAAAGCCTCTACCGTGCACTCATTAGGCACTGAATCAACATCCTCATTTCTCTTTTGATCCTACCTATGTATTCCCTTGTTAGCTCTAAGATATCCTGAATCACTTGAAGATGTCTGCTTTCCAAATTTAAAACTTCATGGATCGAGTATGAACTTCGATAAAAGTATCTACAGCCATCACAAAAGAATCAATAGAGTGCTCTTTTAAATGGGAATATCATGCCTTTAATAAGCATCTCACCAAACTTCTTTATCAAGAATGACTTAATTCCATCTAGATCTAAGTCATTTTTTACAGTAGTGGCATATGTCGTTATGCGGTCCTGTAATATTGTGGTTCCATCTTCTTTGATAAAAATCGCCGTTTGAACCTTTTCAAGATTAACATCGGCTTACAGAGATATATTTCTGCAAGTCTGGTCATCTAAGGATCGAAAGTGCTACTTGGATCTGATGCATTGGAGAGTGAGTCTCTTTTAACGCACTTCATAAACTCATCCTTGAAAGAATCTGATTGAAAATTTTCACTTCCAGAGCAGCCATCTTTATGGCTATGCAACCAAAACTCGATTATAAATCATTTTGAATGTTTCCTAAAGTCATCGGGACAACATTTGGCAGTACTAAAGTCCTCCAGTTCGCATTATTAAAGAACCTTCTCATTGTTTGGTAGATATGGGTCATCATTCGGTCATAACGTAAAAGATCTGCCAGTATCTCCTAATCGCCAAAATTGAGTCATTCCCTTGATTTTAGCCATTACTATCCCTTTTTCTTTAATGTCTTCAGGGTCCTGCTCTTGGAATATTTTCATGACCTGATCCAGGGTTCATGGTATGATGTTCTACCATAGATCGTCTTTTTCTTCTAGTAATTTTTTAATTTTTTCCTCATTTTGACCATATTACATCTAAAAATACAAATAAATATTTTAACATAAAAATACATAAAAACAAGCATAAGAACATGTTAGACTCTTAAGTAAAAGACATCGAATGTACACTAATTTCAGGACACATCAGGTCCAGCTTCTTGCAATCTGTTGGTCGCCTCCCCTTTAAATGGTAATCACATCTTGATCTTTGTTCCATATTTCGTTATCGTTCTATAGATCTCTGCCGAGACCAAGCAGCGCGCCAGCTTTTCTCTCCATTCAACGCTATGCTAACATTACCTTCGTTATCAGTGGATTGAATGCTTCTTTCATCAAGAGCCATAATTGATGTTCTCTTGGAAAACAAAATCTAAAGCAAGTCAGTAGAGAATCAGTAGATTAAATAATACCACAATTATCTTGTCTTCACGGTGGGCACCAGAATATTTACGCTTAAAATAATATAGTTAAATTTATAAATATGGCTTAACGACTGAAAATTAGAATGACCAAAACACAAAATTTGTTTATTCTAACTTATTTTTGATAATGTGTGTGTGATGATACAATAAAATAACATATAGAACTAAATAAAAACAAGAAGATAAGTAAGTGAATTTAAGCCTAAATTCTGGTAGTGGTGGTTGGCACCGTCACCGAAAAATCTATGAGCAATTGTATTTCAAAGCAGAGCTTATGATTTCATCTTGAGTATAATGCTAGTTAATGAATAAAAATATTATATGGCATATAGCAAGTGAATAGAAGATTTTATATAAGCTAAATCCTAAGGACATCGTCTACGTTCCCTTCCCCCCATCCAAATGAAGACTCTCATTTACTGACGTCAGTATCATGGATCTTCTAAAAATGTTGAGTCTTGCCCTCATCTTCCCTGGCACACCCTGTTGTCCATTCTCACTTTTCCAGCTAGGCGGGTTCTCTAGCATGAGACTGACTTCGAATGACTCGAATGTGGATCTCCTATCAATATGATTGCTTTTAGTATGATCTAGCAAACACCATATCTGATCACAACCTAAGACCGCAACTCATGACATAGGATTTAAGGTCACGGGTTTGGAATAGAGGTAGGGTCTTGGATCGCGAGTCAAGGTTGGGAGTTGGGGACAAATCCCGAGTCAGATGTTAAGGTCGGATCCCGGATAAGAAGTCAGAATTGAATCCCGAATAGTGTCGGGGTAGGATCCCAAGTCTGGAGTCGCAAGCCAGGTTAGTACTCGAGTCGGGGTAGGGGTCGAGTTTTGAAACAAGAGTCAAGGTCTATTCCTGGGTTGCTGTCAAGGTTAAGTCTCTGAGTCGAGGGATTCAAGGTAAGTCTCGTGTCAAAATTCAGGATCAGGTATAGAGTCAAAAGTTAGGGCCAACATTCGTGGTCGACTTTTGGATCAAGATTTGAGGTTGGGTCTTGAATTGAAATTTATAGCGGGGTCTCGAATTCAGGTCCGGAGTCAAGATTTGAGGTCAAAAGTTTGGGTGGGAATTCAGGGTCGAATCTTAGGTCAGGATTTGAAGGGATCGAGACTTGGGGTCGAGAGTCGAGTTTTCAATCAAGTGTCAAGGTCAAGTCTCAAATCGATATTCGAGGTCAAATCTAAAGTCGGGAGACAAATCTTAGGCCCAAGTCGAGATTTAGGATCTCAAGTTGAAATTTAGGGTCGGTTCTACAGTCGAAATCTCAAATCGAGATTTGTAGTCGAGACTTAGGGTCGAATCTCAAGTCAAAATTTGAGGTCAGGTCTCCAATCGAGTAAAAGTCGAGTCGAGATTCTGGGTTGATCTTGGGTTAGGATTCAAGGTTAGGTCTCAAGTCGATAGTCATGACCGAGTCTTATGTCGAGACTTCCGACACGACTCAACCCTAACTTTCACCTATCAACTCAAGGCTTAACACCAACTACCGACCCACTAGACCCCGCATCCTTACCCAAGACCAGAATCCCAACCCAATCCTGACTCAAGACCCAATACCACTCGAATTATAACCCAAGACCTGACCCCGACTCCCAACCAGAGATCCGAACTCAAAGCCCGACCCAAAATCCAAACCCCAACTTGAGACCCAACCTCAAAATCCCGACCCAAGACCCGACCCAAGACCCAACCCTAAATCGAGAATCGAGAGTCGAATATCAAGTTGGTGTTGTGAATCCATATCTAAAACTCGAATTAAGGCGAATAGTTGGGACATGAGGTTGAAAGAGAGTTTTGAAAAAATATTTTTCTTTTTGATGAAAAGTCAATTTCCTTAAATTTGAAAAAAAATAAGTTCATTTGAAAAACATTTACTTTTTGATGAAAAGTTATTTTCCTTAAATTTGAGGAAAATAAATTTATTTAAAAAACATTTTCCAAAATATTTAAGCTAGCCAATGAGAAAATTACAACACATTTTCTGAAAATTATTTTTCTTCACACCAAGCACACTAACGATGTTAACAAGAGTGTTTTGTGAAGGTGCACACAATGTATAATATCAACTACAAATTCCAAAACCGTACTGAATACACAGCTGTTCTGATTAATTACAAATATCAGGACTACTAACAAAACTAAATGATACTTGTTCAAAATATGATCATTGAGAAGATTACTTGACCTGGTCCATCCTCGCAAGAAATGTATAAAGTAGGAAACAGAGAGAACCATGAATTTCATTTAGCAGTCCTGGGAACTGACTTCTCTGTCCAATAGGATCTGACGGAAGTAAATCCTGCCCCCTTAATCAATGGATTAAATTTTGCAAACGAGGGTGAGAGTGGTTATCAGAAATTGATATTCTTCATTGGAATTGAAGAAAGAAGTGGGATGATTTGGTGAATAAGCTGGTGAAGCCAGTATTTGTTTCTTCCCTGAAACAACAGAAAGGGCATATTCACGCGTTTAACTTGATCGCGGCATCAAGTCCATCCACTGTATTCTGCTGTGACCAAAGTTGTGCATATCTCCCAGGCCTTGATAGAAGAAATTCATGTGGTCCTTGCTCCACCACTTTCCCATTCTCCAAGACTATGATCTGATAATCAGAACCACATATCCAATATAAAAATCATCAAATGTAAATCAACTGGCGAGAAGGATAAGTTCAACTTTCAAAAATCACACGATACACACATTGACTACAATAATGGGAAATGTCAACCCAAGGATGACACATCAAATTCAACACTTTGCATTGGTGAAATAGCTAAACAGCATATGACTTACCGTTGTTCATTAAGGGTGTGTTCGGTATGTAAGAAAATACTAGAAAATGTTTTCTTATTTTCTCATATGTTTATTTGGCTAAAACCATTGAAAAATATTTTTACTAGAAAAACAAATTCATTTAAAATAAGAACCTTAATAAAAGTAGAGAAAACAAAGTTGCAATCTCTCATACCACTCTCAAAATCACCCATCTCACCTTTACCTGTCAACCAGCCACCACCCTACAAATTTTTATTTTATTTTTTTTTGCTTAACACCCCCCATCCCACGTACCCCTTCCCCCAAAACCCAACTCCACACTCCCAAAAAGAATTAGGAAAAGATTTTTTTACTTGCGTCCGAACACAACAAAATAAGTAAGAAACAACTTATTTTCCTAAAAAATATTTTCAAAAATAACTATTCTCAGCCAATACATGCTAAACATCTTTCTGGTTTTGCAAGGTCCAAGAAGAAAATAAAATTTTGTAACCACATATCTGATGAAATAAAGTTAGAACAAGAGAACACTTTCAAACTACACAATTCTGATGAATATGTGCGTAACATATTATATTATATACCAGCCAAAAAAAAAAAGGCAATGCACTACCATCGTCCTCAATTGTGCAGTTATGTCAATGGTTCATCTTATTTATTTCTCAAGATACAAATTTAGCTAATATTCCCTATGTCGCATAGTTGGTTTCAATTTGATTAAGGCACGATTACTAAGGTATTAGTTCGAATTTTATCGTATCCCAAGTGAAAAGCTAAAATGGTAAACACTACAACAATATACCCTAACATATTCCTACAAAGTGGGCCTTGGGGAAGATAGAGTGTACGCAGTCCATATCACTACCTCAAAGGTGAGGTAAAGCGGTTGTTTCCGATAGACCCCCAGCTCTAGACAAAGACAGTCTAAAAAAGACTATATGAAAAAGAATCAATAAGTAGTAAGAAAACAACAGATAGTAACAGAAACAAGCCTACCACAAATTAATACTACAATGGATCTACCCAAAACAACAAACATCACCAAAATTTCCAACGATAAGACATTACAAACGTAGCACTACCACTACTAGCACGGACAACAAAACAAAGTCCTATCTACTAGCATACACTCCTTTCCATTGACCTTCTACCCTAATACGGCGTCCCCACACCTTCCTATCGAGGGTCATGCCCTCGACAAGCTGTAATTGCTCCATGTCATGTCTAATCACCTCACTGCAGTATTTCTATGGTCTACCTCTACCTCGCCCGAATCCATCCATACTCAGCCTCTCACACCTCCCGGGGCATCCGCTCACCTCCTCATCACATGCTCAAACCATCTCATAAAGGGTAAACACTCTCTTAACAGATAAAATAGTGTTTGCAACAAGACAGGATCCTAGATTTACTTTAATAGCAGCGTACTATGAAGTATCAGTACAATAGAAAAACTCACTTTTATGAGAGTGGATATAACTTTGGACAACCCAAGAAAGGAAGTAGGGTAATTGGACAGTGGGGATATCTAGCTAACATAAAAGATGCATGGAATACTGTATCTACATCTCACTACAACATCTTGAACTCCAACTAATATTAAATTTGACGTGGAGTACAATAACTTCACCTATGGACTTATCAAATGACTTATTTCAGGAGAGCACCTAAATTATGCCAAACTAAAGAAAAACTCAGTATAATTTGCCAAAAAAAGAAAAAAGAGTAAGAATATATTGGAGAAAGATTCTTCCATATATCTTTACTAGAACACATACCTCATCGCATTGCATAGCTGTAGTAAGCCTGTGAGCAATAAAAACTGCAGTCCGATTATTTGCTAGAGACTTCAAAGCAGTTAATATTTCTGATTCAGTTGTGCTGTCAAGTGCACTCGTGGCTTCATCACAAAGCCTAACAGAGAAGGAAAAAAGGGTAATAAATAATTTACTACAGAAAGAATAAAGCATAAAGAAAGGAAATCAACAACAATCCTCTCTCAAATAATAGATGATCAGTCAAACCCTTGCTGCCTGGTATGAAAGAATGATAATCAGCTCAAGGTTATTCTCAGGTTAAAGACCTAAATACAGCATAACAATGCTAGCAACTCAAGATTCTTCTAACAGAGATTTACTGAGCAACTAAAAATAGAAGGAGCAAGTTTCATGACAAATGTTGCAAATCTATGCTCGCTGTAACACAGGAGTTATGTGGATGAAGTAAAAAAGTACTTCAATGAATGGAGAAAAAAGTACTTCAATGAATGTTAAAAAAGGCACTTCTCAGATGATAGGCAGAACCAACCAAAAAGAGACATCTAAATTTGTTGTCATAAAAGGCGTGCTAGAACAATAGACTAAAAATAGTTACATTCTAGAAAGAGGATATTTGTCGTAAGCTGTCTGCGCAAAACATCTCTCACAACATGCCTTAATGAGCTGTCGAGCAAAATATAGGTCTATAAGCCAGAACTAATAGCAGGTGAAATTATACACAAGAGACAAGACTGTAAAGCGAAGGTAAGAAAGGTACTCAGGGATTGGCGGCCAAGCAAGCGAAAAGAGATGAAGCTGTATATACACAAAGAAGAGATGATTTAAGGAAACATGAATCTTTGTAGCATCTGCCAGTTTGCAGCTGAAACAACCTAGTCCAAAAGTAATAAATAAACATATTTGCTAATTTAATTTGTCTGGAAAAAACTTTGACCCCAGAAATCGCAGAAATTGTTTCTAACAGCGAACAGCAACGAATGATACTTTTCAGAAAAGTGCTTATTTGTCTCAAACACCTAACTCCTCATGCTTAAAATTGAGACTGCATTAAACAAATGTTATAACTCTTTAAAGATCCACAAACTCTGGTTCTTTTCATTGGAAATTAAGGACCAACATATGAGCACATACAGAAAATGCAGTAAAGGGAGATCCTTGAGCGAACACAAGTCCATTATACTAGTAGGATGACAGGTGAACTTACAATATTGCAGGTGCTTTAAGGAATGCACGCGCTAGTGCAACCCTTTGCTTCTCACCACCACTTAACTGCAGGAGATGGAAAAGGAAGATTGATGTCACAGAATGTAGTCAGAGGCATATATGACTTTCAGAAAAACACAGAAGAATTGAAAGCAAACCCTGTTGATCAAAGAATGATTATTTGGACAGGGGTGCCATGTATCCCAAAATGATCTCATTTATTTTTCTGCCTCACCATAACAACAATAATACCTCAATCCCAAGCTAGTTGGACTGGCTGTATTGATATTCACCGTTCATGGTGCTCCATCTAGAGCTGCCTCGATCCAATATCCAATAATTTAGTTCTCTGACACTAGAGGTTCTCGACATCTTCTACTGCATATACATTTCTAACAAGATCAAAAGACCCCAAGAAAATATTGGACTTACATTAAGTAGGCTGGCTCGCATGACTTAACTCTTTATCCCCTCTAATTGGCATCCCCTAGAGGAATCTTTTCTATCGTGCATCAGTTTTGGAGTTTTGTTTGCATTCTTTGAAGCAATTCCTTCCCTGTGATTTTATGTCAACGTCGTTCTCTTTTGACACCTTCAATTATCATGGTTCCACACCTATGCACCGGTACATATGGAGATCAAAGTAGAACATGATAAACCATCTCAAGTGAACCTATCTCATTTCATCCCATGTGCTATTTGCATCTTTTGACAAATGTCATTATCTATAATCTTGGCTGATCTTGTACGACCGCACATTTATCGTAGACATCTGCATGTCTACAACACCCGTGGACCTTAGAGGCCCAACATTCACTCCATACAACATTGTTGGTCCTTCGACCATTCTACCAAACTTGTCTTTCAATTTGATAGGTATCCTTAAAGTGGGAAATTAGCAATGAGAACATGATCCGACATGTTTGGGAGAGTTAAAGACAACCTACTCATTTAGTGATTCGGTCCATTTTGATCAATTCAAATTAGCCCTTTTAAAAGTAGGGTGATTTAGCTTTAAATATGTTTTAAGCCCAAACTTCCCCATGAGACGCTTTCCAAAATAACTTTTTAAAATATGATATGCATAGCCATCAAAAGGGGAAAAAAGAAAAGCAAAGGCTAAAATATCATTGAACTATTAAAAATAGCTCATCTATGCCATCCGGTAAATTTTGGCTCTCTTCTATACCATTACTGTTACAGAGTCAGGTTCATTAATGTTATTATCTTTTAACGGTGGTTTAGCAAAACCATTTTTTCCACATGGCCTCTTAATAGAGGTCCATATCATTAAGTCAATTTTTTTTAAAATCAGCCACAAATTTTGGAAACCCATCTAATTTTTATTTTCAAAAAAAAACATCTGAATTATAAGCCCACCCGTAGAAATCTCTCTAAACCCATTGGATTGGAGAAGCTTCTGTTTAGGGGCGTGCTTGAATCAATTATTCGCTCGTCTCATTTGCAATGAAAATTAGTTGGTCCCAAGTGCCAGGTTTCTTCTTTTAAGTTAATATTGTAGCACTTTGAAGTCTATCTTACTGGTACTATTGACCGTATAACTAGTTAGTTAGTAGACTTAGTACTTTAACTTTAAAATGTTTTATCCTGGATTGCATTTTGAATATTTGAATTATGTGAAAAGGAAATTTTTCAGCAGGAGTTGTCTTAGAGTTTTAAGAATGTTAAAATGGTCGGAGGAGGAGGAGGAGGAGCAAAAGAGACGTAGGTTCCTTCTTAGGAATTTTGGGATTGAAAAGTAAATGAGGGATTTGGGTTAGTAACCAATTGACAGAGATTTATGCATGTAGGTTTATAATTCGGATGGGCTTTTCTTAATGTTGATGGGTTTTTAAATTTTGGCTGATTTTCAAAAAAAAATGACTTAGTTAATGATGTGGACCTCTAATAAGAGACCACATGGCAAAAAATGGTTTTGTAAAACCACCGTGAAAATATAATGGAACGAATGAACCTGCTTGATAGAGGTAGTGTCATAGATGAGCCAACCTTTTACCGGGTGGCATAGATTAGCCTTTTCCTTTAAAAAAAAGATTTGGTAATTAAAAGGATAAGAAAAATATCAAAACTTGGCAAGACTTAAGAATTAGGCAGGCTACAATGGCCCATTGTTTGCTCATCTTGACCCAACCCATCTCAACACAAGTAACACTTCAGCATGTTGATTACACGCCAAT
This sequence comes from Withania somnifera, assembly GCA_039654485.1. NCBI lineage: Eukaryota > Viridiplantae > Streptophyta > Magnoliopsida > Solanales > Solanaceae > Withania > Withania somnifera. The sequence goes on along the minus strand of JBDJHY010000116.1, from coordinate 9,374,891 downwards.
ATATTAACTCAGCTCATTTTGACATTCCAAAGTTAGCCCAAACCAACAACTTAAGCATATAACCTTGTAGTACTTCTCTACTTTAACTATTCTATTCAAATTTTATATGCTTCGTCTTAATCAATCATATCATTCTCATAAAATATCGAACCTATATATATTAATTTTTGCATTTAGCCACCACAATCCCCTCTAATTTCACCTTACTTTACTCTGGTTAAGCTTGTCGTCCATACATTCGATCTTATTTCTACTTATCATGTAACTCTTATTCTCAAGTGACTAGTAATCTGCGCTTTTGGTTGGCGCCCTTGCTAGTTACGTCAATTAATACAATACTATCTACAAGTACCACACACCATGTGTAATAACCCACTATTAATAATGGGTTATTTGGTAGTTA
>JBDJHY010000116.1:9359852-9374388 GCA_039654485.1 Withania somnifera | reverse complement strand
AAGGAAAAAGTGAAAAAAGAAAATAAAGGTGAGGCTGAAGCCCAATTTAAAACAAAAGAAAGAGCAAAGCCCAAATCCGAAAAGCTAAGAGACCAGTGCTGCTGGTATGGGATGAAACAGACTCAGAAAAGAGAAGGCAGAAACAAAAACAGACTGGAAAAGAAAACACAGCAATAGAAAAGAAAGGGAGAAAAAGAAAGGAAAAGAGGAGAGCAAAATAGAGATTTTCAACTCAAATCAATAAGGTAATGATTCCAAACTTTTCTATGAGATTATTACATAATTATGAGAAAACTTTTATGGTGGAAATGTGGAGGAATTATGAGGAAGTGAGAAAGTTTATCCCCAGGGTTCTTCAACCTAAATCATTAATTTGAAAGCGCAAACATTATCAAAATCCAATTTTGAATAATGTTCGGGAATCCTCTCGTTGAGGAGAATCCGTTGGTTGTCATGATTCGGAAACTCTGTCCCGTTTACCAGAGTTGACTTTTTGAGTTAATATTTGAGCACGAGTTTGACTTCCTCTCAAAATTAAGAAAACGTCTACCGAAGGGTTTTGACTATTCTAAATCCATTTCGTATAGTTTGAGGTGATCCCGAGATACGAGAGAGTGGTTATGCTTTACCCGAAATGATGCCTGAGTTGTGAATTCGATGTAAGTCAGATTTGAAGCTTTAGATGCCTATTTTTCAAATATATTTTGTCTGTCTGGTCCATGTGATGGGACAAGCGTGTATTTGGCAGAATATGTGGTCTACGAGGCCAGTAGCACATACTTTATGTTCAAAGATATGGAAACTGTCTCTATAAAAATTGTGGGATGATACGGCTGTGAGCCATGAGGTTAGGGCATTATTTATGCTTTTTGATCTCACTAGACATTGCATATGCTTCTGGACAGTACCAGGCATTACGTGCTTCTTGATAGTACTGGGCATTGCGCGTGCTTCCAAATATATTTGGCATGTTGTGATATGTTGTCGTGCCTTGTAGTGTTGATTAATTGCTATAACTTCTATTTTCAAGTAAAATTAATACCACCTGAAACATATAGTACCAGTTTCATGTTTCGGGGTGATATATCATATATACGCGTGCCAATGTGGCATGTCGATGACACGTTAGATGTAAACAGACGACTTTTCATTTCTTTTTTTCTTTCCCCACATCATTTTTTGCTCTTATCTTCATCGCTCGCCCATCTTCCTCATCATTACAATTACTAACCTCTAAAGTTCACATTGATTTACATTATTTCTCACAATTTTGTTAGCTATCTTCTGTTATACTCTTCCCTATTACTTATATCAGTACATACATCAAACACCATACCTTCTCTTTTCAAGTTAGTGAAGCTATCAGCTTACCTTCATAATGTGTTGTTATGTGCTCCATTTTATTTTCTCACTGAGGCCGAACTTTAACTTGTGTGATTCTAATTTCTACATTTAAAAAGTGATTTCTTAAAATAAAATTTGCTTACCTTATCAGTCAAACCATGCTTGAAAGTTCTAAAGAAATTTGCTAGTTTCATTTGAAATTTCCTCTTTGTTGTAAACTATCTAGAAGAAAGAAAAAGAGCAGATATGGTGGTGAAAAAAAACAGAGGAACGAGAAGCGAGGGTGATGCATCTCAGACCGGCATGATTCCAACCTTAGCCAATATTCCATAATATTGGAGGCACGACTACGAAGAGGGAAATCAAACACTTGTCGAAGATCAAATCAAGAGCGTTTGAAGGCCCTAATTGAAGATCAAGCGTAGGTTTGGATGCATGAAACAAGGTGTGAGGATCAAGGAGGCATTAAGGGCTCTTTTGGTGAAGCTTTCATGAACCATCAAGTCTTGGAATGAAGAAGACATAGGAACCCAAAACTTCAAGATGTTGCTGTCCAATTTGGCGATCACAGTGCCATTTAGGCGATGGGAATTCCAAAACGGCGGAACGCTGACTGGGAAGGCTTGGTCGCTGAAATGTCCAGTCAAGGACTCCCCAATTTGAGCCAAGTTGGCGCTGGAAGGGAAAAAGGGAGAATCCTTGACCAAAATGGCGCACCATGGGTAATGAAGGGTTGACCGAATTGGACAGCTTGCAATTTGAAGACTATTTCGTAAAAGTTTAGGCTTTCCTATAAATAGGCATCTTTCATTTTAGGAGATAGAATTGATATATTGAAGATATTGTGAGTTAAAAGCTTGAGAACTTCTCTTCCATTCCCTTGTAGGGATTTGAGAGTTGGGAGTGTGGTGTGACCAACTCCAATTGGAACCTTGTTGAGAAACGGAGGTTGCAAGGAGTGTAAACATCCTTGAGGTCTTTGTAAGAGTACGGTGCATTTAGGGTCCCATAGTTTAGAGGTCTAAGAGTTTAGAGTACTCTTTGGTTGCTAGCCGCCCCCTAATTACGTCTCATTATGTATCCCTCAGATTGATGAAAAGGAGATCTTTAGCTTTAATATAGCATTAGGCTGCCTTTGATCCTTTACTTGCTTTGTCTTTCTCTATCTTTATTGCTTCCGCGTACTTGTAGTTTCTAACCTCGTGGTTGGAAATGCATCAGATGGGGTGAAAGCCGAATCCCAAAAAGGTGAGGTCAATGCAATAGAGTGACACTGAACTAGAACTTCAGATGGAGAAAATATTCAAGAAAAGGTTCTTTTTGCGGGGTCTAAAAATTGAGAATGGCAATGGATGAAGATTGTGGTGCTGGGAGGGGGATGACGAAGAAGGAAGGGAGAAAGTAGTGGTGGAAAGAAAAGAAAGGGTCCCCATCTGTTTTCCTCTTCATTCTTTTGCTATTACGTGCCGAGATTTTTTATTTGCCACTTAGACGTTCGGGTGGTATTAAATTCACTTGAAATGAAATTAGGGGGAAAGAATTAAAGTGCTAAAGTAAGTCTAATGGAAAAATTCAAACCGGATTTTGGGTGTTTTCTCTTTGAAAATTGTTGGATATTAGGCCAGTTCGAGCACTAAGGCCCCGGTTATGCATGGGGTCCGAAGAAGGATCAAATCAAAAAGGATATATTATATGCACCTTATCTTGCATTTTTGCAAGAGGATGTTTCCACGGTTTGAACCCGTGACCTCCTGGTCACATGATAGCAATTAGGTTATGGTATAACTCGTGTGCAAAATAAAATATCTATGTTTGTATTTTTTAACACTTGTTCTAAGGGTATTTAAGGTGATGGTTCAAGGATCTTACTAGGTTATATTTACGTATTACTCACTCACTACTTTGATGTCCATGTAAATACTACTGGTGATGACTAGTAGCTAACGAATTTTCCAAGTTGACCCAGTTGCTCAGGTGAGCTGCCGCATTGTTCGTGAAGGCTTTCATCATTTTTTATTCTGAGTTCTTTGGTAAGTCTATTAAATGCTCCACGGTCTAGTGTGCTGAGGTGAGTTGTTGCTTTGTTCGTGAAGGCTTTCAAATGACTCATCATCATTTTTATTCTGAGTCGTTTTGTAAGTCTCTTAGATGCTCCATAGTCTAGTGTGAGATTTGGGCAAGAGTTTTGAACTAATTTTTTAGATAGTAATTGTTCGTAATCAATTATGATATTGTTTGGATGCTTATTTAATTATTAAATATTGCGAAATAATGATTAAAGTATGAAAATTGGGTTTGCCTAGCCGGTGGTGACCACCGGTTATCACGTCAAGAGGGTAATTTAGCACACGACCCCATTATGTATGTACTCTAGCTACAATAGAAAGTACGCACTTAATGCAAATACCTATTGTACAACGGAAAAATCCACAATTGTTAAACCTCAATTGTTTCCTACCATTATACACACACTCCTTCATACATAATTGATTTAGGAAAATAATCACGACAGAAGTATAGAATGTCTAGTTTTTTCTGAAATGTATGCTTGCCTACGTTGCTCAGACTCGAGTGCAGGTGTCGTATATGGGGTGCGACTCTAAAAGCATGATCTTTCAAAATCAAAATTTTAAGATTCCAGGGTACAGATCTAGGTACAGATACGAAGATTCGGCTAAAGTAATTCAAATATCTAAAAATAGCAAATGTCTAAATTATGAGCCACTATGTAAAAATTTACAAGGTATTCCAAGATATTGATCAGGAGGAGAATCAAAAGGAGACAAAAGAAAAAGAACTGACGAAGAAGTTTCCACATACAAGCTATTCCATTTTATTCAATTTCACCTTAGCTTTTGTTTTGATTACATTGATCATAGGTATTTGTCCCGAATTTCTTCACCAATTTTGGTCCAAGTAAAGAGTCCGAACAACTTAGATGCTCGCAATCTAGATAACGAGAAATAGTAACTTCAAATCTAAATGGAAAATGTTGATGACTTACAAGAATATCAATTTCAACCTACTATCAGCATGGATTATCTTAATAAGTGATTCATATGATTTTACAACTATGACATGATTAGTCTTCCATGTCCTACCTATGCGGATAAATTTCAACATGATCAAGGCAGGGTAAAGAATATGTCTAAAGGCACCAACACATTCTCCTTCACATAAAAAGAGAAGAATAAATGGGGGACCGAAAAAACTCACCTTTAGTCCACGTTCTCCCACCACTGTAGCATAATTTTGTGGGAATTTTAAAATAGTGTCATGGATTGCAGCTTGCCGAGCAGCATTGTACACCTTATTGAACCATTTCATTTTGATACTGGGGGAGTTAGAAGATGTAAGAATTGCCAAAGTTGAAAGAAGCAAGTATAAAATTGTTAACAGACCTCCTCCTCGGAAGCGGACAGCCGCCCATAGTGGATATTGTGAAATATAGTATCATTGAAAAGAACCTAGAAAAACAAATAAATGGTTGCTTTCAACCCACACATTTTTCAGGGATCATATGCTGAATATTAATCTTGATAACTTATGAAAGCTTACAGTATCCTGGGGAACAACGCCAATAGATTTCCGAAGACTCTCAAGAGTAACCTTCCGAATATCTTGACTATCTATTCTTATCTGCCAACAGAAAAATTCCATAAAAACCCTAACGATCTAACAAGAAGAAGAAAACTTTCCCCTGAAATGTAAATTCACTGTTCCCATGTACAATCAACTATATGAGAATGTTTACCATCTCATACAGGTTTTCAAGTTTGCCTTCATGTTTTAACCAAACAAGCATTCTCTTCACTTCCATTTTGTGTTCTACTTTTTCAGTCGTACAAACATCCAGTGGAACAGGATCAGGATGATTCTATGTGGAATATGACAAAACTTATTCCTTGATATTGTAAACATAAGAGGATGAACTTTCACCACACATGAATTTGCAAATCAGTTTAGTAACAGTCCATGAAAGTCCAACCTTGAAAAAGTAGGACTCATCAAACACAAGGACAAAGATTGATCAAGACATTGGTATTTCATTTGCATTAATAGTCCCTAATCAGCAGTTTGACAAACAGTGCAAATAGAATTCAGCCAATGATTTGTCAACGTACAAGTTGTAGTTCGGTCTTCTCTCTTGTAATAAATGCTAAAACACTAACTCCTTCATCATGCATACCATTTAAGACTTCTTTGTCGGTTTTCAAAAGCGATGATCAGATAGATATAAATAAATAACTTCTCAGAAAATATTAGCAAAACTGATAAAACTTTCTTATTATATAATGTGAAAGAAGTGCAAACCAACAGGTCCTGAAATTGCTTCGGCAAACAATCCAAGTTTAAAATAATGAGAGACACCATAAGACTCTCAAACGTTTTGATGGAAAACAGGCCCAAGAAATATGAAAATTGATCTCAGTTCATTGATTTAGCCTCTAATAAGTGTTATTGAACATATATATAAAAATAAGTTTCCACAATATTTTTCCAAAAAAAAAAAATAAGAATATGACTCCGCAATGAGGAAAGCTTTTAATCTTACAGTTCCAGAATTGGTGTCAAAGAATCTGAAGAGCAATCTAAGAATGGTTGATTTGCCTGTAATAGAAGGTAATATGTTGATCAGGACTTGTAAAAAATAGCATAAACAATAAGCAAATTGTACGTAATCCCTAGGTTCTACACAAAGATCCAATAGCCAATGAGATCCTACACTAGGAATATTTGTAGACTATAGTGACTCCTAAAAAGGACCCTACAGTCAGCTAAGAAGTGTCTCATATATTCGTCAGATCTGGGGCAGGCCCATATTTAGATTGAAAGAATGATGTTTCCTGAAAGCTAACGAAGAGAAGAGGAAGAACAAGAACAGCATTTACGGTTTTGTGCAGTAGAAGTCCTACACCATATTATCATACTGATCAAACTTCAACAAGTATATGAACATATACAATTTGATCAAGAGAGGGGCATTATCATAAACAACTAATAGGAGCTAGCTATCCAACTTCAAAATTTATCCCTCATTTATGCATGCAACAAAAGTAATCTATGCCGCAGATTGATTCCTTTAAGTGCTGCCATCCTAAGATCTTTACTACTCGAATAAGCATTTTTCTCTCAGGCCTGTTAGATTAGATAACTAATATCATTTGAATATGCAGTATAATCATGCCTAAATGGAACAGTCACTAGATTATAGAAACTAGAGAGATAAATTAAGACTAAAAAGCTGAAACAGAATAAGTAACAACGACTGAAACCATACCACTGCCGCTCGTTCCTACAATAGCTACACTTTTTCCAGCTGGGACAATGAAAGAGATCCCATCTAGAATCTTCCTTTCTGTCAAATAACTACGAGAAATGGGGACGAACAAGTATCAGCAAGCATATTCACTAGTCCAATAGGTAGCATATTAGATAAAACAAGCAAGCAAATCTGCTTAAACAATTATATATCATGATGAGTTGCAATATTTAAACGAAGAGCATCACCTGTGTCATCAACCTAACAACAAAAGCTGCAGAACCTAAAGTGATTTGGAAACTCCTACTTCCAAAGTACTTGGAAAGCATTAAGTATGTCAGAATAGCATTGCTAGCAACAAAGACTTGTAAACGAGCCCACAACATGTACTTTGCTTTAGGATGAAAATGTGACAAAAGAAACTAAAAAGCTCAAAAGCCCTGACATCACAGAACACTTATATGAGCAGAAACAGTATGATCCATGACTGTGAGGTAGAAATTTTATTTTTGATAATGGTAACAGTGTATACATCAACATTTAGGGAACGCTGGCCACCTTATTTACAAATACTATAGCAGAGACAAAAACCTTGTTCATCTTACAAGAATTAGTTACAGATCCTCTACAAAGTTTTCTTTATACCAACAGTACAGATATAAAGTACATTAAAAAAAAATATTTCTATGGGACAACTATTGTCTGCAAAACACCTTTTATCCACCGTCAATGTAGCCATCCCTTACAATAAATCATGTGAAAAAGCTACTTCTTTCCGGGGCTTTACTGCCCACACTGTTTCCAGCAGCGTTCTTCTCCGCTTCCTTCATGAACTCCCTGTAGCATGATTTCACAGCAAGAAAGTCCTCATCCCCAGTTCCTTTGCTACAGCTTCTCCTCCCTCTAAAACTCAATGATATCTTATTCAACTGCCTGATCCACCCTTCTGAAGTAATCCACCAGCATGGCAAGTTTAATCTAGGCTAGTATTCCTACACCATAATCCTTCCTAAAGCTAACGATTGTGCTATTACAACCACAAACTCAATATATTCCACCCACATATTTCTACCTGAAATAATCCCCTAACAAAAGCAAACTCTTGTGCTATTACAACCAAAAACGCAACATGTTCCACTGACATATTTCTAATTAAATAATCCCCTTCCATATACTTACCATAGGCATACACATTGTTTCATTTGAGAACCAACCATTACTAACCATTCCACATTTAGCAATTATTACCTAACAATAACACAATTTCCTCATGGGCGAATATTCAGTCAAAAGATAGAAATTCTTTATTGGTGTTAAATGTACAAGTTAACGGCCGAGAATACAAATCACCTATTAGTGCACAACGTAATGAATCAGCTAAACTCGAAGACACGGTTGATGCAAGTTATCGTTAACCATGTCATGTTAGATCGGGCATTCAGATGCAGGAAAAGAAGATGGTGGCCATGGATCGTAGTGCCCCTCACACTTGTATGGACTCTTAGGCAGATGAGAACTTTTGAGGAAGCAAAGAATATCTCTGTTCAAATTATGGCAAATTTTTGTTTCTTTTACACTTTTGGAGTATCCACAAAATGCTAGTCAGTAAGTTGAATCGGTTGTCTTTATAAAGAACTTGATTTTTGTGTAGATTTCCTACCATGCGTAATGGTTATCTCATTATATCGATACTATCATTACCCAGTGTTGCGAAAGGCGAGCGCCTTTCGCCTTTGGAAACGAGGCGAGGCTATGGCTTATTGCCATTCATGCCTGTGGAGTGGCGATTTCAAAAGGGCAAGCCAATGGAAAGAAAGGCGATGAGGCGGCGAGGCAAGGCACTAAAGGCAATGCCTTTTCATTCTTTTAGAAAAGGGGCTAATTAGGGTTTTAAAAGGTAAAAATTAATTTTGGTTCTCTTATTTTTAAAGTTCCAGAAGCTATTCACTCTTACCGACACATAGCAGCTACCAGTTCTCCTAGTCGACACACAGCAGCTACCAGCGACCAGTTCTCCTTGTTCTCTGGTAAGTCTTCAGTTACTTCTTTTCTTCTTCACTGTTCTTCAATTCCTCTACTACTCTTCCTTTTTTTTTTTTTTTTCTTCAGTTCTCCTCCTTCAGTCCTTCTCTATTAATTCTTTTTTTTTTCTTGTTCCACATCTCTGTTTTTACTTTTTTTTCTCACATTAACTAAGTAACCAGATGACCAGTGAACTAGTTCTGTTTTTTCTTCTTCTTTTTGGTCTAAATTCTAATTAATAATATAATTATAACATTATATATTATTTAATAACATAATTTTTATTTATTCAGCTATTTCAATGGAGTCCGGATCCGAAACTAGCAAAAAAAAATATTGGATGGAATTACATTATGCAAGGAACGACAAAAGATTCGGTCATATGTGTATTTTGTAAAGTAACATACAATGGTGATATTACCCTGCACAAGAACCATTTGATGGGTGGATTTAAGAAGGTAATAGCTTGTCCAAAATGTCTGACAGAAATTAGGGAAGAATAAACGCGTATGTCCAAAACAAAGTCGCAATGAACCCAAAAATTCTAAGATATGAACCACTAGTAGTTGATGCCGTTGATAAAGATGGTGATGATTGGATGACTATAATGAGAGATGTCTCCTTCTAAGACTCAAAAAATGTCTTCCGATGGTAGTGTGGCCTCATCATGGAATGTGAAGAAAGGTCCTATTAAATTTTTCGTCTAATCAAAACCAAAACAAGGGGAAGTATTTGGAACTCAAAACCAAAAAAAATTTAAGGGAGCGTGTGGTTAATACTTTTGCATCATGGGTATATGATGTCGGGTTTCCTTTTAATTGTGTCAGCTATGAATTTTTTGATAGATTCATTGAGGCCATAGAACTATGTGGCTCGGTAATAAAGCCACACACCAAGAAGTTAGAGTTAGGGAGCTCAAAAAAGAGGTAAAGAAAGTAGATGAAATAGTGGAGAAACATAGAGTGCACTGGACAAAGTTTGGTTGTTCCATTATGAGTGGACGGCATGGAATAAAAAGGTGATCATCAATATTTTGGTGAACTCCCCGATTGGTAGTGTGTTTCTTCGTTCGGTTAATGCTAGCAATGAATCTACCAATGTAACAAAAACGTACAACTTATTTGAAGAGACAATTGAGCAAATTGGACCACAAAATATTGTACAATTTGTCACAGATAATCCTAGTGAGAACATGAAAGCGGGTGACATGATAATGGTCATGTCCGCGTGCAGACCATTGCATCAATTTGATGTTTGGGGTATTTTCAAGATCAATTCATATGCTTCCGATAATAGCTTCTTCTTTATTTCAAGTTTTTAAGTTTTTTAGCAATTAACCTAATGCCTATTAAGCTAATGCCTACTAATTACTATTTCTTTTTTATAGTTTTCAAGAAGGCCATAAAGATTTACCTTATATTAGTCAAAGGTTGTTGTTGTTGAATTTGATGAGAAAATTCACCAAGTTTGAAATAGTGAAACTCGAGAGTGAAATTATAGTAAACACACTCGGAATCGAATTCTGACAGTTCCGTTAGCTCCGAAATATCGACTTTGGTCTAGGTGGACCTTAAGTTCGTGTCCTGGGCTTTTCGTTTTGAGTTTGGGTTGCTTTGTGGAAATTCAACCCAGCCAAAGCTCATTTTAAAGCCTGGGTGGTCTTTTGATGATTGGAGCATCGGATCGAAATTCTGACAATTTCACCAGCTCCAGAATGTCGATTTTTGGCTAGTTGAGTCATTAGTTCGCTTTGCGGGGTATTCGGGCTCGTTTTGAGTTAGTTTGTGAAAAGTCCAAAGATTGGCTCCTTTAGTTCCCTTTGAATTTGGGGTCCTTTCCGCTTAAACGGCCTCGGTTGGTCGTTTCATAGACTCCGTTGAGTCCGTAGTGTGTTTTTCACCCAAAATGCAATCTTGATTTGCTGAGTTTTTCACCCAAAATGCACTATTGGACTCGGGATGCTCGTTTTAGGTCCCTCAGAGAATTCTTGTTTTGCTGAGTTCGGCTGCAGGTTGCAGACGGCCCTAGCGATCTTTGGCCCGCCCTTGCGCCATCAACCCAGCGCCCAGGGCTTTACCATGGTAAAGCCGCCCCAGCGAGCCTCATCTCGCCGTGCCGAGGTAGCCTCAGTGGGGCGCCCAAGCGGCCAAAACAGTCTATATAAAGGGGTTCACCCCCTTCATTTTCAGCCGTTGGTTTCTTCAAATATTGCCATAGCCAGGTCTTGGGAGCTGGGTTTTTAGTGTTTTGAGCTGAGGGGAGCGGTGGGGAGTTGTGTGTGAGATCGTGTGAGCTCGTGGAGCAAGTCCTCCGAGCTGAGGGTGTCGCGCTGGTATATTTAGTTTAATCTTTCGGGCTGTGGGGCCCGCTTTCCGACCCAGATTGCTAATTGCAATATGGGTCTCCTTCATCTTTTAATTCCTGGATTCGTAATTGTATAGTTTCGGGTGACATCGACTGTGTTGGAGTTTCGAATCCATAGTACGCGCATTTCAAGGACTTATGCCGATGCCCAAGTAAGCTAGGTTTATTTATGTGCATTGTAAACTGGTTATTATTTGTGCTAGTGATATGGCTACTAGTGTGGGTTGGTTTTTTATGTTGATCGTTGTGTTTTTAGCTGATATCCTTTTTGAATTCCGGAGGCCCGTGAGAGGGCATAAAGGGTGAAGGATTGTATGTCCGGGTCCTGGCCCCACCGTGTCGAGGCCACAGACCTTGGGAACTATTCTAGTTGTTGCACGATGAGTGCGGTGAGATGAGTTCTTAGTTGGTGGCCTTTGGACGATCCTAGATTCCGATTATTCCATTATTATTTATATTATTGTTGTTATATTGTGCTGAGACACCTATATATTACTGTTTGGCTGGTTATTGGCACTGTGAGGACGAGGCCCTAGTTACTGGCATTGTTTAGGCGGGGCCCAGTATTGGCACTTATTGAGAGGATGGTTCTGGCACTACATGATACTGTTCTTTTTTACTTTCCTGCACTCCCGTATATTTTCTTCGTATTGTATATTTTCTTCTTATTGTGTGTGCTCACTGGGCTTCAAGGGGAAGTCACAGTGGGTTTTGTTGTGTTGTGTGTACTTACCGATGGTATGGGACGCCATGTAGGTTTTGTGTGTTTACTTTCTATTCCTTACTTAGTTGTGTCCTATTGTTCGATTCTTTTATTTGTGGTACATGCACATATATAACATATGGTTAGCTGGAGCACAGGTACGTTTCCTTACTTCGTTTTTGGATTTTCGGGTACTAGTCACTCTGGATTGTGTTCACCATATTTTAGTTCCAGTAGATCTGTACTCACACTTCCAGTACCTTACCTTTCCGCATATCTATTAGTTTTACCGCTTTCCTACTATTATTGACCTGATTTACTTCCTCGTCTTTCACCATATGTTAGTTCCTGTAGATCTGTACTTACACTTCCAGTACCTTATCTTTCCGCATATCTATTAGTTTTACCGTTTTCCTACTATTATTGACCTGATTTACTTCCTCGCCTTTATTACTCGCATTTTATTTTAGCCCGGTCGGCCAATGATGCATACTTTGGTACTCATGCTGCACTTTTGTACCTTTTTCATGGTGCAAATATCAGCAGGAATTATTGGAGATGTCGTTATTGTGCGGAGTAGATACAGCTGATTGTGGAGATTACGGTGAGCTTTGCCGTCCGAGACGACGGTGGTTTCCTTGAGTTCGATTTGCTTTATTTTGTCTATAACAGGCCCTGTGCTGTATTACTTTTGTAGGAGTCACTTTGTATTTTCTATCTTTTGGATAATCTGTATAATAACTTCATATGCCATTGAAATCAGGTTTTGGGATTTGGGTTATATATGTATTCCTTCTGCTTCCGTTCTTTTACGGTTTACTTATGCCATTTTCCGCTTTGTTGGATGTTTTGAAAGTTTATAGCCCATTGCGCGTAACTTCAGGTTGTAGGGTTAGGCTTGTTTACAGGAGGGATGTAGACGCCATCATGACCTGAATTTTGGGTCGTGACAGCTACAAGTTCAAGTCAGACTCACAGAGGCCTTGTTGATGAAGCATCCGATGAGGAAGATGATAGATATGGAGTTTAATGAACAAAATACATTTCAACTTCAAGATTTTGAAATCTTGAAGAAGAGTAGACTTTTAGTTTTAGAGTTTGACTATTAGTATTGCATGTCTTGTGAATAATTTTATTTTTAATTGAAATATTTTATTGCAATTGTAATTTTAGTTATTTGCAATTAAATATTTTAATTTTTTGGTATTAATTATCACTGCATATCAAAAAGGCGAGCGCCTCGCGGCGTGGTGAGGCAGTGCCTTGTCGCCTTTCGCCGTCCAAAACACTGTTATTTACCTTATCAAAAAGAAGTAGAAAATTTATGTATCCCTAAGACCCATCAAACATAAATGAAATTCTCTTCCAATCTACCAAGTATAATTTCTTTCCCCCTCCTTTCATCCTACAAGATATCCCCAAGCATCTTCTCTTGTCTAAACCGAAAAACAGCTCTAGGCAAGCAAACGGACCAGAGACATCAAATCAGCAGGGATGCTAGAAAATGTTGCCAATGATACTGCTCTAAAAGCACATGTGTCATAAAAGAAGCTTCAAGCAAACATCAGCTAAACTTATAGTAAATATGATAATTAAGAATAAATCCATTACAAGTAAACTCAACTACAAATTGCTGTGATCACAAGCAAGAATGCTCAAAGCACCATGTGACAGTATAGTTGCAGGCTAAATTGATGAGACGACTCATAGTCAACTACGCCACCAATCTAATCCTGATCAGGTTAAACACTCAATCTTCTTTAGGGAGTTTACCTGGGTAGAGTACATCAAAGATCACAAACTGCTGTTTGATAATGTCCATCTATCACCACACCAGAATGTTAGCTAATACATGTCTACCTATCTAGATATACATAGAATTTCTACAAACTGATGACTGAGTGAAAACACGCACTTTACGGAAAACTATAAACTGTTCTAATACACCATAATTCATTCGGAAAATATCAAAAGAACAAAAAACTTGATATGCACCTGAAGTGAACATTCTCAAATTGAATGCTACCCCCACTCAACTTGAGACATTTTGCTTCATCTGCATCTCTGATTTGAGCTCTTTCCTGTGTATGTTATTCAGAGATCTGCTCAAAACATTTATATACACAATATATACATGATTTATAGAACTTGCACGTAAGGCTTTTCTTATTAAGGTAAATATACTCTATTAAAGGAGCACCAAAGATGTACTCAAAGAAACACAGATTACAGCAAAGTTGTAACAGTTACAGAACCAAAAAAACTATGAAATACACAAACTGATCTAAGTTTTCTAATATGTTTCACTTACACCAAATGTACAGATTTTGAACACATCTACTCTTTAGAAAAGCTGTATTAATCTATAATTCTCAAAACATGGCTAACTTATTTCCAACCAAATGGTCCAAAATATAAACGTAATATATCACTATCATATACATGAATTAATTCTTTTTTTTTTAAATCAGGTAAACATATTTTCATTCATAAACGCGGCCAAAAAGCTGGCCGTATACAAGGGTTTACCCAAAGGTAAAGAATATAACAACAACAACAACAACATACCAAGTACATTCCGACTAAGGTTCTGTTCTCTTAGACTTATTTTCTGCTCAAATAAAATCAGATCAGATCCCATCCAACAAAATTAATTTAATTCAGTTAAGTTTGTTATTATTATTATTATTAGTATTAATTATTAATTAATTAATCAATTTTTTACTTTTGATTTATTATTACTATTATCTATATTTCTTATAGATATTATTAATTTATTATTAAAATTATTATTTATAATATATATTATTGTTAATTTTACTATTAGGATTATTAATATT
>JBDJHY010000116.1:9327851-9339918 GCA_039654485.1 Withania somnifera | reverse complement strand
AGTGCAAGCATATGCAATAACTCGACCCTGCTGCATCAACACACAACCTAAACCAACGCCAAAAGAATCAAAATGCACAAAAAAACTTTGACCCTCCACTGGCAAGGTTAAAAATAATGCTGAAGTCAATAAGTCCTTGAGCTTTGAAAAGCTGAACTTACAATCATCCGGTCACTGAAAGGCAACATCCTTCCTGGTTAGTCTAGTCAAAGGTGCTACAATTGATGAGAACCCTTCCATAAAACACTGATAGTATCAAGCCTAACCCACAAAGTTGTGAATCTCCAAAATAGAAGTTGGCCTCGGCCATTAATTTACCGCTTGAATATTTGCTGGATCAACTTTGATCCCAGCTTTGGACATAACATGCCCCAAAATACAATGGACACTAACCAAAACTCACACTTTGAGAACTTGGCATAAAGCTTATGTTCTCTCTGTGTTTGGAGGATCAATCTCAAGTGTTGCACATGATTGGACTTACTTTGTGAATACACCAAGATGTAATCGATAAACACAATCACAAACGAGTCTAAGTAGGGCTTAACCACCCTATGCATCAAATCCATAAAGGCTGCAGGAGCATTGGTCAACCCAAATGACATAACCAGAAACTCATAATGACCATAATGAGTCCTAAAAGCTGTCTTAGGAATATCCTCTGTCCGAATCCACAACTAATGGTAACTAAACCTCAAATTAATTATAGAGAATGTTGTTGGTCCCTGAAGCTGATCAAACAAGTCATCAATTCTTAGCATAGGATATTTGTTTTCACAGTAACTTTATTCAGCTATCGATAATCACCACACATTCTCATTGTACTATCCTTTTTCTTCACAAATAAAACTGATGCACCCCAAGGTGACATACTAGAATGGATCCATATAGTACAGAGCAATAGAAATGGGTGTGGGTTAGTGCGAAGACGTCCGTCACTTATCTTTGAGAGGCTATAGTGGCATTTAAGAAAATTAACTCTCTTTTTTTAATCTTGTATCGTGCGTACATCCTTGAAGGTTTCTTGAAAATCTAACTCATTGTCACCAATCTTTTGCATCGTACAAATTCATCCGCAGCAGAAAAGACAAATAGAGCACCGGCAGAAGTGCCTCTTCAAGCTACAACTTTTGAGGTCCCACCAGTGCCTACAGCAGCACCTATTTCAGCACGTGTTGTAGTGCCATATCCTAATATTTGTGTAATGGTAGCTACTCAGTGCTTTGGAGGTCCTCCTATGGATGGAACACAATTAGCAATCCCAGTATCTCAGCCTACAGTTGTAGTTGCTACATTGCAACCTGTCCCACCGGTTGTTCCAACAATTACTTCTATACCTGTTCAGGTCATACCAATGCCAAACGCTGCTCCTGCTATTAAACAGTAGCCATCTATGACAGACACAGAGTAGAAGCTCCTAACCATATTCTTGAGGTTGGATACCCCCAAATTTACTGGAGTTCCAAGGGAGGATGCCCACGAGTTCATAGTGGACTACGAATAAAGACTAACCAACATGGGTGTATTATAAACCCATGGTATAGCCTTTACCACCTACCAGATGCGTGGTGCGTCTAAGTAGTGGTGGCGAGCATTCATGGTCTGTAGATCCATAGGTTAATCACAGCTGGCCTGGGCTAACTTTTATGATGTCTTCATAAGAAAGTATGTTTCCAGGGCAGAGAAAGAGCACTTAAGGGAAGAGTTCAAAAGGCTCGAACAGGGATCTATGTCCGTTGAATAGTATGAGGCTAAATTTCATAAATTTTTAGTCAACGGGGTTGATTTTATCCTATAGAGGTGGAGAGAGTCCTCCGGTTCGCTTATGGGTTGAGAGATACACTCCGTGAGGTGGTAGCATTGTTGGTTTCTGATGGTCGTCCTTTTCAGGTTGTGGTTGATCACAAAAATTAGATAGAAGCCCTCTATTGTGAGTCGCATCAGCACAATAAAAAGAGGAAGCGACACCAGGGAGGTTATATTGGGTCCTATTTTGGGGGCCGCAGTCAGTTTCATCAGTCATTGGGCCAGTCTAGTAGGATGGTATAGGCATCATTACATGTTTCATCTTCATCTCCTACACAGTATTCACGTGGAGATAGTTCGTCACATCAGGGTAGTTAGATGGGTTCTGGTAGAGAAGCCCAATAGAGTGGGCCATCTAGGCCATGTTTATGAGTGTAGCCTTGTGGGTCATTATGCTAAATGTTTTCCGTAAAAGGGCATTATTCATCCTGCTCCTCAGTTTTCCCAACCATTTGAGATTAGTGCCTCTGTCAGCTAGAGGTGGGGCACAGGGTGGTTATAGAGGAAGTGGACAACGTGTAGGGGCAGTAGTCGCGATGGTGGTCATCATGGTGGTGATCTCCAGTTATATGTAGTTCCTGCTCGACCTGAGGTTGTAGCCTCGGATGCTGTTATTACAAGTTTGATTTCTGTGTGTTCAATACCCGTGTCAGCATCATTTGACCCTGGGTCTACATGTTCATATATGTCATTTTATTTTGCACCCAGCTTGGAGTTTCCTAGTGATCTGATATCTATGTCTATGCATGTTGCTAGCCCTGTGATGGATTCATTAGTAGTGGATCGGGTGATCTGATTATGTTTGATTTTTGTTGGCAAATTAGACACTCGGGCTAATCTAATGTTTCTAGATATGGTGGACTTTGATATTATTTTGGATATAGATTGGTTGTCTCCTCATCGTGCGGTTTTGGATTGTTATGCCAATCACATACAACCTGAATCTTTGCTAGATCAACTTTAATTCTAGCTTTGGACACAATATGCCCCAAAAATGCAATAGACTCTAACCAAAACTCACACTTTCAGAACATGGCATAAAGCTTATGTTCTCTAGTGTTTGGAGGATCAATCTCAAGTGCTGCTTATGATCGGACTTACTCTGTGAAAACACCAAGATATCATCAATAAACACAGTCACAAATGAGTCCGAGTAGGGCTTAAGCACCCTATACGTCAAATCCATAAAGGCTGCAGGAGTATTGATCAACCTAAAAGACTTAACCACAAACTCATAATGACCATAACTGGTACTGAAAGTTGTCTTAGGAATATCCTCTGTCCGATTCCACAATTGATGGTAACCAAACCTCAAATCAATTTTAAAGAATACTGATGCTCCCTGAATTTGATCAAACAAGTCATCAATTCTTGGCATAGGATATCTATTCTTCAGAGTAACTTTATTCAACTACCGATAATCGATAAACAGTCTCAGTGTACCATCTTATTTTCAAAAATAAAACTGGTGCACCCCAAGGTGACACATTGGAATAGACAAAACCTTTATCTAGAAAATCTTGAAGCTAAACTTTCAATTATCTCAGCTCAGCAGGAGCCATATGGTACACAGCAATATAAATGGGCTTAGTACCCGACTCTAAGTCAATAGCAAAATCAATATCCACTCTGGTGGTAGGCATGGTAGGTCGGTTGGAAATACATCAAGGAACTCAAAAACAATATGAAAAGACTCAGGAGTAGGAGAGTCATCCTGTATATCACAAACATATGCTAAAGTATTCTAAACTCCTTCTCCCCACCAACCTTCTAGCATGCAGGCAAGAAATAAAGCCTGTCGGTGTGCGACTACTAGAACCATGCCACAAAACCAGAGATGAACCTGATATTTCTAAGGTGACAGTCTTGGAATAACAATCCAAACAGCAAGATGAGGAGACAACTAATCCATACCTAGAATAATATCAAAGTCCATCATATCTAGCAACATTAGATCAGCTCGAGTGTCTAATCTGCTAACAGAAATCAAACATGATTGAATCACCCGATCCACTACTAAAGAATCCTTTACACATGCATAGATATAGACATCACATCACTAGGAAACCAAAAACTGGGTGCAAATAAGATGACACATATGAACAAATAGACCCAGGATCAAATAATGCTGACGCACGTATAGAACACACAGAAATCAAACCTATAATTGCAGCATCCGAGGCCACAGCCTTAGGTCAATCAGGAACTGCATATAACTGGCAATCACCACCATGAATACCACCACTGCGACCACTGCCCCAACCATGTTGTCCACTACCTCTATAACCACCCTATGCCCCACCACTTATCTCAATGGTTGTTCTTATTGAGGAGCAGGCTGAATAGTGCCCTCTTGGGGACAAATTTAAGCATAATGGCCCATAGAAACACACTCATAACATGACCCATATGGCCCACTCTATAGGGCTCCTCTACCAGAACCCATCTGACAACCCTAATGTGATGAACCAGCTCCACGTGAATACTGTCCAGTAGATGAAGATGAAATATATAATGATGCCTGTACTGGCTTGCTAGACTGGCCCTGTGACAGATTAAACTGACTACAGCCCCCCAAAAGGGAATCGCAATAGAGGGCTTCCATTGAATTTGCATGATCAACCACAACCTAAAAAGGACGAACATTCGAAACCAATAGTGCTACCAATTCGCGGAGCCTATCTCTTAACCCATAAGCAAATCGATGGACTCTCTCCGCCTCTGTAGGAATAAACTCGACCTCGTAGACTGAAACTTTAAGAAAGTTAGCCAAATACTCTTCAACAAACATAGATCCCAATTCAATCCTTCTGAACTGTTCCCACAGATGCTCTCTCTCGGCCCTGGAAACAAGCTTTCTCACGAAGACGTCATAAAATTTACCCGAGGTCAGTTGTTATGAACCTGTGGCTCTACAGACCACGAATGCTCACTACCACTGCTTAGACATACCACTTATTTCGTAGGTGGTAAAGGCTACGCAATGGGTTTGTAATACACCGATGTTGGTTAGTCTCTTTTGTGCACTTCACTATGAACTCGTGGGCATCCTTCCTTGGAACTCCAGTGAATTTGGGGGGATCCAACCTCAAGAATCTAGTCAGGAGCTTCTGCTCTGTGTCTATCATAGATGGCTACTGTTCAACAGTAGGAGTAACGATCGGCACTGGTATGACCTGCATAGATGTAAAAGTCATTGTTGGAACAAACAGTGGTATAGGCTACACTGTAGGAACTATAGTGATAGGCTGAGATACTGGGATTGCAAGCTGTGTTCAATCCATAGAAGGACCTCCAAAAGAACTCAATAGCTGCTATAACACTACGAATATTGGGAGACGGCGCTGCAGCACGTGACAAAATAGGTTGTACTATCGTTGCTGCTGATGGTACTGCAACAAATGTTTCAAGCACTGGTGGGACCTCAGAAGTAGTAGTTGGAAGAGGCACTTCTGTCGGTGCTCTATTTTCCTTTTTGGTTGCAGATGAACGTATATGAGGCATCTGCGAAAGAGTGATAACAATGAGTGAGATTTTCAAGAAACCTTCAAGAATGTACACATGATACAGGATTCAAAATAGAGATTCAATTTCCCTAAATGTAACTATAGCCTTTTGAAGATAAGCGAAGGATGTCTCCACGCAAATCCATAGGACTCTACTAGGTATTGGTTCTGTAAATTGACACCGAAGAAACTAGACTCTGACACCAATTTGTAATGACCCAATTTCTCTAATCATGATGGCACCTACTATACCACCAGTAGGAGAACTAATCCCATAGTCCGGAGCTGAAGTGGAGGACTACTATATCATTTGCAGAAAGAAAAATGTAATAATTACAAGAAAAATAAATGCAGAAGTTTAGAGAATCAAATAAATACCCTAAAGCCCAGTATTAGTGTCAAATGAACCACTAAGTATAGAAATAAGAAATCAAAAATGTCTAATACAACTATGTCTCCAAAATACATGGAGAAAAAAATGTCAAATTCAAAGAGAATCAGGTAAAATCTGGACGCCAAGCTCACCCTAAATCTTTGAGGTAAGATTTAAACTACACGAACAGCTAGATATAATCATGGTCGGGAACATGTACTCAGATATGTACATGTGCAAGTGCAGTATGAGTACAAGCTACCGAAGAAACTCGTACCTAGTAGGCTTCGAGGGCCAACTAGGAACATAACAATAATAAAAGTAGTAAATAAAGAAATACAATAAGGAGGTCATAGAAGCAAGTCATACAACAAGGGAAGCTAGCTACTCAACTAGAAATCAAATACAAGTAGACATGTATCGCTAGCTAATCATGTAACAGGATCTCAGGCAATAAAGATAACGTATCTAGGAATCCTTGCACCAATATATGTCAACAATAATTCAATAATTCAAGAGTCAAATAAGATAGAAGTAGAACATGGATGGTATACCCGTAACCTCAAGTAAAAGATCAAATGACTGCATAAGAGTGTAAGGCAAAGAAATCCAACATAGCATAAAGTAAAAACTAACCAACAATAATAATTAAGCAGTAATAGAATAATAAAGTAATGTAATTAAATGTTGTCAAGTCCCCCATAAAGAAGTGCAGCGTACATCCAAAACATGATCACCGTAGGCCTTACATCTCAGTGAGGGTACACTAAAGTAAACAAGTACAGAAAATAAACACAATACATGAAGTAACCAGTCCTCTGTACGCATCCTCCGGCACCCGTAGGTCTAGCAAGCAGAACCCATGGAAGGCAAACCTAAATTTCCAAACATACATATATAACCCTCTACTCCATATACCCCCCCCCCCGCATCGCGTGGAAGTATGGAGGCAGGTCCATGGGGGGTGTGTCACCACGTACAATTTCTAATGTTATCATAACCTCACATCCCAATTCATAGAGCCTCAAAGGTCCCAATAGTCTAGCATCTCATGCCTAATATTAACAATCTCATCAAGCCATCTTATGGAAAGTTAGGGTGTATAACACCTTAATGTATAATTGTATCACCAATATCCTTAATAAATCAGTATTATGTACCCAAAGCTAGTAATGTAATAGATTTTAAAGGTTGTACTCACTGTTGTACGACGACGGTCTCAAGTCCCAACGGCTGTACTCATTACCGATCTGGGTCGGACTCAAGTGCCAGCATTAATTAGTCAAGTGATATTTCAGGGTACTAGGTTGTATAGCCTGGGATAAATTAAGTAAAAATAGTATTATCGAGTGCTTGATACCATATCAAATCTAAAAAAGTTAAAAGACCATTTACTTATATTATTATCAAATATTCCACTTCCTCAACTTATATTGTTAATTACCATAGTTACTAAAATCAGTCTTTAGCCTTATAGCAGCTCAAAAATCAAGTGGTGATAGTGGCCAACCCCAATGCACTCTCATCGGAGCCAAAATCCCAACCTTTCGAGTCATGAATGCACAACATATCAACAATTACATATCAACATATGATCATGTGATATCAACATCATATGCCCTGCATAAGTATCTCTAGTCAATTTTTATGTCACAGGCACCATAACAATCAGATGCAAATATATAAATATCAATATGGACCGGACAAAAGAATGGTATAGGATCATTATATCCACCTAGCTACCCAACCCATGGATGCTCTTTAGTACAATCATTAAAGCTATAAGCCCAGAGATATCCCCATGGAACCTACTTATCGTCTGATGATAAAGCGCTGCCAAGTCACGAATCTTACTCTGACTAATGTCAAACAATCTCCGAATGATCTGAAACATGCCCCAAAGTATTCTATATGTTAATACGAGTCTAATAGTATAATTCATACTAAATTTCAGACTGGACCTAAAATGGGCTTGTGGGGCCTGATATGATACGAGGTCCGGAAGGACTCGATTCGTATCATTAACGAAAATATGAAAATAATGATACGTGAAATTAACAAAATAAAGGATAGATTGAGAAATTAGAGATGAGAAGTGAAGAATAAGAATAGCTAATTTGATTCCTTGAATCAACTAAAGGGATAAGAGAATGAAAATCACCGAATGAGAACTCTATTGCAAAAATCCACAAATGAGTACCTTGATGTGAAGTTCATTTCAAGAAGTTCGTAACCAACAATGGATGAACACCATTGCTAAATCCTACACTAAGCCTAAGAACTACTACAAGCTTACAAGCTTGATTTAATCTTCCAAAATGATGAAAATGTCAAAATTCCTAAACAATTTGAATGATCCTCTAAATTTACACATGAGTCCAAAAGTGACTCTAAATTAAAAATTGACCCCTAAAGTTTGGGTCACTTAAACTTAGGCCCTTGATGTCTTCAATCTCCCAAGCTATCTTCCATGCACAGAATTGCTCCTCTTGATCCTCGAATCCGCATGTTGGAGCTTCATTTGGTTCTTTCACATTGCCCATGCTTTGGTTCCTCTTGACTAGACCTTGAGATATAGGTTTAGAAAAATTGGTGCTTCCCGATATCATATCATCCTCCCTTTCTTGTAAAGGAATCGTCATCAAATCCAAACCTTGCAACAACAAAAGAGGAACACAAAACCAATAATTCCTCATGGAATGATGGTTAGCACAAGGGTTAGCGTAAATTATAAGACACTAACAAATAAGGGTCACTGATAATAACCAATTCTCCCACCATATCCAAATAAGAAGAATAAGGATTACGGTACAAGACTCTTGGCTATCCCACATGATAAGTGCACGAGATTTCCCGTAGGAAGGAAACATCACAAGAAAAGAATTACATATAGGCGGAACATCAAAATAGATAATCATCCACATGCAATCCTTATGGAAGGGAATAAATATATGGTTCCCTTCAAGACTAAGCAACGGGGTAAGATCATCAATGGGTGGATGATAATACCCATAGTGAGCACAACCCGAGAGGAACTATCACACCCCAACTCTAGGCAAGACGGACAAGCCCTATGAATACATTCTATATAAATGACCTATGGTGAGAAAGTAAACCCCTATACTAGTACAATTACTCATAAGAAGCTAATTATACAACCCAACTAAACATAACCAAGACAAATAATAATAAAACCATAAATATACATATGACACTCTTACAATGTCTACAAAGCCTCTATTAGAATCCATAACTGAATAACTATAAAAATATACACTGATGACTTAATGAAGCCTCAAATAAACCAGGATCTCACCAGCAATAGTTGTGTCTTGTTCTTTTATTAGGGAGATCTACCCATCGATGTATATGTACCTGCAACATGAAATGCAGGTCCCCTTTAAGGGACCTATATAAATGTACTGAATATGTAAGGTATGAGGTGGTTATATGTGAAACAAGAGGTCAATGAAACCAGTATCAGTAAGCAAATGCATATATTATAATGAAAGACCACTTTTACTTACACTTGTGGTGTCGTGTACATTACATTCTTTTCTTTACTTTATCTTTCTTTAATTTATATTCTTTGTACAATATATAATATGAATGACAAGTTGAGCAGTGGTAAAAGAGGATGACCAATGCTACATATTTTTCCCCTAGGATACGGTTCTCATGCATATATAACTTGGGATCGACCCATGCAAGGCCTTCCTTTAACCCCTAGGATACTACACATAATGTTGGGATTGACCCATGCTAGGTGTTCTTCAACCCCCGGGATACCACCCATACTGTTAGATCTCGTGGTGTGTTTAAGATTGAGTGGAAGAGGTTATGGGTTGATTGTTAGCGTCGGCTGTAAGTGTGTGCAACATAGTCTAGAATGGTAGGAGGTAGTTGAGTTTCGTAAGTTTGTGTTGGACACTATTTCTTTATAATGATTGGGGATTTTTTGTCTAACTTATGGGTATTATTGGAGTCGCGATTGGTTTGTAAGTTCATATATTTTATTTCTGAGATTTTATGTGATAAGTAGGTAATGTTGAGTATCGTACAAGATTGCTTATTGTGAGTTCTACACGGTAGAGTAGTTGTAGTGGTGGAAATTGTTGCATATGTATAACAAGTACCAATAGCTGGAGTTTCGTCGTGTAAAAGGTGACCATGTTGGTTTGGCCTAATGTTTTGTTCTATCTGGGTATTTTCTCCATAGTTTGGGTATGGCGTTGTTATTTTTGTAAGAATTGGTTTGGTGTTTCTTTTTTTTTCAATTATTATGATATCATAGAGAGTTTGAGTCTCATGAGGAATGGGAACATAGTGGGTGTTGCGTAAGTGTTTAGAAGGTGTAGCTTGAGTTTGTTTATGGAAACAAATATATTCGATGGTAGCACTTAAAAGGGTTGTGACAATGTTAAGAATTAGGGTTGGTATGACGTTAGAAGATTGTTACACTCAAGAACTCATAGAGTGGATCTGTTCTTTATCTTCCGTGTAGAAGTTCTCTCCCTCTTGTCTTCCCATAGTGTAGCAGTGTAGATTGCCTATTTGTTGGTGTGACGGTTTTGAGGTCATAGTACAGTCTTCAGACTTTTTGCATGATTCGCTTGACCAGGGATAGCTTGAGGACAACCCAAAGTAGGCAAAGGAGCTATGCTGATCGTAGGCTTCGTGCCTTAGAATTTCGAGTTGGTGATAAGGTGTTTCTGCAGATATCCTTTATGCACGGTGTGACGAGATTTGGTAGGCCTAGAAAGCTTAGTCGTAGGTAGATTGGGCCATATGAGATTTTTTAGGAAGTTGGTGAGGTTTCCTATAGGTTCGCTTTACCTTCTATGCATTCACCTATTCATTTGGAATTTCATATTTCCATGTTGCAGTGGTATATGGCTGATGACTCACAGGTCATTGGGGAGGATTCAGTATAGTTGGATGAGAATCTATTATTTGTTGAGGAGCCATGAAGATATTTTCTAAGGAAGTAAGAAAACTGAGGTCCAGGGAGACTCTAGGGGTTAAGGTACAATGGAGACACCGTTTGTTCAAGGAAGCTATGTGGGAGATCAAGAGTGAGATGCAGAAGAAGTATCCACTACTATTTGAGGCATCATCTAAATTCTTTTGCCATTTATTTCATGCTTTTAATTGACTTTTGTGGATGAAAGTCCTTTTAGTAGTGGATGTTGTAATGACGCTCAAGGCTATTTATGATAAATGCATAAAGTTTTGAATTCTTGAGCATTTCGATAGTTTCCCCAAGTAATTTTTACCTTGCTGGAACCAAAAGTTTCGATCCCTGGCGACTCGGTTGAGAAATATTTCAAATTCCCTATTTAGAGCCTAAAACTAAGTACTCGTTAACCCAAGTCAACTTTAAGTTAAGACAATCTCGAAATATAATTTTGACAGTTCCGTTAGCTCCGAAATACTAAAAAAAGACAGGTTTGACCTTAATTTTGTCTTTTGGAGTTTTCATTTGAAAGTTATACGAAATTGTGGATTTTAGTTAAGTTTATGACCTAAAGAGGAGCTTGAGTGATAATTTGATGTTCGGAGTGTCGGATTGGAATTTTGACTCTTCCAGCACCTCTAGAATGATGATTTAGGCTACATGAGGTGTTTGTACAATTTTTGGACTTCTCATTGCATTTTTGAGATATTGGTAAAGAAATGCTCTTTTGGCTACTTTTGGTTTGAGGGGTAATTTTCTTTAAACAACCTTGGATTTCAGTTTTGTCGATTCCATTGAGTCCGGAATATTGTTCCATGCTTTTTTCATATTTAGTTAGTCAAAATTGGACTCTGTTTGATCTCCGAACCCCTGGGTGGAAATTCTGAAATTTTGCAACAGCAACATGCAACTGGTGCAGGTGCAGGCAATTAGCGCGATCGCGGCATGCTGCGTCTGGCAGTATATTATTTCCTACATAGTTGTCTTTATTATGTTATAAGCCCTACCTCATGTTATTCAGTTCCTGAGAGAAAATTCTTCCCCAAACAACCATTCAAGGTCAAGGGAGTTCCTCCCAACATTCTTTATTGATTTACACGAAATTGGGTAAGTTTCCTTCTCTTCTTCTTCCTTATTTTCTTAGTTTTCAACCATTAATGGCCTAGAGGTTGGTATCATTGAACCATCCCATAACTCATTTATTTTAGTATAATTCTTTGTTAATTGAATATACATTACTCCTAAGATCATTAATTCGTCATAATTTCAACGTTATATTCATAAAGATGGAATCTTTAAACTATTTAGGGTAAAATCCATCTAGGATGATTTGAAGCCCTTCCCGCAATCGCATTGTGCTTATATTTAAATCATAGGTTCCTGATGATGTTGTAAAACCCTGTAGTGAGATTTATTTTCAATTTC
>JBDJHY010000116.1:9299484-9310026 GCA_039654485.1 Withania somnifera | reverse complement strand
GACCAAATCTAGTACCGAATCCACACCCACACCCACACCCACACCCACACCCACACCCACACCCACACCCACACCCATGTCGTGTCGACACGGGTGAGACACTGGAAGTGAAGAGTCCGAGAAATATAGATTGTCACGGCTTAAGTCTAGACGGCGTGAACGAGAACCCTATGAGTACATGCAATACAATTGGTCTATATTATGCGAAAACCCACTACTTCTAAAACAATATTAAAAAACTACACTTAAATAATGTTGGTCACACAACAACAGTAAACAACTAAAACTATAGCTAGATACAACAACTTTACAGTTTCTATGGAACCTATAATAGAATTTGTAATTGTACAACGTCAAATGGTTAGGAAACGGCCCAGACAAACCCAAATTATAGCTATGAGTATGGATAAAGAGTGCTAGACATTTATTAGCTCAGGATGAAAATAGAGCTCACCAACTTCTTTGCTGATTATGCATTGGGTGCCTAATATAGAAGTCCGCTAACATGTATACGTGGTCCTGCATTTACAAAAATGCAACACCCCCAAAAGTAGGGACGTCAGTATATATAAAACATGTACTGGTATGTAAAACAAACAGAATAGTAGGTAGACAATATGGAAGCGTATATCAAAATGAAGGAATTATGAGCGAATGAGTATAAGTGTATAATATGAAATTGTTACCCTTACTAGTTCATTATATAATGTCCAAGGAAGCATTCATTATAATTTAGTACTTATTGTTTGCCTACGTGATGTACTTAAACCACATTTGGTACAAATAATCATATGATGGCCTACCGAAGGCGATCTATATCAAGTATAAGGCATATGTTTCTTCAAATACTCATTGCCATGATTTTGCACATGACTGTAATCGCGGTTTGATATCGGGTACGCCCTCCATGGACTTACTATGAGGGTCTGACGCAGGCCATATATGCCATATATTAGCTCGAGTCAATGCATGACATTTTAGCTAACCCCAAATGCAAATGATGCCACAAGGGACAGTACGCCACAATGTTCTGGCTCACCCTATTGGTTTGGTCTCAACCCTGTGCACAGAATCACGCCATGCATATGTGTCAAATAAAACCTATGAATACTTTCTCGTCATTAAGAGTAACTTTATCACATAATGCCTTAGAGGCCTATACAAGCAAATTGTGGTAAATATTGTTTAACCACTCCAGTGGTAGTTTCTATATATACTAACTTCTTTAAACATGATATCTCATTATTCAATCATTGGTTCTTTATTTCATCTTATGACTATGTTTCTATGTGATAAAATATGAAAGACAACTATATTATGGCCATCAACTCTTATTTATAGCACGTGACAGATATAATATATGACTTTTAAGAATTTCTAACAAAGACAGATATGGTCATGTACAACTCTATAGGTACTCGACTCGGCACGAGTAATATGAATTCTGTGCCTTCAAAAAGGAGATGCATAAAGTATGAATATAAATAGTTTAAATTGGAGAGAGCATCTTGATACTGTGGACATATTGGGCATGTAATCATGTGTTTGACATGTAAGAGATAGAAGCGCTCTTTTGACATATATTGAGGAGACTCTTGTTGACTCATTTAGGAGAAACAAGTGATTTAAGTTGTGCCTTAATGGCGAAGGAGGTTTTAGCTTTACATACCTCTAATTCAAGTTTAAACAACTTGATGTAGATAATTGATTTTCTTTCGGTATTAAATATAACATAAAAGTATTTCCCTACATAATCCTTCTTCAATGTGATCATGGATAGAAGTGTGCAGCAATTGAGAACTTAATATGTAAAGGAATAAAGACGGATGAAACATTAGCTTTTTGGCCAATATGCATATGTACCGTCTGAAGCATCAACGTGATCCTACATCTGAAATAAAATTAACTATCCATTTGCTTTTTGAAAGTGACAACTAAGAATTTCATTATGGAAGTATCATATACACATTCTTTCCTTGAGCTGTATGTGAACAAATAAGGTGAGAAATATTGACATTTTAAAGTCACCAAAGTTTTTGCGCTACTAACATATAATTGGTATATGGACACCTATTAAGTACTGATTTGTTGGCCACTTCCACGTGGAGGTGACAACACTAGTAATATATTTACCCCATTACATATATACTCGAATATTGCATAGGTTCATAGTAAAATAAATATATCATTTTGAATTTACCACAACTAATGAAAAATTATTTTGAATGAAGCCTACTTATAATAATTAGTTTTCAACATAACTAGACTTAAAATTTCCTTTAAAATATCACTAAAATACAAAAACTCTTATAAAATAAATACATACGCAAATATATCATAACCAAAGAATTTTTCATAAATATTTAAGACATTTTAGGAAGGCAACAAGAATATAACTTTTGAACTAAAAATTCACAAGATAAAAATTAATACATTCTCTTTCTCTTGTGTGAGAAAGTAATCTTCATTCTTATGATCAATATATAAATTATCATCTATTGACTTTCTCACATCACGTTTAATTTAAGGTATATTCAGGGTTCAGGTGTTACAAAAATCCTCGGGTGGTCCCCATAATTCTGTACATGTATTAGACAGATCAAACCATAGTCCGAAAATACCGGGTGTTACTATAGCTCCTTTAGCGAGAGATTATTTTGAAATTATTTTGATATTTACATGAGTACTGATACTCTTGAGAGAGTTTGATGCTAAGACCTTTGTTGCTTGACAATGTTGAAGAGATTGCTTGCTTGAGGATTCAATCCTCTTGAGAGTTATCTGAAGAATTGGTGCTTGTTTGTGTTCTTATAGGAGGTCTTGGTTTTGATATAAGCCATGGTTGCCTATTAGTTCCATTCTTGTGTCAATCTTCTATCCTTTTACCTTTGTTTCTTGTTCTTGGTTTTAGGGTTTCAAATTCCGCATCCTCAATATTTATCATCTGTAGCGCAAGTTTTAAGTCCTATGAAATATCTAGATGTCACGCTGGTGCAGATACATGGTACGAATGGGTAGAATGCAGGAGACATTTAATGAGGAGAATTAAGGTTAGCTTTAAAATCGTAAAATGGCTAGTGATCGCATTCATTGAAGCATCCAAAGTATATGGGAACGTCATTAAGAGATGTAGCACAAAGGACCATTTTGCAGCATTCTTCTGAACTCTTAAATACAATGAGAGTGGAAGGTATATAATCTTTATTGCGAAACAAGAACAAAGCAAATCTTTCATCAGTACCTCAGAAGGCATGAACAGAGGAGGTTGGGGGAATATTGCACACAAAATAGCTAAGTTTATCCAGGAACCCAGCTAACATCATTTGTCCAAGTGGTCTGCAATAACGTAACAGAGGCTTTGAGAATAACACAGATACGGATTCATGATGACAACCTCAATATTAGTGGTGGACCTCCTAACTCGGAGAAAGATTTATTGAGCAGATGCATTGTGGGTAAATTCTAGAGCCGAGGACAGAAATCGACCACGCTGAAAGGTATTAGAAGGTGGGGGAGTAGCACATGGAAAACATCATTTGGAATCAGCGTCTTTGCGATGAATGATGGCCACTTTCTACTCTAAATGCCCTCAAAGGAAGTGGTGGAGATCTCAGGCCAGTGGATCGGAAGAAGAGGAAGATACCACTATAATAGTGGAAACCAGTGACGGGATGTTTCTCGGCTGAAATCAAACAAGACTGGGTGTGGATAAGATTTCTAGGTCTCCCTATTAATTTTGGTCGTAGAGAATTTTCAAGATGGCCGACAACCATTGCAGTGGTTTTATCGAAGCATAAGGAAGAAACTACTCTTAAAAACCACCTCCATTGGGCTCATATCCAGATCCGTGGTGACGGAAAGAAAGTTCCCGAGAGATCGAGTTAATTAGCGACAGCCATATCTACAGTATTTCAATATAGGTCGAAGCTTCGGTCACCATTAGAGACAGAGATGAGAGAGGAAGTATGTTTCTGTCCCATGCTTAATAACGATACAAGACTCAGTCTTATGAAAGGTTCAGTGGGTCCTGGGTGGAGCACGCGGGCACAACAGAGGAGGGAAAGGATTCGAATTATGGGACACGTGGGCCACAATCTAAAGATAAAGGGCCTAAGTTTTATGATTCGGGATGTGCTTATGGCCATATAGATATAGGTGCTGTGATATGTCTAGTATATATGGATAGAGTATGAGATGCATGTGTGTGTATATACTTGATCTAAAAGTCATAGGACCAAAACAAATATGAATAACTTCTGCAATTGCCTATCTGATTTCACAAGTATACCTTGATAAATAACAATTTTCCTGTTACTTTACCTAAATAGGCAAATGTCTATGTGCACGCATACACAACCATACACACATGCATATCTTTGTAACCAAAAAATAATTAAAGCAGGGTTTTGAGAGGAACATCGGTGACCGATTAAAAAGTAAAAAATCTCCCAGGCACATTTCCGAAGACAACTTCTTAGAAACCCCTTTCTCCGGTGGTCTTCTACCATCGGAGACATCTTCCTTTTTTTTTCCAAACCAAAAAGTAATCACCCACTGTGATTACCTTTGTAAGCCAGTTACTTTACTTGTATAGGTGAATGTCTATGTGCATGCATACACAGCCATACACACATGCATATCTTTGTAACCAAAAAATGATTAAAGCAGGGTTTTGAGGGGAATATTGGTGACCGATTAAAAAGTAAACAATCTCCCAGGCACATTTCCCAAACAACTTTTTAGAAGCCACCTTCTCCGGTGGTCTTTTTTTCCCTTTTTTTTTCCTAGCAAAAAATTAATCACCCACTGTGATTATTGCTTCATAGACCGATTATTAGCCTCTGAACTAGCAGCATTATGGCGGAGAGAATAATCTACTTCAATGTTGACATTATGGTGGAGAGAATAATCTACTTCAATGTTGGCATTATGGCGGAGAGAATAATCTACTTTAATGTTGGCATTATGACGGAGAGAATAATCTACTTCAATGTTGGTTTCAAATCCTTCGACATCACCCAATGGAACTCGGGAAATATCCACTGGTTCAGCTAGGTAGAAAGAAGCAGGAATAGGATGAGGAGGATAATTCTAAGCAAGAAGGTTATGGAGTGGATATTGTCATATTTTCAAAGAGGTGTTGAGTGATCAAAAGAACTTGGCAAGAAGACACAGAACCAAATATCAAATGGCTGAGTTCTATGGTACTAGCAAGTACAATGAACATGGTAGGTATATGAGTATCCTGTCACTAAAAGGGGAAGCCAGAGAAGTGTCATGATAGTACCTAAACTAGCCGTAAATGCAGGCTGGAGAGACATAGCCTTTTAGATGGAGAGGTTTATAAAAGGCACGCCTATGCAAAGAGTCACACTTTCGCCAAAGATGATTAGCTAAGAAATTTTACTTACTATGGTAGTTGAGGCCAGTAAATGGCATCCACAGACTTAAGGAAGATTCCTATGTTGAGAAAGGACTACTAGGCAGATGCATCACTGGCTTCTTAAGAACTGCTGAATCTCCCACTCTAGCAGACGTCAGGAGATGGGCGTCCTCCCTCCGAAAGAAAGCATTCAAATTCCAGAATCAACATTTATGGGATGACTAGACAAATATTCCTATTTGAATTCCCTAATAGGCTTATGGCGGAGCAGATCTCACAAGGAGAATGGGTTTGGAAGAATACCTAGGTCAAGTTAGAGTGGTGGAATCCATTAGTTGGCTATATTTGGCACAACCAAAGCTCTCTCTGACATGGACTAGAGCTATATAAGTCCCATTCCACTTGTGATCTAAAGAAATTTTTTGGGATATCGGCGACGAGTGTGGGGGCTGGAAAATACAGAGGAGGAGGCAGAATTGAGAAATCATCTCAAATGGGCTCGTATCAAAGTTCTGGGTGATGCTCGAAACATACACAACAAGGTCTCTATCTCTAAAGAAGGATACATCTTCAATATTCCAACCTGGGTCGAAAGACAAAATACCACTTAAGGTGTTCTGTTTCACTTGCTACTAGCAAAGGAGGCCGTATTGACACATGAGAACCCGAGTAAGAGAGACATCATTCTAGGAGACGCTGCTGCTTATGTGGGGAAGCAGCTAAGACAGTTAGCCATTTGTTTCTACATGGAGAATCACTGGTCAACTATGGAAGATTTTTATCAATCTCAAAGATATGTAATGGACAATGCCCGACAAGATTGTTCACACTCTTTCCAGTTTGGAGGTATTTGAAAGAGGAGCAAAGAACAATATTGGAGGTCTATTCCATTATGTGTTTGGTGGACCATTTGGAGAGAAAGGAATTCTAGAATCTTTGAGGATAGAAACAGATCCTTACAAAAGATTAAAACAGATTATATTCTTTTACTTTGTTTTTGGTGTACAAAGAGTTCTCGTATTGATGCAGAAGCAATCCTAAGTTTTAGATTCATGCTAGGTCTGTTGTTTTATTCTTAGGATTTATTAATTTTGTAAAGGGATTTTTAGTACTCCCTATGTACTGGTTTATAATAAAAAATTGTTACCCTCTCAAAAGAAAAAGAAAATTGGAACCAAAACTTGAGACAAAAACTTGACCAACCTATGCTTCTTGGTGTAGGTGTGGTCAATGATTCACAAGTGAATTGAAGCATATTCTACACCTCAAAAGTTCTTTTTTCTTTTCTGAAGGATCGTATAACATGGAAAATTCTATCAATTCCATTACTCATTGCATATATGCTAACCAAAGAACTGATCTAGATAATTAGAGTATTAGCTTTATATCAGTTGCAATGTGACTTCACTTGATAGAGGATTGAGTGCCTTTTGGAGAGAATCATCTTTTGTAGATCTCTTCCTCCTTTTGGTATACCACTTGTAGACGTCCAAGTTGGCCTTGTTATTATCTATGAAATCCTTTTCTTGATTAAAAAGACAGGACGCGACCTATTTATAGTTGCATTCTATAGAATGTCTCAATCACAAGTTTCTACCTCATTCACTTTTCTTTCTCTAATTCACAACTAACTTCTGACTCCCCTAATTTATTTTCGCCTTTACTTCTTGGGGTCACTCCCATACTCCTTGTTAGAGATGAGTGTCTTGTTTTCCTTAATTCTTGTAGGCTTTGGGGATATGTGGTTTCCTTCTTTTACATGAGTAACCCATCGTAAATTTATTATTATATATTTTTTTGTCCTTTTTTGGACAAACTGATGGTAGCTAGCACGTGTCCAATTAGATTTCTTCCAGTGTCATCATGAACCTAGTTCCAGGTGAGTTCTGTTTGTAATTGTTCCATGATTATGCCGTTCTAATTTACAAAGACAGGCATCTATACTTCTGATATAATTGATTTCTGGCTTTTGTTTGGTTATTAATTGTAGAGTCATGAATTATATCTTTATGATCTCGTTATTTGTGATTTTCTCTATTTCTCTTCTTGGTGTTACTAGATGTTTTTTGCAACTTCAATCTTGCATGTGCACCTCTTGCAATTGGAGAATGAAACTTCTGTTCAAGATGCTCTCCACAGATGCAATGTAACATGGGAATCTATTGAATTGGAAAAAGTGAGTCCCATGCTTTACCTATTTCTCTATATTATAGTAGATACAAGATTCCCGTGATAGCACGGGGCTAATATATATTTTTTTCTCAGATCACATAAATGAGATTTTAAAGAGTTAATCAAAATTTTAAAATATTTCAAGTTGTTAATTATTGCAACTTGTAATATTTTTTTACGTCATTTTCAAATAATATATGTTATTCTCTTTGTTTCAATATGTGGCACAGATGAAATTTGGAGATTCAATCAATTTTTTTAAAAATAATTTATAAATATTTTAATTTTTTAATTATTGTGGTTTATAATATTTTTTTTCTTAATTTTTAAATAATATATGTTATTTTCTTTATTTTAATCTATATGGCATTGATAAAATTTGAAGAGAACCAACATGTTAATATTTTTTATTAAATATTTTAAATTGTTAATTATTGTTATTTATAATATTTTTTAATTTAATTTTTAAATATATAATAAATTCTAAAAAGAATAAGACAAATAAATTTAAAAAGGATAAATAATATATTAGTAAAGGCCATATTATAGCTACTGAAGGACAAAATCATATGTGCAGCAAAAAGGCAAGGGGCCCACGTCCTCAAATTTGGTAGGATAGAAAGGGAAATTAACTAAAAGTAGCAAAATTATTATGTCCAAATCCAAAAAACTACAAACGGTATACCATGAATGATAACTATCTTAAAGCACAAGAATTAGCAAATACCGAAAATGTCCAAGCAGGACACAACGAAGAGATGCTTCAAGCCTTTTATACTATAGTATAATACTGTGGAGTCTTTTTGCAGAAAATAGGAGCATATGTTCCTTTCTTTACTGCAATATCTCTCCTTTTAAACCTTTTTGAATATATACTTGAACGGATACATTGCTGAGACTTTCATGTAATTCTGTTTTATAAATGTATGACTTCTTAAAATGGGGCTTGTGATGTCAACTGATGTTCTATTTTTTCATTCAAATCCAAAAGAGACAGCAATGCCTTGGTTTGCTATTTTACAATGAGCTGTTGCATGTATTTTATCTACTTCGGATATGTGACTACAAGAAAGCTGCTCAACATGTTGACAAATTGGATGCTGCCATGAAGTCTGATTTACAGAGGAGACAACAGATCAAGGAACTGACTGAGGAACTTGATGCAGTGAATGAAAGTCTCTCTCGTTCTAATTTAAATTACAGAGACAGATCTGCTGTTTCTGCAAAACAAGCTCATCTTGAGGAGCAACTTAATAACTTAACAGGAAATGACAAAGAATTTTCTGAACCAATATACTTTGGAAGTGTCAGACGGACTTGGGAAGACAAGCTTGCATTGGCATCAGCTCCTATTGATGGAGAGTGGCTACCTAAAGGTGCTATTTATGCATTGGTAGACCTTACAGTAGCTGTGTTTAACCGTCCAAAAGGACTTTTTAAGGAGTGCTTGAAGAGGATCCAGTCTGGCCTGCAAACTATTCAAGGTTGGTTCTGTGAAACCGGGTGCAGTAGGCTCTATGGGTGTGTTCAGTGTAGAGGAAAACTTTTTCCAGATAATGTTTTCCAATTTTCACATGTGTGGTTAGTTCATTGTTAGAAAATTCTTAAAAATGAGGGAAATGGCTTCCGTAGTAGAGTAGGGAAAACAAGTTTGACATGTGGCGTTCCATATTGATTGTGTCCTCCCCATCCTCCAACGCATGTCATCTTCACCTCCACCTCCGTAGCCTCCACCACCACCACCCCATACCCCTACCTCACCCCACCTCTATTGTATTTGTCTATATCATATACAAATGTTTTTAGAATAATGTATTTTGTTTATTTACCAAATATAAGAAAATAAGAAACCCACATATTTTTCTGAAAAGTCTTTTCCAAGAAGACAATTTCCATGGAAATATTTTCTATCATACCAAACACACCCTATATTTTCACACTTTCACATTTGTCAGTGTTCTGTACAGTTAGTACTGATTGTTGGTTTCCACATTTGTCAGTGTTCTGTACAGTTACTACTGATTGTTGGTTTCCTAAATCGGTCTCTAGACATCATCGCATTTTGCAGCATTGGGTAGTAACCTTAAATTTTGGGGTAATGGATCTCTCAGGAATGTTTCCATATTTGGTGGATTAAGTCAACCTTTATTCTTTAGCATGTAACCAAATTTTGACCATAGAGAAAGCAGTATAACAAATTATGGGTTGGTACAATCACGTCACAACTTTCCGTGCTACTAAATTAAACTGTCAATTTAGTGTTCCGTACAAATTCCGCGGGTCTTATTGACCATCTTATTTTGTTAAATAAACACTGGCACTGTGTTACTTGAGGATCTTCTATAATTTATAATACAGAAATGTGTCCTAGAGAAGGTATCAACTATATTGCATCGATTGATCTTAATGAGCATTCCTCTAGTGAATTTCATTTTAGGTTAGACTGTGTGAAGTGAACTCATTCTTGCTCCATGAACTGAAACAGCTATTGTTTAAGTTTGTTCTTTGGGTTCTCTAGTCATAGCAGTTTATTCTTGGGGTTTACTGTAATTTTTTTCCTTGCCCTTGGCCTAACTAGATGTCATTTGTAGGATACGAACTGGAAATTACTATTTACCTTTTCATTAAATACCAACCGTGTAAACTTCTTGTTGGTAGAAACTATAAAATTTCATATTTGTCTTGAAAATCTTGCAAAAATTCATAAATCATCCCATTAGCTTGAAATGGCTTCTAGCAATTTATTTTTATCCCATCATGTTTAGATTCTATTCTCATATCTGAAATCTGCATTGTTATATTCATGCAGAGGAGCTGAAAAAGATCGGGATTCTTGATGGAGTGAAAGGTATCGCTCTTGTTTCTCTCCTAGATGCTTTCATTTTTATTTTCCTCTAGTGTTGTAGATCATTTGATACTGTATTATCACTATTTTCTATCTTTAATTTTGTTTTTTCAGGTAGAAATAAAATCTTGTCGAGTAATAA
>JBDJHY010000116.1:9287917-9299384 GCA_039654485.1 Withania somnifera | reverse complement strand
CATTAATTGTAGTAGTCCTCTACTTCGGCTACAGACCAAGGGGTTTGGTTCTCTTACTGGTGGTATAGTAGGTGCCATCATGATTCGATAAATAGGGTCGTGACAAGGGCATTCTGAGATTTGGTCGGAGAGTCAATCTTAGCCTCAGGTTTATCAGACCATATGAGATTATAAAGTGGACAATAAAGTTTCTTATAGGTTAGCCTTACTGCATGAGTTAACCTCTGTTCATCTGGTGTTTCATATTTCTGTGCTTCGCCGTTATGTATCGAATCCCTCCCATGTACTACATTCTGAGTCAATTCATATGGATGACTGATTGACTTATGTTGAGTAGCCTGAGGACATTGTTGATAGAAATGTGATACATCTCGGGTCTAGGGATATTCCAGTTCTGATGGTTCATTGGACTCACCACCCAATTGAGGAGGCTACCTGGGAGACTGAGAGGGATATGAGAGTCCAGTACCCTTATTTGTTCGACTCTCGGGTACTCCCTTCTTTCCTTAACTTTTGCAAATGAAAGTTCCTGTATGGGGGATTTTTTAACAAACCTTGAGATCATTTTAGTTGTTCTTATGACTCTCTTGTTCTTAGCGTATTCTTGTAACTTCCTCAAGTCGTTTATGACTTATTGAGATCTATAGGTTGGATCCCTAGCAGTTATTATGGTTTTATTCTTTAGTAATTATGGATTTTTTGGGAAATACTCATTTTGTATTATCCCGAATGTTATTTTTGTTGCTTCTATTGAGTCCAACATATCGATTACATAAAGATTTCTTATATGGTATGTTAGAATTGGACTCTGGCGGCACTCCATTTACGTGTTGAAAATTTTCCAAAATTTTTTAAGGTTTGTTAGAAGTAGGGGATTTACATTTTGAAAATTTATCAGCCAATGGAGCAATAAACCAGCCAGTGTCAAAAAATTAGCTAAAATGACCGATTTATCGGTCAGTCGGTGCAATTATAAAATTTTCTTTTCACTCAATTTTATCATTTATTTGTTAAAATTTTAGAAGATTCCTTTATTTTAGAATGAGGTTCAAGCACTTTTGAAAGTGTTTAGTCAAGTTCTAATCCGTAGAAACTCATTATGGTGGTTCTATGATCATTTTGACCGAGTAATTCTTTGTATTCTATATTATATAAGTTTTCTGTCTTAAATCTTCCATTTCTACTGTTAAATAAGGCCCTATTTTGTATCATATGATTTATGAGTTTTGCTCTGCGTATTGGTATAAATATTTTTTTCCAATCTATTAGGTTTTACGAACCCATTTTTATCTTGGATCTTGAACCCACTATTCATATAGCATCATGGGTCTTGTTTTAGTCGTCTTAACACATGGGTTACGTTCTTGCTTGGGTCATGTGATTCCAAACTTCATACGTGACTTTTGGATATATGTGCACATTTTTAGAGGTTATCGTCAAAATTTAGGTAGGATACAATCTAGTTACTTGAAACTAGGTATTAGTATAGTATATGTATGGTAACTCCCCAACTCGGGATTGGGATTCTAGTCGGGCCTGATATGCTTGTTCTTTCATGTCATGGCCTACATAGTTGGCTTGTAGCTTAACTAGTTACCCTGGTGTATATCTCCCTACCCGCGTGTTTAACATCGAGTTTGGAACATAGTATGGTTGGGGGAGGATTAACACTTTTGGTGCATATTGTTTATATGCTGACTCCGAAATGTAGTAAGGTTGGGTGGGGATTATACTAGTGATTAGAGCTTAGTATTTATCCCCTTATTTAGGCTAATGGCCTTAGATCCGATGTAGGTAGGTTGTTTATTCTTTTGGTTAGAGATAGATTCGAGTTTACTTGTGGCATTAGCTAGTTGTAAACTACTCTGCTGGTTGCTTTGTAAAGCTCTGCTCTTTACGGAGTAGTATTTTGTTGGTGTTTTTGTCTCTAAAATTGCATCTTTATCTGTAAGTGAGTTAGCAGCAAACGAACTGGCATGGGACCAACAGATTCATTTATATTGAGTCCCAGACAGACCGTGGGCCTTGTCAAGGTTTTTGTCCAAGCTGAATTTTTGTATGAAGAGGGGGACTGGATCAGTACTTTAGTGCAAACCTACATAAAGAGGCCAATCTGCATTGGGCTAAACTTGGCTAACCCTATCTTTTTGGAATGTCTCAAATTTTTATATTAATGCAATAAACTAGTAAATGAATAATGTGGGCAAGCCCTTTATATTTCTGTGTAAACAAATAATGTAAAATAAGGTGGACATCAAACATATGGAACAAGAATCTCAAAATGTTAGTGCACATGAAATTCATTTTTTTATTAGCTAAAATATTTTATTAATAATAACATGGCCAGCTTGGCTGTATACCTCAAGAATGGAAAACCACAAAATATGCTCTCGCCGGAAGACATCTAATCATCTATACAAACAAGAATTACATGGGTGCACCAGAGGAAAATAAGAGATCATAGGCTACTACTCAGCTAAGCAAAAGCTCATCTCCACCCTTCAAAAGCTCTCCCGTTCTTCTCTTTTCAAATAACCCTTATTAAAGCAAGAGGAGTAACAATCCAAGCCTTGTGCCTTTCCCTCCTAGCTCCATTCCTCCAACTGAACATTACTCCTTCATGGATCTTGGCATAATTCAAGAAACACCAAATCAAATAAGAGTATCCTCCCCTAACCATGAAGTAAATTTGCAGTGTAATAAAATATGGTCCCCATCCTCACCCGCTCCTTTCAAAGGAAGCACCAACTTGTGCATACCACCTTTTGTTTTCTAAGGTTCTCCTTTGTTAAAATCTGCTCTCTAGTAGCTAGCAGCACGAAGAAGCACACTTTTGGGACCTTAGGAATTCAGACCTAAGCATGTGGAAAACCAACCTCTGTTCTAACCAGGAGCTTCTCGTAGAAGGACTTAACTGAGAACACATTGTTATTCCCTAGCTCCCAGCTTAAAGCATCAGATTTGTCACTAAGCTCGCCATGCTTTTGAAGAAATTCTTGCAATCTATGAGACTCAGTCACCTTCAATTTTTGAAATTCCTTCTAAACCTCAAATCCCAAAAATTCCCATCCCCCTATGCCCCTTAACTTGTTGAATAGACAACTCTCTTTGGCATGATACTCTAAAGAACACCGGGTATTCATTCTACCTCCACACCACTTTTCCTCCCAAAAGCTAACTCTCCTCCCATCCCTAACTTTAAAAGCAATGTTTCCGGAAAAAACATCCCACTCTTTCATCTACAAACCACTCTGGAAAGGCACTGTGATCACATTTTTCATTCCCCTTCCACTTTACCATATTTATTTGCAATCGCTCCTCTCCATAAAGATTCTCCCTCCACCCCATATCTCCACAACCATTTTCCTAAAAAGGCTTTGTTAAAAATCTTCAAGTCCTTGACCGCAAGCCTTCCTCATCGTTTAGGAGATGTCGCGGTCTCTTATCGAACTTAATGAAACTTCTTTGAATCTTCCGCTGTATCCCCAAGGAAATTGCTTTGCAACCTTTCCAACTTATATATCACGATGGCAGGAGCCTTGAAAAGTGGCATACAGATAATTACGTATACTCGATATAGGGCTCTTAATGGGCACTTCCATGCCTCTTTTGGACAAGTATCTTTTTTACCAACCTTCTAGCCTCTTTTCCACTCTCTGTATAATCAGATTCCAAATAGCAAGATCCTTGTTTGAGGCACTTAGAGGTAAACCAAGTTAGATAGAAGGGAGAGCCCAAACTTTACACTGCAAAACTTGGGCAAGCATAACAATATTATCCACTTCCCCAACGGGAATAATCTCAATTTTTCTGATGTTAATTTTAACACCACCTAGAACCAAGTCAGGACTTGGTCTAGGAAGTCTAATTGTATCTCGTCTGCATCACATAACACATAGTGTTATATTCAAATAATAAGTGAGAGACCACCTTAGAACTCGCACCGTTAACTGCAGCTTTGAAACGCTTGATATGACCTACCAAAATTGCTCTATTCATCATTCTGCTCAAATCTTCCATCACCAAAATAACTAGCATAGGAGATAAACCTGCCTCAAACCCCTCGAGCTATCGAAGAAACCACATGGATTGCCATTCACCAAATTTGAGTATCTCACCACTGAATCACTTTCTCCATCTCTCTCCCAAAGCCTATCTTCAGCAAAATGAAATTCAAAAACTTTCAATTTATAGTCATAAGCCTCTCAAGTCCAACTTGTGCAAGACACCCGGTTCACTCTATTTTTTCTTGAATCAACAAACCTCATTAGCCACCAAAGCTGTTTCGGAAATCTGTCTTTCTTAGACCAAGACATTTTGAATAGAAGAGACAGTCACATCCAGAACTCTGTTAAGTCTACTAAAAGCATTTTTTAGAAATAATCTTGTAGATGCTTCCCCCTAGACTAATACGTCCGTTCTCCAATGCTAGTAGTCCCTCTTTTTTTTAGGAATAATGGCAATGAAGGAAGCATTTAAGCTCCTTTCAAATTTACCCCTCCTGGAATTCCTCGATAGTACCTAAAACATAATACTTGATTGTGCTCCAATAATGCTGAAAGAAAGCCAAAGTGAAACCATTCGGGCCTGGAGCCTTGTTCCCCGCGCAACACTCTATCGCCACATGCACCTCCTCCTCCTCAATAGCCCTCTCTTGCCACTCACCATTTTCCCTTCCAATCTGATTGAAATCTGTAAAATATAGAGACAATGGAACAATCGTACTACTTATATTATTCCAAGAATGAGAGTCATATATGGACAAGCAAATCCATCTAAGAAAACAACGTTAAAAAATACTAAATATTTCTATTTATGATTGTGAAGATCCCTAAATATCTCTATCTACAATTATAAAAATTCCTAAATATCTCTATCTATGATTTTCTACGTATACTATATCATAATGTGTATGTACATTCAGTAACAAAATCCGAACCCCCAAATTTGGCCTCCACTCCACTTCCTCTTTGAATAATCGTTCATAGAAAAGAACAATAGCTCCCTTTACTTTCTCCTACCCCTCATACGTCTCACCACCAACCTCCACAGAATCTATCAAATTCCTCCTCCTGTTTGCTATTGCAGGTGAACCCATTACTGTAGGAGGAACTTTAAGCAAATCTGATTTTGGAGGATTCTTTGGATCAATAATACGCCGGCTAAAGTGTTAGGAGGATTATGACCACAATGAAGACACCGGTTTGACCATTAAAGTAATTGAACTACTACAATTTTTTTCTCCAAGTTATTGAGTTTAATAGAACAATGTTGAGACATACTGTAGTTTCACTTATCATAAATGCATTTTTTCTTCAGTATGGACACCTCTCTCTATGAGACAGCATTTGAGAGTATCCCTTGATTCTTTCGTTTTGCATTAATCCAATCTCTATAATTGATGAGCACATTGAAATGTCGTCAACACTCAAAGGAATTGGACTATTTAGAAGGATTATTTCTTTTTTTATGTGTTTCCCTGAGCTGGGCAGCCTGGTGGTTTGGCGCTTGTATTATGCTGATTCTTGTAGAGGGAGGTCATATTTTGTAGAACACTAACCAATGGCTCCCCTGATGGTTCCTTTCCATCGCAGAGGGCTAAGAGAGCTTAGGCAGGAAGATTCACTCTCACCCTTCTCTTAAGCCAAATACGGATGGGTGGTTAAGGGGTTTCAGGGTGTTAAAACAGTGATTGTGGTAGTCTGGAGATAACACATACAATATGCCGATGATTCTCTGATTTTCTGGGATGTTAAAGTGGAGCAAGCCACACATCCGAGGTTTATACTAACTGTTTTGAGATGGTCTCAGGCCTTCTTCTGTCATCTGGAGGAGATCCTTGATATTCACAATGAATGCAGTTCCAAATATATTGACAATTGCTGGATCGTTAGGATGTGAGACAGGGACCGTACCAACTTTATAGTTGGGGCTACCTTTGGTGTGAGAAGAAACTTCCTGGTGGAAAAGGAATTAGTTATCTTTGATTGTCGTCCTAGTCAATAGTGTTCTAGACTCCTTCCGTACTTTTATGATCTCTCTTTCCCCACGCTAGAAATTGAGAAGAGAATTGATGCCTTGAGGAAGAATTTCATAGGGCAAGGATATATAAGGAGAAGAAATGCTACCATTTACTCAACCAAAAAAACTCACACAAACTGCAAGGAGGGGGTGGGGTGACTGGGAATTAGAAACTTTGAAACAGCAAAACAAGTGTATACTGGTGAAATTGTTATGGAGGTTACCATTGGAGGGCCAAGCATTATGGAGGAAGGTGATCAATGAAAAATATGGAGCAAAGGGACAGTGATGTACATGCAATTTGGCTAGTTCATATGGAGTGTGTGTAGATAACTAAGATGTTGTTGGCAGAATTTTGCTAATGACACCAGCATCAAAGTGGGCAGTGGGTTGAAGACTTCCTATTCTTGGAAGGATTGGGAGTGGGCCACTTAAAGAAATTCTTCCAGACATTTTCAGTATAGTACAAGAACCTGATGCAACTGTAACTAAGAGAGGGAGTCAGCAGGGTTTGAAC
The DNA here is from genome assembly GCA_039654485.1 of Withania somnifera. NCBI lineage: Eukaryota > Viridiplantae > Streptophyta > Magnoliopsida > Solanales > Solanaceae > Withania > Withania somnifera. The sequence goes on along the minus strand of JBDJHY010000116.1, from coordinate 9,292,846 downwards.
CTTAGCTTTAGAAGATTTTAAATGATTGGGAGGTGAATAGAGTGATTGAGACATGAGAAGAATTTTTTCTGTGAAATATGCCTATAAGGTTCTAAACAAGTTTGGACAACATTATTGAACCGTCATTGGAAGCACATATGGTAGATGAAGGTACCATTCAAGGTGGCATTATTCTGCTGGTTAATGGTGAAACGTGTTATTTTAACACATGACAATTTGATGAAGAGAGGACTGTGACTGCTGAAAATGTTTTTTGTGTGGTTAAGACTGAAACAATTAGCTATTTACTTTTACATTTTCAGGTGACTTAACAATTGTGGCAGCTGTTCATGAATATGAAAGGCTTGAGCAGAATATGTCCAGGGGAACTGATCAAATATTGGCATGCTGGAATGACACAGGTGTGGGATTGGGGCAGAAGAGGTGGTGGGACATTGTCCTAGCTTGTATTTGGAGGGAAAGGAACTTAAGATGCTTTGAAGAATTAGCTAACACTGAATAAGTGATCAAATATGAAGTGTATATTTTTTCCCGCTTTTGGTGTAAAGAAACTTTTGTACGAGGTGTAGAGTCTCTTGTAAGAGGGGGGGGGGGTCCTTTGGTGATATGCTGTCACCCGGCACCATTGATGCTAGCAATATGCTTGAAGCCATACCCCACTTTAGATGCACAAGAAAGGACCTTGGAGGACCTTTTCAAGCACCAACATGAGCAATTCCATGTGTGGATGATAGCTTGGAGACATGAGGAGGAAGATAAGAAGAGGACAACTTACTTTCCACTTTAGCAACATCCATTACTTTGGCGACTCATCAAAAGAAAGATCATCGGATTGCAAATGGACTGGCTGCCCACTTTTGCGTTGCCGAGGGGCAGTTTGGCGATGCACTATGTCGCTTAGGCGATGCTAGGCATCCTCAATAGCCCTTTTGGGCTGCTTTTTAAATAAATGATGTGTGTGTAGAAGCAACACTATATATAGTTGCCTTAGTTCATTTCATTCACTAGTTCAGATATTGAATATTGTGAATGCTCTTAATCTTGTAATTAATTGTTGGTGAGTGATTAAAGGTGGAATCTCTTGATTGCTTAATAACTTCTTTGCTTAATCAATTACTGAGTCATCCATTTATGGATCTCATTTGGTTTCTCTTTATTGACTGAGTTGGTTTATCATTGATTAGTTGGGTTCAATTGGGAGTTGAGGGCTTAATGTCCCTTGTTGCCCATAAATCTAGTTGATTATTGATAATTCCACATATATATGCTCATTTCGTTCCACATTTGATCTCAATTATCTTAATCCCGAATTGAGATCTTCTCATTTGGTATCAATGCTTAGGCTAGAGATTCGTTTTTACAATTCTCAATCCTAGGTTCATAAATTGTAAAATAAAAATATATATATATTGAGATATTCTAAAATTAAAAAAGAATTGGGATTGATTTGAGTCTTCGATTGAGTTTCAATTTCTAGAATTGAATTCTCTAGTGTTTTTAGAGTCTAGATTTCTATTTGTGTCAATTCGGAGGTGTTTTGAAATTTCACCATGGTTGAGCTTGAAGAACGAAGCAAGTAGGTTTTAAAATCTGAAGTAATTGGTTGCAATTTGAAGATTTAAAGGTGCTGAGTTCTGTTCATTTAATTACAAGGTGCTTAAATCTGAAATTTTGTGAGAAAACAAAGTTGATTTGTGTGAGTTCTGATTTTTGGGTGTTCATCTTGTTCTTCATATTGTTCATAACTACTTTTTGAGATTCTTCTCCTTCAAGCTATGAGAAATTAGAAATTGTTCATTATCAACAATTTCAAAAAGTGGGTTATGAACAATTCTTCAAGCAAAAGTAATGATGATCTTGTTATCTTTCTTTACACCCTTTTTGCATGTGATAATATTCGAGGTTGTGTTGGATATACATCGTATGCCGGAGTCAATTTTGTTTAAAAGAAAGAAGATGTGTACCTAAATGTTGTCACCTCATTATTGAGTCTTACAACTTGGGATGACATACTTGGTATTTACTCTTACTATCTCTTGGCATTTGATCATGTTCATGCTTATGTTGGAAATACATACTATTGGGGTGGAATTTTCATTGTGAAGTGTACTTGTGTGCATGGTCCAAACGTGTGGACCCTTTATTGTTTTGACCCGGGAGACTCTTTGATAAAATGTGAGCTAATGATAATACCATTCTTGGGGTGGTCTTCTATTCATGATGAGTGGGATGACAGTTTTTTATGCTCTATACAGTGACTCTTTTATCTTTATGAGAGGGAAAGCTTGGTTGTCAAGGCTGTGTCTTCTTGATATGATATTAATTGTGCTAACCATGGTGTTAACGCTCATATTATGAGGACCTTGTGGGTCTTTGTCTCTCCTTTCTTTTTGCAAGATTTGGATTCGGGGACGAATCCTTTTCAAGAAGGAGAGGATGATAGATATTGCGGTGCTCCATCCATACTAGCACAATGCTTGAAGCCATACCCACTTTGGCTGCACAAGAAAGGACCTTGGAGGACCTTTTCAAGCACCAATGTGAGCAATTCCATGTGTGGATGATAGCTTGGATCTATGAGGAGAAAGAAAAGAAGAGGACAACCAGCTGACCACTTTGGCGACATCCATTACCATTGCCAAAGTGTGTGGCGACTCGCCTAGGTGGAAGGAAGATCGCCCAAAGTGGACACTATGCTGAGGGATAGTTTGGCGATGGTGGAGGCAGTTTGGTGATGCACAATGTCACTTGGGCGATGCTAGACGTCCTCAATAGCCCTTTTGGGTTACTTTTTAAATAAATGCTATGCGAGGGAATAGAGTCCCTTGTTGCCCATAAATCTAGTTGATTGTTGATAATCCTGCATATGTTTTCTTACTTTATTCCGCATTCGATTTCGGTTAGCTTAATCCCTAATTGAGATCTTATCACTTGGGGTTGTCCCTTAGCAGGTCGGGCCGGGCCAGGCCAGGCCAATCATCCATTGACATGTTTACCAGCTGCTGGTGAGCTGCAGAAGCTCTAAATTGTTGAAAATTTCTATCTTATAAATACTACCCTCATGGTGTTTGTTTTGAAGTGAGTTGTACGATATTTGATTAATTGATTTGATATCTCCTTGTTCTCCCTCTTCATTTTCCGTCTCTTCTCTCTCATTTTTTCTCAATCTTCATGCTTCTTTCTTTCTGTACCCTGTCTGCCATTTCTCATTCCTTCCTTTGCTTATCCTTCCTCCCGTTATTGGTTCTACATCATTATAATTGTATATTTATTCAATGTAATCAATATGCATCTAACAAACAGTCCACTTCACTATATTTTGTGGAGAAGAAAGTGATTTTATTATACGGTCAGTGATTATTGACTTTGTTGGTACATATGCTTTCTGCAGTGTCATTCTATAGGTATTTTCTTACATTTCTTTAAAACTGTTTTCTGCAATGTTCTTGAGCCAGAAGTGGATTTGCAACACTCTGCTATTTGGATTGCCAGTGTCTATTTGATGCTCCTAATGCACTTGCTTGAAAACAAAGTAGCAGTTGATCTTACACGTTCTGAATTTGTTGAAGCGCAAGAGGTTTGCTTTCTAGCTTTGTCTATTTCTGTTCATTGCCATTCAATATCTTAAAGCTCTATGGAGTATTTATTAGAAAATGAAATCCAGTCAGCTTAGTAATTTTGTTAAGGTAAATAATATAGTCAGCTTACTAAAATATTTTACCAGTGATAATCATGGGTTTCTATAGGTGGAGAAGAGTGGCTTTTTCAAGATTGTTGAGTGTTTAAAATGCTACAGCGAGAATTAGAATATAAATGGCTGTTATAGCAACTATGTTCCTCTACATGTTGTAAGTTGCTTGTTAGAACACAACAAAAGGAGAAATGCGCCAGTTTTCTATAAGCCGGCCAACAAATAATGTTACAGATGAAGCACAAAGAACCTAAGTTGCTCGGACTCGGGTGTGGGTGTCCGATACGGGTGCAGATCCAGAGGTCGAATCCTTCATTATTAAAATTTTAAGATTCGGGGATATGGATCTAGGTATAGATATTGGTGTGGGGATTCGACTAAATATTATTTAAATATTTAAAAATTAAGTTATAAAACCTAAATTATGAGATAACATGTGAAAAACTTGAGGAGAAAATATTGATCAAGAGGAGAATCCTGGAAGGAGATCAAAGGAAATGAATGACATAAAAATTTCTATATACAAGGTATGTCATTTTCTTCAAAGTACTCAGAATCAGTCACTCCTTTCATTGAATTTGTCGTGAATCTCTCTGTCTATTTTGGCCAAAGTACCCAAAATAAGTTTACCAGATCAGGTACCCATGGCGTGTGGACACGGATGCTGCAACGAAAGTGAAGAATCTGAGCAACATATCAAAGAACAGTGAATTACAGGCAAAAGACATAGAACAGTGAATTACAGACAGAACACAAGGAAAAGCGTATTAGCCCGGAAAATCTGGGTAAGGAAGCAGATATGTTGAGAACTTGATGTTTGATGAATACAAAGTACACCTTTATAAGGTTATGGTGGGATATCTTTAGGTGGCTTGGAACTTCTTGGGCAATGCCCAAAGCTGTGAATGATTTGATGGTTTGTTGGGGAGCAGGAGAAAGAGAAGATGTAGGGTATTGACCGTGGTTCCCCTTCCGATATGTGGGTTGTTTGGAGAGAGAGAAATAGGAGAGTTTTTGAGGGGGTAAATTCGATTTCTATTCAGCTTGTAGCAGTCTTCCCCTTTTCAGCTGCATTGCACTGCCGCATAATCAATGGATCCGCTGGGCTGGATGAGGAACCTTTTATCTGACCTCTGTACCAATAGTAGAGTGTCTTGCTACTTTCAATCAGAAACGGAAGATTGAGAAAGGCACAGGAGAAAGGAGTTGTCCCACTTCTCTGGTAACCCGCAGCCGCA
>JBDJHY010000116.1:9256333-9272515 GCA_039654485.1 Withania somnifera | reverse complement strand
TACTCTCTTTTTCTCTTTTCTTCTCTTCTACTTCAGGGTACTGCTGTGACCCAGGTTCTCTTTTTTCTTTTCTCCTTTCTTTCTACTTCTTCTTCTTCTTCTTTCTCTTTTTTATAGGTTCTGATGGTGCTCTCTGTTTTTTTTCCCCTGTTCTGTGCTGTTTTTTTCTTCAATTAAAAATGTTCCTGACTTATTTCTTATATCTTAGAAGGATAATAATCTCAATGTTTGATAGAGCTTGTGACATAAATAGGACTAAAGGTACATGCAATTTTTGTAACTTGACATTTAATGGCGGAATTTTCGCCAAAAACAACATTTAATTGGTACTTATAGTAACGTGGCCAGATGTTGTGAGACAAGAAATAAAGGAGTTTGTTGAGGGGAAAAGGGCCTAAAACGTCAAATGTTATCTCAAAAAATTACTAACCTTGATGATGATGATGAAATGAAAGAAGGAGAAGTTGATTTGTCCATTCCTTCAAAATCACAAAAGCGGAAAATCAATGCTACCGTCTCTTCAAGTCATGGGTCAACCGGCACGAAAGGTCCTATGGATTGCTACTTGACGTCAAGCAAGTTCCCAAGCTGTGAGAAAGGGAATTTTGAGAGATCATGCAGTTGCGGCCTTTTCACGTTGGGTATATGATGCAGGGCTCCCCTTCAACTGTGTCAATTATACCGAGTCTTTGAAGCCTTCATTGATGCGGTAGGCCACCATGGTGCAGGAATGAAGTCACCGACTTATCGTGAAGTTAGTGTTAAGTGTTTGAATGAAGAGGTAGTGTAACAAAAAAAATTGTGCAGGAGCATCGGGTAGAAAGGAACAAGTTCGGATGTTTCATTATGATGGATAAGTGGACATCAAGAACGGAAAATATGATCATTATTGTCTTAGTAAATTCTCCAAAAGGAAGCTTATTACTTGAATCCATTGATGCAAGCGACTCATCTACTGATGCCACAAAAATGTTCTCCTCGTTTGAGAGAACTATAGAAAAGGTTGGAGCAGAGAATGTTGTTCAAATTGTTACGAATAATGCAGTTGAAAATGTTAAAGAAGGTGGTATGATGATGGGAGTGTTCCCATATATATTTTGTAAATTTGATATTCGGTGATGTTTTCAAGGAAAAGCCATTCAAAGATGTCTTTGCTAAGGTAGTTAAGGTGCATTCCTACATTTTTCAGAAACCTTTATTGTTAAATATGATGAGGAGATTCACCATACAAAGAAACTTGGTGAAACCTGGCAAAACTAGATTTGTCAATGCTTTCTTAACCTTAAAAAGGATGTATAAACAAAAGAGCAATTTGAAAACTTTGTTTGGTTCACAGAAATGGAACAAAAGTAGATTTGCAAAAGAATATGGCTGGAAAAGAAGTTTCATGCATAATGTTTTCTTTTATTTTTTGTAAAAATGTTTATGCTCTTAAAATTTTGGTCCTTTGATTACAGTTCTTCGGTTGGTGGATGGTGACTCAAAATCATTAATAGGCTACATTTATGAAGCGATGGATAGGTCAAGGAGACTATTAGAAAGTTTTTTACCGATGAGACCAAATATGCAAAGGTCTTTGAGATCATTGATCATAGGTGGATGAGTCAACTCCATCAGCATTGCATGCTGCTGGTACTACATTGAACCCATCACTCTATTTTAGGGGGATGAGTTACTGAAAAATGATGTGATGGCGGAATTCCATAATTGCCTTGGCAAGATGGTTGTTGACGAAGATTTGCAAGATGAAATATTGGGTCAACTTAGAACTTATCAAAATACTGAAGGACTTTTTGGATTACCAGTAGCCATAAGACAAAGAGACTAGAAGTCACTAAGTATAAAACTCTAAAGTTGCTTTGTTATCATCCTAAAGTGATAAGAGTAAGATCGATCTGGCAGGGGAGAAGTAGATCCATTCAAGATCATTAAAAAAGCATGAGCTGTTATTAAAACATTATAAAGTTGATGATTCTCACCAAGAATTTGACGGAGTTGAAACTCCCTCTATCCTCAGTTATTGCGTACAGGACAAGCAAATTATTGAGGGCATTTTATGCCAAATACTTTTACACTAAAGGGGGATAAAACAAGATACTCTAAAGCTGTCTATGTTGCTAATTTTTGACTTATTTTTCTATTTTAATAGCTAAATAGTTGAGGCTTTATGGTTCAGAAGCTCCAGAGTTACAAAAGTTCGCCGTAAGATTTAAGCCTAACATGTAGCTTATCGGGTGCGAGAGAAACTGGAGCATTCAAACATGTAAGACTTAGAGGAAAGCTTTATTATATTGAGATAACTAAATTATTTCTCAAATCTCTTAACTCCTATTTCTTGCCAATATTTATTTACATATTCATTCCATGAAAAGAAATGAACCGGCCCTAAAATGCCTCAATGACATGGTGTTCATAAAATACAATAGAACACTGATGCATCGTTACAACGCTCGCAATGTAGTTGATCCAATTAGCTTGGACAATATAGATGATGCCAATGAATTGCTAACTGGATTGGGAATGATGAAGATGAAGTAGTTTTTTTAGGAAGATTCTGATTTTACATGAGTTGTCTTTGCTGAGGTAAGCAGAGTTGGGGAGCGTCGTTTTGGTTTAAGGGGGAATGTTCAAGCTCGCGTAATAAAGGAAAAGAAGTACCTACTTCAAAACTAGTTGATGAAGATGAAGTTGAAGATGATGAGCAATATAAGGATACTGGAGGAATTGAAGATCTTGATGATCTTGAATTAGATGACTAAAACAATAATTAGATGTCTTGCAACGTTGTTAACTTTGATTTTGTTTGTCTTATAGTCTAATAGAGGATTTTATGATAGCTTTTAACTTAACTTTTGCTTATATATATTAACTCTATGTATATTGGTAATTTTTTTTTTCAAAAAATATGTTTTACTTTAGTGAAGCGAGCATTTCGCTTAAAGCGTGAGGCGGGGCCTTGTCGCTTTTTTTCCGCTTCACGATTTCCTGAACACTAGTACATGATAACATGAAAAATATGAGTAAAAAGCCTATGTTACAAATGATATCCCCATAAAAGGTTTGAAATTTAGAGTGGTTTGGATTAGGACTGCTCTTCAAGCTATTTAATGCTATACTAACAAATGGTAGGGATATCAATGAGTGGAGAAAGAATACTCTGATTTCAATTTATAAAGGCATAGGAGATATCTAAAGTTGTGGGAATTATGGTTGTATAAGCTGCTGAGTTAATTATGATGAAGTTCTGAGAAAGAGTGATGGAATGTAAGACTTGGGAACACTGCAAGAGTGACAAGAACCAGTTTGAAGTTTTGCTTGGTAAATCTAAAACGGTGCCTATAATCTTGATGTAAAGTGTTAATAGAATAATTAGCAAGATATACATATATTTTTCTTTATATATAGGTGGCTCAATTATAGAAGCATATCATTAGAAGATTACAGGAGCAAATCATTAGGATATTTTTCTTTAATTGTTTTTTATTAGTTTTCTTAGATATCAACTTATGTAAATATATAAATATCCTGATTCATCAATAGAAGGGTATACAATTCTTTCACTATTGCATATCAGAGCATTTAGCTCTTGGGTTTTTTCTTATTTTCTTGGGTCTCTCTTAATAAGTGACCACCTTGTCTCACCACCACCACTAAAGGAACCGCAATAGATTTTTTGTCCAGAAGAAGCATCTCCTGCAGAATTATCCGAAACTTAGATTTACGTCGTTGCCTCGATAATTCTAGTGCATCCGTGGTGCTACTTTGATCATAAGATATTGGTTGAGACTATTCCTCATTTTAGGTTTGATTACTGCATTAATTTTTGAATTGCTCTTGTGGTTGCTGCAATTTGGTAACTGTGGTTCCATATAGTACTTCTTTTGATACTTCAGACTCAGTTCTTTGATATTTTGTTTGCTGATTTGGGTTTCAGTTATTTGAGCTAAGGTTCCTCTGTTTGAAATTTAGTTTTGGGTTTTGGGGACTAGTTTATTGGTGGTCTGTTTCATAATCTCTTTGGATAAAATTTTGGTTTGTTGTTTTGAAACATTGTTTAATTTGGATTTCTCTTATCAGTTGGATTCTCAGTTCTATTGGGCATTAATATTGGTGAAGAATTTTTTTTAATCCTTAATGGAGTATTGATTAGTTTGGGAAAATGATGGAAACTATCAAAGGAGATTTGAGAAAATTTTTTTGGTCCCGGCAGATGAATTTGCGAAATTCATTTAGTATCGAGAATCGCTGACAAAATCTACTTCAGTTAATGCCTTTGGTGAGTCGGATAAAATTCGTCTTATCACCTCTTCAAATAAATGGATGATTGATTCAGGTGCCACAAATCACTGATAGGTAATCCTAATATTTTTCAAGCTTTCACCCACACAAAGAACCCTTTCCTGTAGCTGATGGATCAAGTTGCTACAATATTGGATATGGCACTGTTAAACTTACCTCATTTATTACCCTTTCATTTGTATTAAATATATCGGAATTGGCATTTAATTTGATTTCTTTTAGCAAAGTTACAAGAGACCTTAATTGTTATATCTTATTTTTTTCAAATCATTGCTTGTTTTGTTTACCTAGTTCGTCGATATTTCTATTGGCTTTTAAAATTAGCAAAGCCCATATTTTCCTACTTAAAAAGAAGTGATCAAAGAAATTATATTTATGCTAAGAGTCCTTTTCAATGAAGTGGATATTATTCTAAGGTAGCAACTTTAGGATGGATAACTCGCGAGGTCAATTGAAAGTCAAAGAAATGCACTGGTCCTGTCATTTTATGCAAAACATATAGAATTTTGCATGGGGTTCACTAATACGACTACATGTTGGTACGTCAGTCATCTTCTGAGTGTAGGACGATGTTGTTAAGATGTGGCTACACAGTGCAATTTGCTAGTACAGGCTTCTTGCAAGGCCTGGTTTAGATTTAAGACGAGTGTATCTTCAATTCCTTCTCTTGGTCCCTTTGACTAATTTTAGTTAGTCGACTTTTACTTTTTTCTTGTGCAGCTATGTACCAGCAACTGGGTGAGAAAGGTAGTGAAATGGAGAATCTTGATTACCAAACAAAGAAAGTAGAGGATCTACAAAAAAGAATTTCTAACGCATGTTTGTCCAGTCACCATGTTGAACTGGTAAAAGCTTTCACCCTTTTATGCTAGCGCTTTTACCTTATCAAGTAAATAGGGTTGTGAATGTGACAGGATGACAGCTTAACATATTACTCATTTACTTGTCTGACATGACTCAGATTGCCAAAGAAAAAGCTAAAGCCCATCAGTTGAGTGAGATTGACATTAAACGAGCAATCTCAGGCTCTTCTATGAGAGTTGATCTGGACATTCCCGAATCCATTGGTCTGTCAGCAACTCATCCTATGACGTCTTCATCAAGGCTTATGGATTTTGATATGGGGAGACTAAGAAAGAGAAAGGCTTAGTTTTCTACTTGTAAATTTTTAGGTCTTACTTCCAGGTGTAGCTAAAGGAAGAGGTGAGTGTGCTTCCTTTCCTTCCTGCTGTTACAGGGATGTCCAATTGTGATAGTTCACCGTTCTTTCTTGTATAGTGATATTGTACTTAATACTCCCTAACTTCTTCCCAGGAAAAAAAGAAAAAAGAAGGGAAGATAAACCAATGACTAGAATTGCCAAAAGATATGTGCTATTTATAGTTTATAGTTTAATCATTTTGTCTGGTTTCTTCTCCTCTAAAATCTTGATTGCACATGGAAATGGAATCTATCTCATTTGACTGTCAAGCTAGATGAGTCAAACACTGGGTGTTTGGCTAGTCTCCTTGCATTTTGCACAATTTCAATGCTAGCACAATGGTTTATGAAGTGACGTGGTACGAATAAGAATATAAATTTCATTGGATTCAAATCAAGTAATTTGTACTATAATAAATTCAAAATACACTAGTCCAAACAAACAAGTGGACTGATATAATTGAATTGATTATGTAAAGCTAAAATTCAATTTCACCGGACTAGTCCATTTAATTAGGCTGTAATGATAATTCCACTTTACGAAGTAAGATATTATCTTCCACTTTGGGAAGCTCAAGATGTTGCAATCCTAGTGGCCTAAAGTGGAGACACATCAAAATAACGTTGAATGAAAGAATTAATCAGATCATGCCACTTGTTAAAAATAGCATAGTATGGTTAAGTCATATGAATGAGAGTATGCTAATTGTCAGAAATGAATTTGTCCTGGTGATGACTCTTTTATTCCACATATAGATGTTCTCATAATTCATAACGACAATGAAATTTTAACAAGAAATCAGAGGGTGCTCTTGGGTCAAAAGCTGTAAAATTTTCTACTAGCTACATATTAAAGCACTGGAGCAAAGTCTTTTAAATTCAAGTACTACCTCAAATTAAGTTTATCAAGATTCAAGGTCAAATTTAGAAGCCTTTAAATTGAGACAGAGATTCAGATAAGCCTTGTAGCCCTTGAATGCAAATACATGTCAATAGAAAATTCATCAAGACTTGAAAACCCTTAGATTTAAATTCTTCAAGTTCAAGATCAAGCTTAAAGGCTCTTGAATTTAATTATATAAAGAAGAACGAGAGTTATCATACAGATTGTAACACTTATTTTATTGAAAAAACGAGAGTAATCATAGAAATTGTAACACTTATTCTATTGAAATAAATACTATGATTGTTGAAATATTTTTGTCTTGATTATTGTTTTTTTTAAATGATAAATTTATTAAATTTTGGCATGCTGGTGAAACGAAATCTGCCATTCCTTTTATTTCTTATAAGTCAGATTTGTGAATCCAAAGCCACGAGACCATAAATATGGAGGCTTCATATTTACAGGTATTGAAGTTTCTTTAAGTGCGCGCTCCAATAAGTTTTTGAAGTAGGAGCTATTTGTAGACGTTTATGGGACCGTTCGAGAACCCATTCACGTTTGTCAAAGTCGTCGTCTGACATTCCTTGCGTAAATACATCTCAAGTAGGTTCAAATCAATCTACATTGAGGAAATAGGCTTGAGAAACTTCAGAGAGAAAAATCAAGGAATTGTTTACAAATATTCATCAATTATGTTTTCATCATGTTTTATTAGTGACTAGTGATTTTGACCGCACTTTGTGTTGGAAAATAATCACTCAGCGAAAGTATTTCAGGATCATATTTGAAAAATAATCACACAGCAAAAGTATTTGGTATCACACTGCTTACATGAATAATAGACAGCAAATACCAACATGTGGTACATATAAATGTGTGCTGAAAATTAACTCAAGAAATACATCTTGAAGTGTGAGTAGATATCGTGAAGTAAGTTCGACTCCAACTCTGTGATCTTCTACAATGATTTCAAATTCATAGCCGAACAAGAAAAGCACGCTACTTCTTTTTTTCATAGAAAATAGGATCCTGAGCTCTAGTTACTATGGGCACTGCAGGGATCACAAAATTAATTATTGAGGCTCCATATTACGAAAATAATTTAAAATATTTATTTATATTATTATTTTCATAATAAATTACAAATTATTTCACTAAAAAAATTATAATTGTACTCTTTTTATATTTTGTAATTCTTCATTAAACACGTATGTAATTCCTATCTTAAGATTACAGATACTAATTAATAAATTAAAGTACTGATGAATTTAATTTAATAATTAGCTTTCTTTAGACACCACTTAACTTATTTCATATGTCAGATTCATAAATCCACCGGACAGGTTTACACATGAAAACTTATAGCTTCTCATAAAAGGCATATCACCAATCTCTATATCGAGACATGGATTCCAACAACTAACTTATTATTTCACCAATATATATTTATTATCATCCAACTTACTAAGCATATTGACTCATCTCAGAATTTCACCGTTTAATAAAATCAAAACGATAATCAACATATACAACTCATAATAGTTACATCAAGATTAGGAATATAAAATACATTCTATATTTTAGAGAATCAGTCAGTCTAAAATATCTATCTCTAATCAGTCTTGTTTAATACATTCAAAATTCACTAGCATAAAAGTTAGAATTATACCATTCTCGTAATTAAGATAAATTGCACTTAATCTGTGCTACATTCGTAAGGATGGCTTGTCCAAATTTTCATTTACGATTCTAAACTATAACGTTAACTTGATTTAATCTTATGTGTATAAGTTCAAACTTTGTACACTAAACCATCTATTATATAAGTTAAGTATAACAAAATGATCTATTTAATGTACACTTTATTGAATTAAAGAAATAAGTATATAATTATTTAATAAATTATACTATATCAAAACACATGGTTAATAGTATATCCTAACAATCTCACTTAAACTCATAACCATCAATCTACAACTCTAACAAACACTCCTTCTACAAGGTGAAAAGACTTTTGTGGTAAAGCTTTTGTGAAGGGCCTGCCGGGTTGTTCTCTAATACAATCTTCGTGACCACCATATCTCCCCTCAGCATTATGTTTCAATTCAAATAGTATTTACGCTCAATATGTTTTGTCTTTTTATGGCTCTGTAATATTTTGAATTTGCAACCGCTCCACTATTGTTACAATACATTGTAAGCGATGCTTCTACTGCATAGATAACTGTCAAGTCTTTCAGGGAGTTTCTGAGCCATATTGCCTCCTTAGCTGCTTTAGAGGCTTCCACATACTCGGCTTCCATAGTGAAATCAGCAACACAAGTTTGTTTGATGCTCCTCCAAACAATAGTTGCACCTCCCAAAGTAAAATACATTTTCAGATGTCCATTTTTTAGAGTTCTTATTAGACTGGAAATGTGATTCTGTGTACCCTATTGGAACTAACTCATTCAAATGGTATACTAATATGTAATCTCTAGTCCTTTCCAGCTATTTGATAATATGCCTAAGTATTGTCTAGTGCTCTTGTCTAGGATTAGACTGAAATTTGCTAACCATGTCTACCGCATAGCAGATGTCAGGTCTATTGCACAACATAGCATACATGAGGCTTCTCACAGATGACACATAAGGATCTGCCTTGATGTTTTCTATCTCGTCATCTTCTTAGGATATTCATCCTTTGATATGGAGATTCCATGTCTAAAAGGAAGATTTTTTTTTTTTGGATTTATGCATGTTGAACCTGAAAAGAATTATATTAATACAAAGAGCTTTGAGATAAGTCTAACATCGTTTTCTTGTGATTATGGAGAACGATCTCAAGGATGTGACCAGCTTCTCTCAAATTCTTTATATCAAAATTACTAGACAATCATTCCTTGACTGAATTTAAGAAGTCCACATTAATTCTTATGAGCAAGATAGCATTTATATTCAGTACTAGAAATATCACTTTGTCTCCATTACATTTTTTGTACACGCAAGACTTATCAAGACATTGCTTAAAAGCCAAGGTCTTGACTACATTGTAAAAACAAGTGTTTCATGCCCTAGAAGCTTGCTTTAATACATAAATGAATTTTTTAAACTTGCACAGCATGTGTTCTTGTCTTTTTGCAATAAAATTGTCTGGTTGCCGTATGTAAATGCTTTCATCGAGACCTCCATTAAGAAAATCTGTCTTAATAATCATTTATCAAATCTCATAATTATAATGAGCAGCAATGGATAAGAAAATTTTAATATACTTAAGTATAGCTACTAGCGAAAAAGTTTTCTCAGAATCGATTCGTTCTATTTTGAGTAAACCCTTTTACAACAAGCCTAACTTTGTAAATTTATACTTTTCCATATAATCCTCTCTTTCTTATAGATCCACTTGCATCTAATGAGTTTGACTCCAACTACAAGTGATTCTAAAAGATCCCAAACTTTATTAGAGTACATGGACTCTATTTTTAATTTCATTGCAATAATCTATTTTTCTGCATTTTTATTCTGTAGTGCTTAGTTGTAATTCATAAATTCGGTATTCAACTCTTCAGGAATTCTATCAAAAGACTCTCCCAAAAGTGCATACCAATATGGTTTTCTTATCACTCTTCCCCTACAACTAGTCAATATAGGTGCAAGAGTAGGCACAAAGGCTGTATTATTATGATCTTATGGTTGAACCACATCATTTCTACTTAATGAGTTTGACTCCATCTACAAGTGATTCTACAAGATCTCAGACTTTATTGAAGTACATGGACTCTATTTTTAATTTCATTGCAACAATCTATTTTTCTGCATCTTTATTCTGTAGTACTTCGTTGTAATTCATAAATTCGGTATTCAACTCTTCAGGAATTTTATCAAAAGACTCTCCCAAGAATGCATACCACTATGGTTTTCTTATCACTCTTCCCCTACGACTAGTCAATATAGGTGCAAGAGTAGGCACAAAGGCTGCATCATTATGATCTTGTGGTTGAACCACATCATTTGTACGATTTTAATCCTCTAATACAATTAACTCAGTACTACTTCACGACTTTGATGTAACATATTTTTAGGAACTTATAGTTGCGAAATTATATGGTTATTAACATCCCTCTCACCACTAAAATGCAATGGTATGTTTTCAACATCTGAGGCTTGAGCTTGGTTTTCATTATGTTTAGTAGATTGATTTTTTTTATTAATTCCTGTAAAATTAGTTTATTTCTGGGAAAATAATTTGTTAAAAAGTCATTTTTTAGAAACTTGATTTTGGTACTTACGATGACCAAACTCCTACTATATTTATTACCTATGGAGTACTATACTAGTATTTTCTTTGCTTTTTCTCAATTCTTTATGATTATAAAACAGACTACCTTTTGTTTCTTTAGGGTACTCAATAAAAACACATACTTCTGTTCTTGGTTCTATTTCTGTCTTTCCTTTCAGCAAATGTGCTGGATAATTTCAAATCCAAATATGTTTTAGACTACGCTTATGGTCAGTCCACAGTTTCATGGGTGTCATGGGTACAAGACTTAAAAGAAACTAAGTTCATTATGTAATTTGCAGTTTCTAATGCATATCCCCAAAATGAAGAAGGTAACTCAAAATAACTCATCGTAGATCTAACCATTTTTAACAAAAAATATATTTCTTCTTTCTACTACACCATTCTATTGTGGCGTTCTTGGTGCATACTTATGAGACATAATTTCTTATTCTGATAAGTAACTAATAAACTCTATAAAGAGGAATTTTCTACCACTATCAGATCGCAGTGACTTGATATATTTTTCATGACGTTCTTCATTTTTACCTCAAACTCCTTAAATTTCTCAAAGCATTCAAACTTACGGAGCACCAAATAAATATATTCATATTTTGAGTAATCATCAAGGAAAGTCATAAAAACTCATAACCACATCTAGCTAGAATATTTATTGGATCACACAAATTAAAATGAACTAACTCTAGCTTATTATTGATTCTATTTAATTTTGAGGGGAAAGTTCTCTTAATCATTGATCCTTCTTAATAGAATTCGCATGTTGGTAGTGCTTCAACTTTTAATGAACCTAAAGGTCTTTCTCTAACCAATCTTGAAATCACGTCTAAACTTATATGATATAAACGCGAGGGCCACAGATAAGTCTCATCAAACTCAAAAGAACACTTTCAATTATTTGAAAGCTTAACATTATTCAGTTTAGAATAAAAGACACTAATAATGAAAGGACCATTAATCAATGTATCAACAGAGATAAATATTTATTATAACTAATAACACAACCATTATAAGAAAATTATCATAACCATCTCTCAAGGATCTAGAACTGAAATTAAATTTCTTCTAACAACATGTGCATATAATTAAAACTGTATCATTATCAAACGAAATAATTATATTTCCTAATGCTAAAGTTATTGAACCATTCGCTAGAAAAGCATCAAGGTACCTCTATTTAACTTGCGCATTTTTTGAAACCCCTACAAGGTAGTGTAAATATGATCTGTGGCTCCTGAGTCTGCACACCATAATGTGGTAGAAATAGTCACGCTAAAATACCATGGGGACAGGAGCACCAATGACAACTCCAAACATCACAGATTTCTATATCCTGCCTGCGACTAGAAGCTCTTCTAGAAATCATGACGGTTCTTCCTAGGAATATTCCTTTGCTCGGCTGCCTCCAACTCTTTCTGTGGGCTGCTTCTCTGCAGTATTTACTTATGGTCCCTTTTCCGCTCCAAAAAAAGAAGGTTTGTATCTTTCAATCCTATGTGGTTTCGGGCAGTAGAAATCCTTCTTTCCAAAGTGAGTTACCTGGCTTATTTATTTACTTGGCTAAGAAAATTAGACAATGCACTTTACAGTGGCCTGACATCTTGCAATGAAAATACTTGCCTTTAGGCTTTTTTACGCTTCTATTTGGAGCTGCAATCTTTAATTTTGTAAGCCTTTTTCTTCTTCTATCCACCTTTTGGTTTAGAAATAGAACCTTTCTCAACATACATTGCTGTAAGTGGTGCCTGTGTTTTGATAATTGTTGCTGTCGTCTATAATTCTTTCAAGTTGTACCGAAGAGAGACTAGTCTTATTCATATTATAATTCAAGCAAAACTGTTGAAAACTATCTGGAAGATATTGCACTATCATCTCAACCTGAGTTTATTTCAACCTTTAAGACCTCTAGTTCATTCAAAAAAAGTCTCTAACTAGAGTGATATTAGCAATCTTGGTGTTCATAAGAGCTCTCATGGAAGTCTGTTTAGCTAAATGACCTTGGTCAGTAAATATTTATTTGAGACTCTCTAAGATGTCATAAGCAGACAACATAGCTTGATGTTGATGTTGATGTTGCAGCACATAATATTGAAGCCAGAATATAGCATCACGCCATGTAACAGTCTTTTTCTATTTCTTATAAACCTTCTTAGCATCATCACTAGCTTCAACATCAGGTTTAGATGAGCTCTCTTTAGGGAGTAACTCCTTAGCAGTTGTAATGACCCTCTTGTTATTTATTAGAAATACATAATATTTTACATTCTAGAGCATTTCACTAGTGCCCCAAGTTATTTATGACATATTGGGACTGGTAGTTCGGTTCCCTAGCAGCTAGGTGGAGAAATATATTAAATTATCTATTTTAGATCCTAAAATTAAGTACTTGGAATTAAATTTTGATAGTTTCGTTAGCTTCGAAATACCGAACAAACTCAAGTTTAACCTTAAACCTACGTTTTAGAGTTTTTGTTTGCAATTTGTGATCTATTGTGGATTTTAGGTAAGTTTAAGGCCTAATTTGAAGCTTGAGTGGTATTTTGGTGTTCGAGTGTCGGATTAGAATTTTAACGCTTCCATCAACTTTGGAATAGTAATTTTAGGCTAATAGAGGTATTGGTTCGTTCTCTGGACTTGTCGTTGTATTTTGAGGTATTGGTGGAAAATTTATGATTTTAACCCTAAAGGTTGACTTGGTCAATATTTTCCCAAAATAATTTTGGATTCTGATTTCGACTGCACCGTTGAGTTCGAAATGTTGTTTCAGGTGTGCATAGCATAGTTTGTTTGCATAAATTAGATTTCGAATGCATTTCGAGTGGTAATTCGGAATAATTCTTCTCTTTGCTTCTGCTGTCAAAACCTGCAACTCGTGTAGGTCAATTATTCTACGCGATCGCGTACGTGATCGCGATGCTTATGTAAATTCCCTCAACGCCATTGCGATCTAGACTCACGCGATCATGAAGTGGTCCAGTTTGTTCCTTAAATGCAATTGTGTCTTCCCTTTCACGCGATCACGAAGTGTTGTACCCTTATACTCATCGCTATCGCGATGACCAAAATATTTATGCTATGCGATCACGATGAACAATTCACTAGCAGTATAAATAATCCCTACACGACTTTTCTGTTCATAATACAGCAAACCTCTCCCGTTTCTCCTTAGTTTTTGTGCGAAAAACCATCCAACAAGTTAGACTTGGGTTGATAAAAGTCATCATTTCTTCCCTTTCTATTTCCACGCAATTTGCTAAGTATCTTTTTCGTTTTAATTTTTGAAGAAGTTGATGAAATACTGTCATAATCCATGTATTATTGATTTATTCTTCATTCCCTGAGTATATTTTGTTGTGTAGCATGATTAGTCCCCCGAATTCCAATGTTTAATTTCATAAAGATTGCATCTTTGACCTCTTTGTAGCTAAATCTACCCGGATTAATTTGGAGCCCTTCCGACACTTGAATTGTGCTCAGTTTTGGAGCACGGGTTCCTGAAAATATTAGGAATCCCGTGACGAAGTTTAATTTTAGTTTTGACAAGCGGGCCCCGCAGGCCCATTTTAGGTCTGATTTTAGACCCAGTTCAAAACTTAACATAATTTATACCGTTAAACTCGTATTGATATGTAGAATACAATTTTCAAGTTTCATAGCAATCAGAGTTCGTTGGATGTCAGTCGAGTAATATTTGTGAGCTTGCAACGCTTTATCGTCGGACGACAGGTAGGCTTCGTGGGTCTATCTCTAGGCTTATAGATTTAATAATTGTACTAAATAGCATCTGTTGGTTGGGTAGTTAGGTTGTTATAGTAACCTTGTTCCGTTCCTTCGTCCATTTACATGTTTGATATATATTTTGACACATTCGAATTTATCTGGTGCCTGTCACTTAGGAGTTGTCTAGTGATACCTGTGCTGGGCATAGGTTGTTGTTATTAAGTGATTGTATATATACTTGCTAATGTGATGTGCATTCATTATACGAGAGGTTGTGCCTTTGGCTCCGATGAGAGTGAATTGGGGCTGGGCCAGTATCACTATATGATTATTGAGTCGAGGAGGCTAGAGACTGATTTTAGTAATGATGATGGATAATGATATGAAGTTAATAAATTAGAATATTTTAATAATAACATAAGTAAGTGACCTTTTAATTATTTTAGACTCGGCATCGTGTCGAACACCCGGTATCACTATTTTTACTTATTTTAGCCCAGATTTTATACCCTGGCACTGAAAAATATCATTTGACTAATTAATGTTGGGACTTGAGATCGATTCCGTTCAACAATGAGTGCAGCCGCTGGCACTTGAGCCAGTCATCGTACAACAATGAGTATAACTTTTTGACACTTATCATCCTTACTGGTTGTACACGTCATGACTTGTTGAGTACGGCTTGAGGATATTACTAATATGAGACATTGGTTGCTAGACTATGAGAACTTGAGGCTCTGTGATTTGGGATGCGAGTTATTGATGACGTTAGAGATTGTACGTGGTGAGTGTACCATTATGAACCTTGCCTCCGGGCTGCGGCGACACGGAGGGAGGTATAGGATGGAGTAGGGATATACCGAGAACATTTAGGGTAGCCTTCCATGGATTCTACCTGTTGAGCCTACGTGTAACGGAGGAGAAACGTACACAGGACTGGTTACTTCATGTGAGTGTATTTACTTTTCTGCACTTGTCTTCTTCAGTGCACCCTGGTTGAGATGTAAGGCTTACGGTGAGCGTGAATTCTGTGTTTAATTTATTTATTAAATTGTTGCTTTACTGCTTAGTTACTATAGTGTTACTTTTCAGACTTACTGCTTATATGGATTATTGTGCGTTGTATCATCTTATTAGTCTTTCTTATTTTATTTAAGGTTATCGATATTTTCGGTGATATAGTTATATTAGACATTTGATTTCTTGTTCTGTACTTAGTGGTTTTGTATTACACTGATACTGGATTTTGGGGCATTTTTTATTCTTTATATTTCAGCTTTATTAATCTATTGTTTATTAACCTTGTGCTTCCCGTATTCGATATAGCAGTCCTCCGCTTTGAATTCGGACTACAGGGTTGGTTCTCCTGCTAGTGGTATAGTAGGTCCATCATTATCCGATCATCAAGGAATTGGGCTGCGAGCTATGAGCTATAACATATACGCAAGAAGGAAGAATGCCTTAATGGACGAGTACGTGAAATCGTATCTTGACAGCAGTTAGCACAGTGAGTGTGTTCGATATGAAAGGAAACATTTTTTGAAAAATATTTTTATATTTTCTCATGTTTGTTTGGCTAAAAAATTTAAAAAGTATTTTTTCTAGAAAAACAACTTCCTTCAAATTAAGAAAAATAATTTTCTTAATCAATATGAGAAAAACAAGTTCCAATGTTTAGAAAAAAACTTTTGATTAAAAAAACTGAAATTTCTTTTACCTCCACCCACCCCCTATCCTATCCCCCTCCCTAAAAATTATTTTTTTTTAAAAAAAAAACTGAAATTTTCTTTTACCCCCACCT
>JBDJHY010000116.1:9234316-9248883 GCA_039654485.1 Withania somnifera | reverse complement strand
GGGTCTAATCATTTAACGTAATAATATAACGCCCCCCCTTCTTATTTTTGGGTAATTAACGAATTATTATTAATATCAAAGTGGGGA
This sequence comes from Withania somnifera, assembly GCA_039654485.1. Taxonomy (NCBI): domain Eukaryota; kingdom Viridiplantae; phylum Streptophyta; class Magnoliopsida; order Solanales; family Solanaceae; genus Withania; species Withania somnifera. Next base: position 9,248,796 of record JBDJHY010000116.1, on the reverse strand, counting down.
TTTATAAAAATAAATACGGATGATAACTTGTTTCTCAAAAGAAACTAAAATGAAAAGAAATAATCCCCTATTAACACTTAACGTATTATACTTAAAATAAATGGTTTGCCCTAATCCTTTTGATTGTTATACTAACATATTTCTTATGTATTTTATTTGAATAAATATCATGGCTCCTAATAAGGATTAGATAAAATTTTTTGAAGATCGAGCTGATAATGCTTACGTACGTGAGTTGGGAACCTTTTTGAATTATTCTTTTACAAGATTGGGAGAAGCACAAAAAATATGATGTGCATGCTTCAAATGTTGTAACGAGGCATCTCTATAAATTGGTGAGATGGTCAAGTTTCGTCTACTAGAACATGGAAAAATTCCAAATTATACTTTTTGGTATCATTATGAAGAGAATTTAGGTGAGTCGCATTAATATTCTAAACTAATACATGACAATGACATTGAAAAGTATGTTGAGGACAAGGATGAAATATATGAGATGTGAAGGGACTTACACCCCTCTTTCAATGGAGAAAATATAAACACGAGTGGTGATGGTTTTGTTGAGGAGCAGCCAAATCCCGAATCAAAATGATTCTACAACCTCTTAAATGATTTTGAGCAACCATTATATGAAAAACAAAAGGCAAGAAAACTTTCTAGTTTGATTAAATTGCTTCATATTAAAAGTATTGATTAGTGAAATAATGCTACATTTATAAAGTTGTTGGAGATGCTAAAAGAAGACATATTGTTTGATGGATCAAACTTGTGTGGTTCATATTATGAGGAAAAGAAGATAATTTGGGATCTTGGACTTTCTGAAAATAAGAAAGATGCATGTAAGAATAATTGCATGTTATATTGGAAGGATGATAAGATTATTGAATTTTTCAAAGTTTGTGGTGCATTTAGATGGAAGGAGGATAAAGGTAGTGGAAAAATACAATATAAATGTGGGAAAAATACCATGAAAGATTTACATTATTTTTTGCTGAATACAAGACTTCAGAATTGTTTATGCCCTCAAAATATTATTTGATGAGATGACCTCATGATGAAAGAGTTGATGATGGAATAATGAGGAACCCTGTTGATTCAATAGATTGGAAGACACTTGATGAACTTCACTCATCTTCTATTATTGAGCCTCGTAATATTTGACTTGGACTTACTAGTGATAAGTATTAACCATTTAAAAATTTAAAAATTCTGTATAGCATTTAGCATGTAGTTGTTGATTCCCTCAATAGATTACTTAATTGTAGTGTGACCTATATTGATGAGTGTAACATTGAGTTAGCTAATGAGGAGGACTTACCTGCACACATAGGGGTTGGTTAGTGCTGATGATGCAATATTTTAGTTCAAAATAGTTATCATTCTGTGTTTTTGAAGTGATAGTGATCCGATCTTGTTGCAACTGAAAGGAACAGTTCATAAACAGACAGTATAGGTTTTCTCCCAAGGGTGAGATGGTGTATTTCATTGTCAGGGTCTTCTATGTGTTTCAAATATGGATGAGTTATGGAAGAAAATATTATTTGAGGCTCATAGTTCCAGATGTTCCACTCACTCTAGAGCTGCTAAGATGATTATGGACCTGAGAGAGGTTTATTTGTGGAATGGGATAAAGCGAGACATAGGCTAGTTTGTGGATAAGTTTCAAATTGCTAGCATGTTAAGGTTGAGAATTGTTGACACTCAATTTTTACCCTTATCTAATGAATAATTAATAAACCTATGTTTTGGGAAACCTGAAATATTTTAACTGAAAATTTATAAGAGCAAAATGATATAAATTTACAAAAAAATAGATTTTTATTTAAAATATTAATTTCCTTTTAAATTTACAATTCCCTATGAGATATATACATATGTATACATCAGGTATACAAGTATATACCCATTCATAAAGGTCTAACTGGCTAGCTATTTGTATAATTTTGTAGTATGATGTGTATATATGTTAATATATACACTATACTATGCAATTTTATCAAAAATACATAATTGATTATGCGGTATACTCAATTATGTATACATGTATTGATTATTTGAAAGTATTTTTAAAGGAATTAATTATAATAAATTAGGTTTTCTAAGTTATATGATACTTAATTATTTATACTCCTACAATTCCTTTTTTTCTCAAATATATAAGTATGTGAATATGCATATTTATATATATACAAGCCTAAAACCCCTTATACAACCCCATCGCAGTCCGCATAACCCCCTACCTAACCTAATTCAGGGATTTTACCTCCAATTCCCCTTATTCCCTTATATTCTTCTTTTACCCCCAAATTCCCTTGGAATCCTAATATGCTCCTTCTCCTTGATTTTTTCCCTTTGTTCCCTCAAAATTTTGCAAAGCTTCTAGGTGTCATCACCCCTTGTCCTTGCCATCCTACGTGGCTGGACGAAGACCTTTCATTTTGGGAATGTTTTACCCTCTTTCTTTCTCCCGTTTTGAATTTGATCCTCTATGATGAGGTATGAGAATTTGTGCTCTTCTGTGTACTTTTACCTACAAGTGTGGAGTCTAATGATTGGAGGTTGAAATTTTTTATTTCAGGTTTTATTGTTGTTTTCCCTTTAATTTTTGATTTGGAGAAGAAGCCATGATTCCTTAGAAATTCCCTTTACCCCTTAGGGCTAAGGAGAAGTTTTCCTCCCTGATAAATTAGGGTACACAAATATTTTTAGGGTTTATTTGAGTACTGGTAGAGTTCTATAGGATTTCTTATTGTTGAAACTTTATTAGTGTTTCTATAGTAATTAAGCAGTGTTCTTATTGAGTAAAAAAGGTTTAGTTACTTAACCTAGGATGGAGTCTTTCTATGTTAGGTTATGAAACCTTCACTTTGCTTTATACATTAAAAAATCAAGCTTGAATAAGTGTTAGAGAGGAAAAATCAGAGTGAACCTCGATCCTTGGAGTAATTTATTAAACTAGATTTCTTTGCCCTCTTTCAAGGGGTTTAGTAGGCTTTGGAGAGCTTTGAGTTTTTTTTTTAGTTTTTAATATTTTCCAGCTATTTATTTGGTCCATCTTTGGTTCCTGCTCCAAAAGAAGGTACCCTATTATTTTTTTGCCTTCATTTAATCTCTTATTTGTATTATTTGTTCACTAGTATGTTCGTTCTTGATATATTTTGTTTATGATCTTTGAATATACTGTTAACAGTCTACACATTTAGATATAGTTTTCTGTTTTGGGTTTTTTACATAGCTGTGATACTTTCCTGTTGTTTCCTTAATTGATTCTATTTTGAGTTGTTTGTTGTTAAAGATGTGGTTTTGTTGCCTTTTCTTATACTTATGGTAGGATGAATTTAGTTGTTAGTGTGGCTTGTTTTTATTTTTCTTTAACTTTGATTTATAGGGTTTTAAAAGGTTGTTGTAATGTGTTTAAAAATGATCTATTTGTTTCCCTTATCTCATTTGCCTTTTTCCTATTATTTTGATCCTATTAATGGTGTTGGCATGTTAAGGGTTTACTGTTTTATTAAATATTGTCTGTTGAAGTTTTTTTTTTTTTTTTTTTTTGAGAAAGTTGCAAGATTAGGGTTGTATTCTAGTTTATAGTAGTGTTCTGTTATTATATATCCCAGGTTGAGTCTTGATTTATCCTTGATGTTACTATTAACAGTTGATTGGTATGTGCCTGGGTTAATGTCAAATGTTTTCATTAAACCTTTGGCCCTAAATCCTTCTTTCCAAAAAAAAAACTATTTTTAGAAACAAGGGTTGAGGTATTAAAAAGTTTCCTATGTGATAAGTAGGGTAAGGGAGGCTATCCTAATGCCAATTCACCCCTTGTTTTCGAACTGACCTTAAAAGTGAGCACTTTAACACCCCAAAATCACAAATCAAAGTCCCCACAATCCATCCCATACTCTGATTTTAAAATTGTTCTTATGTGGTTTCTATGTGACAAGTAATGATTTTTATGTTTCAAAATGTTTTAAAGGAAGAAAAAACTTATTTTTGGTCAATTCATTCCCCCTTTAACTAAAATTCACAAGGATTTATATGAGTTCAAAGCAAGGGGAAGACTTGTAAGATAGAACTTAGGAATCTAACATTTGTTTTTCCTATCCTATGAGCCTATGCCATGCAAGGATGCTTAAGGAGAGAGGTGTGAATTAGTAATAGGTCCACTAATGAATCAAAAAGGTGTTATTATATAATAGGTTCAGGGACAGAGGGCATATAAATGTCCTCTCAATTGTTTAAAGAAATTTAAGAGGCCAAAAATTCTCTTTTTCTAAGTCTTGATTCTTTTCTTCTATTCTATGTAGTCTTAGACTTGTATGTTGCCCTGCATAATTGGCTTGATAATTTTGTACTTTTCTCCTTTATGTTCTGTGACTAGTTTCCATCCTACCTAAGTCAGTTTCTGATAACTTTTGCTTAATATCATCATGACCTTAAAAATGGAAGTTAAATAGTTAATGTGTAGTCTTCTAAGGCTTGTCAAGCTATTTGTTTACTCATTATATGATAGTTAAGTGTATGAATCAATTCTAAAATATCCTTCATTCCTTGAATACGCGTTAACGTAAGTATAACCTACTTACATGCCTACCCTCATTTTGTAGTCTGTTGTTTTCTCTCTTTGTCCAAGTTAATTAAATAAAAACTAGTAATTACTTATGTGTAACTTCTTAGATTGATATGATTGTTTGATTTCTTAATGTTTCCTGAACTTGAAGCTAAAATTGGATAAGTGCTAGGTCTGAATGCTCTGTATATGTTTCCCTATTCCTAATAGTATTAATGTTTCCTGATTGTTATCTTAGTGTTGTCATTGCATATGCTTGTTTTTTTGTCTATTTGGTTGTCTAATAACAACTTACTTAACCATGTATAAGCCTCCTCCTATCTTCCAGAGATGACGAGGATTATTAATAGTTTTAGACTTCTTTATCCACATATGTAAATGGATAAGTCCCATTGTTTTTAATGTAAGTAAATTGATAAATAGATGGCCTATATTGATGATTTCTTGAGAAGAACTGTAGTTGTGAAGGAAATTTTTAGTTTAAATATGGAGGAATGAGGTGCAGGACGGACCATACCAACTTAGGATGGTCGATCCTAAGCATTGATACTGAAGACTTGAAGAAGACTAGAGAAATTGGTTGAAGTACTAGAAGAAGGTCACTGGGATAGACCGTTTTAGGCCAGGATGTGTTGTACCCTGGCCCATGCCACAGACCCAACCTAATATTCTCCTATTCAATCCAGGATAAATCTCGTTCCTATATACTCTAATTTTAGGTTTTTTACGGGGTTACATACCTTGATACTCTTTTTTGTTGTATGTTTGAGTATCTACTCTTGACTGAAACATATCTTTGGATTTTATATTATTAATTTGTGAATCGAAGACAATTATCTCTTTACGAGTGCATGCGTTAAGATCACCCATTTATTCCTTACAAGCCTTGAAGTGAGGTGGAGGTTAGGAAAAGAACACTACAATGGAGATTTAGATGTTCTGTCTAATTAACCCAAGTCTTAGCGGATAGGGTTATATTCAAAATCAATAATCTGGGGTTGATATGGGATGTACTATGAGACCTGGCGGAGATTAGTGTAAAGGAACCTAATTAGTGCCTAGCAGTATCTGGGTGAACATAACCTGTAGAGTTTGCATTTATAGCACTAGGATAGATCATTAGTACCGAGACCTAAATAGTTATCAAGTTGGGGAGAACACAATCCTAGTTCTTTCATCCATTTAGTTTACCACTTAAGAAATTTACTCTCTTATTACTATTATTACTATTCAAAATAATTCTTAAAACTATAACCCTCCTATTTATTTTCAGCATTAGTTACTCCAGAAATAAGTACTACAATAGAACAAAGTGCTAATAGATGATATTTCACCGTATTCCTGTGCGATTGACCCTAACCCTAGGTTGGGTTTTATATTTTATTGGGAATGCTTTATGATTTGAAAAGAGGTGTAGTTCTGGGCACATCAATTTGCCTTCGAAGTACCTTCCCAAGTACTACTAGACTTCATAGTCAGTAGGAAAGGGATTGAGCTCAATCCCTCAAAGATCAAGGGAATTCAAAACCTGGCGCCACCCAAAACCAAGAAAGAAGTCATCAGTCTCCTAGGGAGATTAAATCACATCAATCTCTGTATAGCTCAATCGACACTCATTTGTAAGCCAATTTATAAGTTGCTGAAGAAAGAAGACCCAACTTTTGGACAGAAGAGTTCCTAAAATATTTTGACACCATCAAAGAATATTTATATAATACACCAGTTCTAGTATCGCCAAGAGTAGGGATTCTATTTTTATTGTACTTATCAATGACAGAAAGCTCATTCGAGTGTTCTCTCACCTAACAAGAAGAGATGGGGTAAAAGAGTGAGAAATATACTTCTGAGTAAGAAATTCACTCAGTGTGATATATGTTACACTCTTTTGGAGAAAACTTGTAGTGCCTTGAGATGGATCACCGAGAAGTTGAGACATTACTTGTCTTCCTACACTATCTGACTCATCTCCAGGATATATCCATTAAGATAAATATTTTAGAAGGAAATTCATATAGGAAGGTTGAAAAAATGGCAAATGTTATTGACTGAATTTGACATCATATATGTTACTCATAAAGCCATCAAAGGACAACAAGTCATATATTACCTTACTGAAAATCTGGTTGATGAAGAGCTTGGTTCTCTATGGATATACTTTTCAGATTAGGAAGCATGATTCAATAGAGAGGATATATTAGAAAGGTACCTAAGTGGGGATTATATTTTGATAGGGCTGTGAATCTTCAAAGCATCTGAGGTAGGAGATATTTCAGTACACAAAACTGTCCATCACTATCTTGTAACATCCAATCTTTATTTCCCCTATACCACAACATGTCAGAATATAAAGCCTGTATTTTGGGTCAGCGACTGACTATAAATATGAATACAAAAAATTACTGGTGATTCCAATTTACTGATTTACCAAGTTGAAAGAGATTAGGTTTTTAAGTATTACAAGATTAAATGATATATAGAAGTGGTACACAAGTTGTGCAACTGATTCTAGAAAAAATAGAATTCAAGTGCACTTCTAAAACACAGATGAGCTCGTTGATGCCTTACACATTCCTGCAAAATGTTTCAACATCTCGATCAATGTTACAGAGACCCCTTGGAGGTCGTGTTAAAGGAGGGGTCAGTATAGTGTTCATAAGTCGAAGAAGAACAAGATGGTAAGCTGTGGTATTATGAAATAAAAAGTTACCTTAAAAATTGAGGACACCCCAAAATATTGAGGTCAATCACAGGAAGTCCATCAGCTGCATAGAAAACAACTTCTTTATGTGTAGAGGTATCCTTTATAGATACGACTGAAGACATGAAGCTAACTCGAGGAGTGCACGTATGAGAATGTGGACCACATATGAAATGATTTCTAGATCCTACGAATATGTTACTTTTGGATGACGATGGAAAGTGACTGTTGTTGATTCGTGAAAAAATGCCACCAATGTCAATACATAGAAACCTAATTCAGGTGCCTCCACATGAATTATGATTTATGAGATCTCCTTCACCATTTGTATATTGGGGAATGGATGTTGTTAGCCTTTTAAAACACTAGTTTCCAATGAGAAATGCTTCATCATTGTAGCTATTGACTACTTCACTAAATGGGTGGAAGCCTCTTCCAACAAAGCAGTAACCAAGAAAGTGGTAGCCTACTTTGTCCTAGGAAATCTAATATGTTGATTTGGCATTCTGGAAAACATCATTACCAATGATGGATGTAAATTGAATTGTCATTTTATGAAGGAAATCTACAAGTATGTTAAAATCACTAATCGGAATTCAATCGCCTACCGCCACAAATGAATGGAGCCGTTGAAACAACCAACAAAAACCTTAAGAAAATCCTCTGCAAGATGATCGGCAATAACTTATCTTGGCAAGATGCGTTTCCTTATGCCTTTTTGGGATATCGTATGACCTTAATTATGTCAACATGAACCACTTTATATCTCTTGGTATATGGTATTGAAGCTATGATACTGGCTAAATTTGAGATCCCTTCATTTCGAATAATTCAAGAATCAGGATTAAATAAGGAATAATAGGCTCGAGTATGTTGTGAACTGTTAGATTTGATTGACTAAAAGAGGATGAATGTTGTATTCCACAGATAAATCTATCAACAAATAAATACCAGCACCTTCAATAAGAAGGTACGAATCTGAATGTCTGAGGTTGGACAATTACTCCACAAAAAGGATTTTCCTTCACCAAGAAGAATATAAACAAAGGTTTGAGTCCAATTAGAAAGGGAACTATGTGGTTCACAACTCTTGAGTAGAGGTGCACTAATTCTATAAGAATGGATGGTGAAGAATGGACCAATCCAATCAACACAGATGTCCTTGTAATTTCTGCTATAGTTTTGCAATATATTGAATTCTAGTAATTTTTTTTATTTTCCCAACCCTCATGTATGAATTACGTTTGACCTGAATCCCTCAAGAAAGGGATACGTAAGCAGCCTCTTGACTTCAGCCAGCTCCTTAGATTTTTCCTATATTTTTTTGACCCCTATATGCGAACTATATTTGAACTGAACTCCCCAAAGAAGGGATACATAGGAGGACTTTGCCATTGGTCTCCTCTTTTATTTGATTAATTTCCACAAAGTCCTCTTTATAGAGGGAACATTTGACCTGATTGCTTCTTCAACGAGATACATAGGCACCACAATAATTCGTTCATATTTCTATTTTTCCATAGTGCAAACCAGGGCATGATTTTCGAGAAGGAATCTCAAAAGTTCATGTCATGGTAGTAAGTGCATATTTAGAATCCATAACTAGGGAATAAATTTTGAGCTAGTGCTCAAAATTTAAGAAGAAGTAATTGGAATAAACCCTGAGGGAATTTCAATATCGCAAGATGCAAAGATTGTTTATAGTGTTGGCTCATAAAATGATAAGCAGTGATAATATTTTTAAATTCACCCATTTATGTTTGTTTAGTTTCACTATTAAATTGTATAAGTTAGTACTCTTATTCATCTTGGCAATCAAAAAATTCGTATGAAGAACAACTTCAAGAAACACTTAGCTACAATCGAGGCAGGATAAGTGTTGTGTCCAAGTGTACACACAAGTGTACGTGGTATTACAAGTAATCTAGTGGCTCGTTTGAGCTGGATATCAAACCCTTAGGGTCTTGATGATATGTATTAGTATTGTAAATGAATCTTGTAGGCAATTAAATATATATGCAATTGTATGTAACACTATAAGAGATTTAGTTTTATACTATTCTAAACTTTAACTATGGAAAATTAAATGAGACTTGGGAAGTAATAACAAGTGTTGTCAATAAGGACGAACATTCCAGGGTTATGGCATTGCACACTTTCATGCATGAGCTCAGCTTCCATAAACATCATTTACTTCTCTAATTATTTATTTAGGGGTTAAAATTATGCATTAGGGATGTATTGTCCACTGATCACTATCTATACAAATCCCACAACTATTTCAATTGACTTGTGTTGTGATGACCTAATATAAATGCATTGTAGTTATCTTCTTTATATGACCAAGTGAGTCAACTAAGTACAAGATCTCATCTTAGTTGTAAATCATATTCAATTATCTAATTTTAGAATTAATAAAAATAATCTCACTCCTTACACTCTTGTTCCACTCTTCAGATTCCTAGATTAGTGCACTTTAAAAGTTTGAGATATATCCTAAATGTGACCAATCATTAAAATACATTAATACAACAGTGTAAGAACAATCAATGAAGTAGTCAATTTTTATGTTAAACCAATATCATGAATCATATGTTAACCATAACCCAGGAACAAGGGTTTTTAGCCACTAATAATCATACTTAATCTATAAAATATCAAGTTTAATATAAAACTACAAGGATTGAACAATAGAATGTAACCGTAGGTTGTTGAGTATCTTCTCTACTTGCTCCTTTCTCTCCCAAGTATTGCACGTCACCAAAAAATGCCTCCTTAAGGGTTATATAGTTTCCTAGGAATATAACTCTTTTTCCCCCAACTTAATTTTTAAGTTAGCAGCATTTCCAACAAAGACAAATAGGGGATCATGAAGTGATCCCAATTGTGACGGGCTAGCCATCATGTCGTGATTCTTATTGTGAGAGGCACAATTTTCCTGCAATTCATCCCAATTATGACGGGCTAGCCATCATATCGTGATTCTTATTATTATAGGCATAATTTTCCTGAAATTCATCTCATCTCATTCTGGCTTCCATTTTCGCTTGGTCTCCATTCTTTAAGGTTCCAAATACACCTAAAATAGGCTAATCATATGGGTTAGTAATGCTACACACATCTATTAATAAGACACTCAAAAACACATAATGCCCCCGAAACTAAGCTAAACCAGGGGACTTTGATGGCACTAAGGCATATAAATATGCCTAAAGTCACCACCCCACACTTAGACTTTTTTCGCCCTCGAACATTCATTTACACATTACAAATCCAACCTAAATTCAATGATCTAATTCACATGATACACCGGGTTATGTCCTAACAACTTAATTGGAATTTAATCACCTCCAACCATTAACCAAAGTAGCAATATGATAGACCCCTAGATAAAGAACACACACTACCACATTACTTGACACAATTAGGATTCGTAGGACAACTTGACACTTTGATGTAACCAATAAATTGTGTACACCATGACTCCCCAAAGAAAGAATATTCTACCCACATATGAATTCATAAAATTGAATATCTCTCAAGGACTTTTAGCATTTATGCACAACTCTCAGACTCACAAATAATTCACATGTATACACAAAGTACCATAGGCTTTCCCATTATGTACATCTCCACTAATTAAGCATGCTCTATAGAATTAAATAGGACTTTAACTGGTTGTAATGTCAGCTAAGTGATGGGTAGGAAACCTATATAATAGTGGCTTACACTTCCCTAAGCACGTTTCACTTTTTCTAACTTCATCACCCATTATTTCTTCACTTTATTTTTATTAGCATTTTCTTCAATTATGTTCACTAGAAATTTCATCATATCAAGAATATCATGATTAATATTTTTTTTTATTATTTTACCTTTTGACATCACATTCTCTCAAAGAGTGTCTTTTTGCCACAACAACATCCATTTGTCACCTTTTACACTTGACCATCTCTTTCTTCAAATTCAACAATTAAGACTTAGTCTATGCTACAGTGCTAAAGGAAACAGGATGCAAAAACTAGTGATTCAACATAAAGATCAAGGAAAAAATTACTTATATCGAAGAATAGGCTACAAGCTCAAATGGTCTAACTAGTGATATAATATCTTAATAGGCTAAAATTTACAAGACAAATCAACTAGGGTATCATCTTCTAATTAGAGCAATGCTTTTATTTCACTTCAATAACATATAGGAAAAGTTCTAGACTAAGATGAAAAACATGGAATATGCTACAATCCTTACCTCACTTGGCACAATGGGTAGAATAATGTTACACAAAAAATGAGTTTCAATTAAGCACAAATTGAATAGTATCCCATTAGTAAGCCAGATTTCCAGTTGTGTGAAGTTTTATATCGTGTGCATCTCTATCCAGGTATCCTACTCATTATGCTAAATTTTAGTTTAAAGATGTTTGATTTTCCAAAGTTAGACACAATACATAATGAATTTAGTGTTTCCAACCATTGCGGGGTTCCACCGACTTTATTTAGATATATGACTAATTTCCCTCAAGATAGTCATCAGCCATCCATCATTGGGAAACTTCCTTTAATATATGACTAAAAAGAAAAGAAAAATAAAAAAATTAACTATTATACTTCGGATCAAGGGGACTTTCCTTAGTAAAGAGCAGTCAAGAAAAACTAAGGAACCCCAAAGAAGAAACATAAAAAATAAAATAACAAGAAAAATAAAATTACAACATTAAAAATTCAAAATTTAAAACAAAAAAAAAATCATATATACAATCAACATTCAAAGGATTTATAGCCCCACAACACACTTAATATGAAGCATGGTCCCCAGTGCATAAAATAAAATAAATGAAAAGGGAAATGAGAACTCCCTGGTCATTCTTCAAGATCCTCCGGGTCTGAGATTTGGAATCTTTCATCCTTACCAGCTAGGATAGAAACATCATATACATTTCCACCATCATGATCTTCACTATCTTCTTCTTCATCTGCATCACCCTGCGCACACTCATCCTCGATGGGTACATCATCATCTGTGGGCTCTACAAAAACAGGCCCAATCTTATGCATGGTTCTGGCATGATCATTCATTGGATACTTTAGGTGCACAACCTTGATCTCTTCTTCAGTCGCATGCATATCGCCAGTGCATAACATAGCATCTCAGATTCATACATGAAGCAAAACTAACTCTCATACATGAAATTATGCTTTTGCTACTTCTTTTACTACCCTTCTACCCCTTCAACTGCAACTTTAGTCTTGGTAACATCCACAACTTTAGAAATTATAGGACAGATGGCATCTTTCAGATCTTTCTCAAAACCCTGACCTCTTATAAACCTCATCATCATGCCCCTAACACTATACCTCCACCTCCTATGGTACCGTGCCTTTACATTGTAGCATGAATTACTCTACCAATATTAATATCCATACTGGTCATTAAGTCATACACAAAGGAAACACTACTCCAGATGAATGTCTGTAGTAGTTTATCGGCATACGACAATGGTTGATAATTTTCAACACACAACGGGCTTCTTTGTTGAAGTATGAAATGAAAGGGCAGTGTGGTGCCCAATTGCATTCTGAATCCATCTAGCTTAAAAATGACACCACAGAGATTTTCACGAATGTGCTAATAGGGTGAGTACCTCCATAAATCATGCAACAGTGCCATGTCAGCTTTATTATTGGTATTTAGTAAATTATTGATGAAAGTAGTCGTCACCCAGAATGTGCACCCTCAGACCTTGACTTCGTCAGTTTCTTTCAGGTTCTAGTTTGCGTAAAAGACTCTGACCAGGTCAATATTACATTCAACCTTATGCCTAAATATGAAATCCAAACCCAACCGCCGAACACGTATGAAGATCTGGGAACTTTATAGCTAAGCTTACCCTGTCAATCTTCTCTACAGAGAGATAACATTAATGAGTGGTGTGAACCACCCCACACTTATGTTCTAAGTATATTATAACTGACAATCGATATAAAGTACATCATACTTCCATTATCTATTATATTTAAGTCCAAGTGTACATCATACTTCCATTACCTATTATATTTAAGTCCAAGTTGCGTATACATTCATTCAAGTTATCTATTTCAATCATCCTTTGCACATGGCTATGGCACTTTGCTATTCCACCAAAATTACATCCTATTATTACCGTTGTCATCAAAATATTCATATGTAGCACACACTTTATATAACATACAATGGCGGGATGGTGTAAACCACCCTACGCTTAACAATTAACTACTTGTCATATTAATTATTTTGAGGCACATCACAATTCTTACTTGTCATATGAATTCAAGGTACTTAAAGTTCCCTCTCATAATGAGCATTTGCAAAGTTGCAAAATGACAAAGTACATCACTCAAACCCATTATATCCAATATCATATGCAAGGTATGTTACAAGTAAGAAAAATTCACTACGTACTCCTAATAACTTAAACAAAGTACCTATACAGACACCATGTACAAATCATACATGAAGACCTTATGCTCGAAAGCATTATCAACCTAACAATGTATTCAAGCAAAGTCAATCCCAAATCATAAATTAATTTGAACTACCAACTCCACAACACCACAAATTCGAGTTGCACAATAACCATAAACAAAAGTTCTTCTTCAACACCATCATGGCATTCCACACGTCCCCGACAATAGTACCAAAAACTTGTTGCATCCAAGAACACACGCAAGTGTACGTCGTAATACAAGTAAAATAGTGGATCTTTCGAGTTGGATGTTGAACCCTCTGGGACTTGATGATATGTATTAGTATTGTAAACAAATCTGGTAGGCAATTCAATATTTATGCAATTGTATGTAACAATATAAGAGGTTTGGTTTTATACTATTATAAACTTTTACTTTGGAAAATTTAATGAGACTTGGGAAGAAACAACAAGTGTTGTCAATATGGATGAACATTTTAGGGTTATGGCATTGCACACTTTCATGCATGATCTCAGTTTTCCATAAACATCCTTTACTTCTCTAATTGTTGATTCAGGGGTTAGAATTATGCATTAGGGATGTATAGTCCTCTAATTCCTATCTATTCAAATCCCACAACTACTTCGATTGACTTGTGTTGTGAGGACTTAATATAAATGCATTGTAGATGTCTTACCTATTTGACCAAGTGAGTCAACTAAGTACAAGATTTTGTCTTAGTTGCAAATCATATTCTATTATCTAATT
>JBDJHY010000116.1:9221698-9232300 GCA_039654485.1 Withania somnifera | reverse complement strand
GTACACTGTATTTTTTAGGTTCTTTGGATCAACACTTAGCATTGGTGGATTTTGTGTATACTATTAGTTACCACTCATGAATTTCGATGGAACCTTTTGAGGTTTTACGGTCAGCGGTGTAGATCTTCAGTGGGTTGGTTCAATAGTTTTGATTCCAATTTGTAGAGAAATGACTTGCTATGAGATTCTTTGGATAGGTTATTGCTATCTAGGATAGACTTCGGGCACCCCAAAGTAGGATAAAGATCTATACATACTATAAAAATCATCCTTGAGTATGTAGAGTTAGTGACCGTGTGTTTTTAGGGTAACACCCATGAACGGTGATATGAGGTTTGTGAAGAGGTAAAATATTATCCCTTGATATATGGGATTATTTAAGATACCTTAGTGTCTCTCCGAGACAAGAGATTGGCTGGTCTACTAGTGGGACCGTAGGCGTCATAACGGTTTGATTTTTGGGTCATTACAGAGTGGTATCAAAGTATTGGTAGTGTACCATATGAGATATCCTTACCTTTGATATTTCCAATTGTGCATCCTATGTATTATGTATCTATGATACAATAGTATATTCCTAATTATTCTTATATAATCTGATCTGATTTGCTTCAGTCTGATTAAAGTTTGATCTAACTTAAGGAGACAGTAGACATTTTAGCTAGAGATGTTAGGAGAGTAAGGTCTAGAGAGCTTCTGGTGGTTAAATTTCTATGGAAGGACTTCCCAATTGAGAAATCTACTTATGAGACGAGTAAGGCGCGGGCATAGTATCCACAGCTTTTTTAGTAGTGGATGTTGTGATGACCCTTCCATACATTTTGGTATTTACATGTTTTTTTAAATCATAGGGATTTTCAATAATGTTCCAAAGCCATTTATAACTTTCTGGGACCAGTGGTTCAGTGCCCGGTCCATTTGTTTTGATTTCATAGTTTTCCCCCTATTTTAAAACTTTAACTTTATAATTTAGTGACTTCAATTGACGTTATTAGAATTGAGCTCGAAATTTAATATAAATAATTTTGTTAGCTCTGAAACAGGGGTTTTGGTCCAAATGGACTCTTTGGTTTGATCTAGGGACTTTCATAATGAATTTATCCCTATTTGCGAGATCTTATTTTATTTGGAGTTAGATATTTGACTTTGGTCAACTTCAAATGATCAGGGGATCAAATTAGAAATTCAACTATGCTATTAGCTATGAAATATTGTGTTTGGGTTAGGTAGATTTTTGGTTCGGCTCCCAGGTCATCTGATCTCATTTTTGGGAACTATATTAGAATTTTTGTATTTTATTCTAGTGTTAACTTTTGTCAACATTTCAGCAGAAAAATTTTAGATCTGAATTTTGTCAACTGCATTGAGTCTGTAATGTTGTTTTAATGTAGTTTGCATATTTTCGTTTCATTCATTGTGTTCCAAACGCTTTTTGAGC
This sequence comes from Withania somnifera, assembly GCA_039654485.1. Lineage (NCBI taxonomy): Eukaryota > Viridiplantae > Streptophyta > Magnoliopsida > Solanales > Solanaceae > Withania > Withania somnifera. The sequence goes on along the minus strand of JBDJHY010000116.1, from coordinate 9,230,862 downwards.
CCTTTTTTGGTTATTTGTGCATGGTTGTTCACCATAGGTGCAAGTAAACTAATGTAACTATGCCTTCTTCTTCGTAATTCCGAACTAGAGCAATGCGACTATAAAGGTCATAATTGTTTCCTCTATGTGATCACAACTATGATTCCAGGTGATCATGTGTTGTTGTTCCCACCGCTTGCTCTACTTTTTCTTCCATTCACGATTGAGCTCCACATGATCGTAAAGTGTTATATGAATATCTTACGGGATTGCCACCCTCATAAACAAGATTGCAATATACTATTTCCAATAATATAAATATTTCAAACCGTACCTTCAACTACACTTTCCCGTATTTCTTCACTCTATTTATAAATCTTCACCATTGATTATCTATGGGGCTTTTGCATGTAAGCTTGAAAAGTATTTGGGATTTCTCATAATCATTTTTTCATTGATTATAGGTAACGCTCTAAATTCTATGTGTTTCTTCCTCAACTTTAAAATTTAACCCCAACCTTCTTCTCCTCTCCTAGGGTTGTTTTTTTGATCATTTTACTCCGTATGAGCTCTAATTTTTTTTATGTCTATCCCAATATCAAAAGAAAACCATTTGTATATAATGTTTGGAGTTTCGAGTTATGGGACCCATGAGCCCATTTTGACTCAAATATTTTAACTGACAATAATTCTTGAAATATGGATATCATTTTCTTCCTTTTGGTTGGTAGATTACTATTTTTATAGTTGCATGCTCATTTGGAGTTGTTCGAGTTGGAGTCATATTTGTAGAACTTTCTCATTGGATGGTAGGTAGGCTACAACTTACTGATCTAAAAATAGGTGTATGTTGATGTAAATATAGTATTTAGCATATCTTTAGGTTAGTATTTATAGGTTTGTACTTTTGACCTTTGTCTGATTCTTTCGGTTCATTTCCTTTGTCTTTGTTTCAATTTTTTGACAGAGCTAGTATTACCCACTTGTGGCCCTGAGATGGCCTTTTATTGACTTTAGATCTTAGTATAATGGGTTACTAGGTATGTCCATGAGTCCCAGACATTGATGATTAGTTCTTAGATGTTGTAGAACTTGTCTGAGACATGTGCATGGTAGGTAGGATGACGTGGATTTGTTGATTTTGGTTATGCATGGATCTTTCATGAAAATGGCTTTTCTACATTGGTTTCTACTTTTTCTAGGACTAGATCCCAATATTTTTGATTTTGAAACCTTATATTGCCTTAAAGAACCATTTTCAGTATTATATCACCAAAATCGACATAAACTTATGTTTTGAATGCATTTTTTGAAATAAAAAGGCTAAAGAAGGAATTCTCACTATTTTCAAACTGATACTAGACTCTATTGGGTTCGAGTGCTAGACATTGTTTTTCTATGTATTTTATTCATATACGAGGCTGGGTATTGATATTAAGATTTGATATTATTGAGATATACCTTAAAGAGGTTTGATCACATTTATGAGATTCGAGAGTTAGTATGAAGTCAGAGACCTCCATGGACCTTGCTATTTTGGGATATGGGTGTCTGAGGAGTCATATACAGAAGAGTAGATGTATAAATAGAATCTTCCTTATAGGTCCTAGCTACTGGTCCTATGTGCACCGGAGGAGGAGAATATGGGTATAACTAGGACCAAGTCATACCATTCTTCACTAGTTTACCGTGTGTGTTGTTTTTTTTTTGTTGTACCCTTCTATCACAACACAATTTCTTAATTAATGATGGAACTTACTCTCCTACTAGTAGGTGAACTGACCTTCTAGCCCAGAGTTGTAAGACTTGGGATATTATAGAAAATATGGCTATCCACAATCACAATAAGAGTCAAATAACATAAATGCAATAAACAAACCTCCTAACACCTAACATCAGTATATACAAAGTCACTATAAGGTACACAGTACATGATAAATATTAATATAATACAAGATCCATCTCTAGAATACAAAAGAGATAAAGTGAAAGCTGATGAGATTCAGGCTATACTGGATGTCCGAAGCTTACCTTGTATCTCTAAAAGACAATAGTTATGAGGCACAAAATGTGATATCAACATTAGCTGCTCGTACTAAGATTTGCACCAGGAAGATGCAAAGTGTAGTATGAGTACAAGTCACAAAAGAAACTAGTACCAAGTAGGCTTTGAGGTCTACAAGGCATATAAAAAGTATAACTACAGTAAATAGTGAGAGGCTAAAATGAGAAATCACAAGAATAAGTAAGATAGTTTAATAAAAAGAAGAAAGAAAGAAGATAGCGTACAAGTATCTCTAGATAAGCACAAAGTAAAAAATAAGGTAGGGAGAAAAGGACATACTCAGCTTGCATTAGTATAATAATAAAAGAAGATCAGGATAAGACAGATAGAAAATAAGACTATGGAGGAACTGGCGGTGTACCAATAACCTCAAGTAAATTATGTGAAAATAATATCAAAAGTACAAGTGTCCTTAAATAAGCCCATAATGTTAAGATGATCAAGAAGTAAAATCTACAACTAACACTAGTAATATATGAAATAGTAAAGGCAGACTTAAATTTCAGAACCCCTATAAGAATTGAAGAGTACAAACAAGTCCTACTCACTTATCTGACATATCATACTATCGAAGACTTTATATCAAAACCAAGTGTGGTAAAGTAATCACAAAAACAGTGATGTAATACTTCCTATGTACCCTCCTTGTTCAATACCCATAGGCCTAGCAAACAAGACCTATGGAAGGGCATAACCCTATATATCCTTACTCCAACCTATGCCCCTCCTCTAGTCACACGTAGCCCAGATGCAGGGTCCATCAAGGCGTACCAACCATGTATTAATGCATAGTGTCTCAATATATCATAAAACTTAGTAACCAAGTTCCATTGTAGATCATTATCACCATATTAGGGAGTCTCCACAATCCATTTCAATAACGTACCAATATCTTCATATTTAGTGTCTTGTCTCAATAAGCTTTACATACTATAAAAAGCTTATACTCACTTTCGAATCTCAGTCAGGATCAAGTGCCAGCAGTAATAAGAAATGATAGTACCCTGTCCCTGGATATGCATCTTGGTTAAAAGAAAGTAGAAAAAGGATTTAATTTGTGGGTGATGCTCAACTGGGTCTAATATGTGTAGAAAATTGTTTATGTTATTATTAATTATAAAAAATCCCATGCGATAAATGAGAGGAAGTAAGGTTGGATTTCCTCCCATTTATCTCAAGAGAGTATCTCTCATACCTATATGAAGATTTTCAATGGACATCCCTTGGTTTTCCAAACAAGATATGACAATTATTCATGGAAATTATATCACACCAAATCTCATCTTTATGCCGTCCAATAGAAAATAATACTAACACCCTTGTATCTACTTCGATTTCTTTCAACATGGGGTGAAACATGAGCAACACAGAGTAATTCTGATTTTTCAACACTATAATGCTAATTAGGTTATGATGGGACTCTGTCCATTTTAAGAAAATATACCTCTTTCTTTGAGGAAGGTAACAACTTGTATATCTATGAAAAGGCAACATGTGGAAGTGCTGTAAAGATTAACTACAAAACCATATAAAAGCCTAAAGGAGACTATCCAGAGCTACACTTTGCCTATTAGGTCTATCAAATCCCTGTTTCCTAAAAAATTACATTTACACCAATAGTAGAGAAGACTTAAGGCACTTCATACTAAGTTTGTGGATGGTGATACTCGTGTCTTCAAAGGTCCTTGTGTTTCTCTTTTTCTAAACTGTCTACCGTATGCAGGTTGGTATCACTTGCCTCCAATTTTCTCCTTTCTTTTGCTTATCTTCTTCCAGTTGTTGAGTAGATCAAAAGTGGTTCTGGGCATGACCAAGTTGATTCCTAGAATACAAAAGAATATGTTCCACAGGCTTGCATTTGGTTTACAATGTGTGAAATAAGTGTTCATTTGTCTCCCAACCACATAGTATACACTTTGAGCTGATTTGGAAGCGTCATGTTTGTAATTTTTCATGTGTTGGGCAAGCTTCCCATACGACAAGCCAAGTAAAACCTGAGGCTATACCTCTGCCTAGACAAAGAGGACTTTAAGGCAGCCTTGTAGGAGACATTGGGTGTAACCAGCCTTCAAAGGCGGAGGAGTGCACCTAAAACTCTGCCAAGAGAGCGCTGCTTTAGACCTTTTCTTTTTGTTTGGGGGGAGGGATCTTCACTTTCTGATGAGTTTGCAGGGCCACACTATTGTCATATTTGGTCTTGTTTAGATTCCAGTATGCAGATTTAACAGTGAAGATTGCTTTGCTATTGAGCTTCCAACTTGGTTTATCCGGCAGTTCAGGAATGATATTGAATGGGTCCGGAGTCTGTAACAAGTTCTGTACTTTGTGAATTTCCCAATGATTAGAGTTCTCCTAAAAATCAGATTTCATCCCTGTTGTTCACATATCTGGACGACCCTTGCTTCTTGTTGCGAGCTGATAGAGTAGAGTTCTGTGGAAAGGTTCTTCAAAGAGCTTTGGTCTGTCTAGGTGTCATTCAAATTATTAGTTTTTCTCGCCATTCATGTTGTTGCTGAAAGCTGGCCAACGATTCCTGATTGTTCTCCATAAACTGGTGCCATAGGTGGATGTGTCTGCTTCTGTTGCCCATTGGCTTGACAAACCGTTCGTATGGGCTATGAATTTTCTCCAGATTGTGATGTCTTTAAAGTTGAATCTCCATAACCATTTTTGAAGCGAACTCTGGTTGTGGAATTTGAGGTTCTTGACGCTCAAACTTCCTTGTTTCTTGTTGGGAGTTACTATGTCCCTTTTCATCAGATTTGCCGTATTTCCTTTCTTTATTGCCTTGCCAAGGAAAGTCTCTTCTTAGCTTGTCAATTTTTTCCACCAGTCTTGGGGGTGTGAATAGGCTCATCATGACTAGAGTTAGAGCCTGTTTGAATTGGCTTATTTTAAGTGTTTTTAAGCTAAAACAGCTTTTAAGCACTTTTGAAGTGTTTGGATAAAATAAAAGAAGTGCTTATAGGACCTTTGTTTAAGTCAAAATGATAAAAGTAAGCTAAAAGCCAAAAGTTAGATCCTAGATTTTAGCTTATAAGCTACTTCTAGAAAACTAATCCAAATTCGCTCTTACTTTACCCCAGAAAGACAGATAGTGGCTTTTCCGTCTAGATAGTTTTTAGTCACATTTTCAATGACTTTTGTCCCAAGTCTCCAAGGATTTGCTCTTTGCACCAGGTGGCAGAGCTAGGTATCTAGTTGATAGGGAACCTAACTGACAACGTAGATTTCTTGCTAGTGTAGTAAGCTTAAAATCCATATTGATGGATAACGACAACTCTTGCTGCAGTTCATATATAGTCCAGAGAGAGCTTCAAAGATAGTGGGAACAACTTTGAGGTGTCTAATCTGAGATACTTCTGCATCGGAAAAATTATGGCGTTGTCTGTATACAACAGAAGTGTTACTTCAAGGTGTTACCAAGGTTGTTGAGTTTTCCAAAGCCTTTGATCCATCTGTTTGAGTTTGTTGTTCTTAGCATGTGATTGAACCCTTCCCTAAGGATCTCCTTGTCTTAGGCCCTTGGTTGACTGAAAGAAACCTTCAGGACTTCCAATGTTTAAATTGAGAAATTTATTGTTGAGATACAAAAAGATTATCTACTTTATCCATTTTTCCCCGCCATATCACTCAAAATGTTCAAGAGAAGAGACTAGTTGACTAGTGTTATCAGAAGAGAAAAGCGCAAAAAAGCTCTAAGGTCCGTTGGGGCTTAAAGCGCAAATAAAAGCGTGGGCTTTGATGAAAAAAGGCGCAAACGGAAATTAACTACAAATATTTATGTGTAGTCCAATAGTAATAGTTATAAGCTTGAATAACAAATATATGTAAAAAAGATTGAAAAAACAGTTACGATAAGGTGAAATATCAATTGTTTAGTGTCACCTCTTCAAAAGAGACTCATTGACAAAAGTATTGACTTAGAAACTTGATGGTGATAGTGAAGCGCATATAAAGTGAGGCGAAGCGCTCAACACGTTTTGAGCCTCTCTTTAGTGCTTAAGCGCGCTTTTGATGACACCGTAATTGACATGACCAAAGGCTTTTTGACATCGTGTTTACATAGGAGTCCAGGTTTCTTTTTCTTAGACTTGGAATTTGCTAGCGAAGCTGCATCTAGGATCTGCCTCCCTTTAATGAAAGTCATCTGGTGGTCATAGACAAGTTTCTCCATAACAGTTTTAGCCTCTGCGTGATTGAGTTTGGAAATGATTTTGTAACTCGTCCTATTAAGCTTCTTCGAGAACAACATATTCGGTATATTCCCACTTTGGGAGTTTGGAGAGGGTAGAGTGTACGCAGTCCACACCACTAACTAAGAGTTAGGTAGAGAGGCTGTTTTCGAGAGGCCCTTGGTTCAAGACAATACAATCTAAAAAATGACCTATACAACTTCCAAGGACAATGGGATGGAGAAGAGTGGGGGGACGTAAGAAGGCAAGAGGTGATACACTGGTTTATCAAGGGGGTGCATGAAAGGGATGGGGTGGTAGGAGAAAGGGGAAGACTGTTATTTATGGATGTTAAGATACGATAGTTGAACATGAGGGAGTAAATGATCCAAACAAAGAGGTCATCATCAAGGGTAGGTAATGGAGGGTGGGGACGGACTAGTATGTGTCTGGGACAAATGTGAAGAATATGATGGGTGCAATTGTTAAGAGAGTGCACACGAAATAGATTAAGAACTATTTGAACTATGATGCATACTTTAATATTTAGACCTTGTGTCCTTGCTCCAAAGAGTTTTTTAAACAAAGAATTCTAATTTCTAAATCGTAAGGCTCTTGCCTTTCAACCCATATTTATATTCTGACCAAAAGCAGAATCTTTCTTTGAATTTTTAGTCATTCTATTTATTCAGGGAATAAGTGATGATCCGACGATTCCCAGGGAATCCTTGATTTGATTTGGCTTAATTTTTTTTTTTTATTGAATCATGATGATTGAAGTATGTTCGTGGAGGATGGTCTTGAATTGTTTTGGTATGCAGTGGGTGATGCCAGGCAGAGAGGTGCTGAATGGAAGACAAAGGCCATGGGAGGTTGCTCCCTCGCTGTTATGTGGGTCGTATCGAGAGAAGAAGAGCGCTTAAGGGGATTGAGAATGATTTATATATTTGAGGGATAGCCTTTTGTCTTTGAATGTTTTTTGGTGCACCCTTGAGATCCCTAGATGATTGAGTCTGTTCGAGTCTATTTCGTATAAAATCATGTTATGATGTAGATTCTCTATGGTTTGGTATACCATTTGCATACGGAAATCTTTCCCAATGTGAATAAAATTACTTACCTTATTCAAAAAAATGAAACGAGAATCAGGTCAATTAAGTTCAAAAGCTATTTAAATTTCTATTTCAGATGAATACAGTTTGAATTTGTAAATATGTTGTGGTTATCAAAAAAATTATGCTTGCTCATATGTAGTGCTGCTCTGAAACAGATGGGTCCATGGGAGGTTTGATTGAGCGTTGACTGAGTATCTTACTAGATTTTGTATAGTTTGGGTGGCACAATTGCTAGATATCAGTCACTTGAATGGCCCTTCTTCCTGTTAGGCATTTGAATACAAGAAGCTGCTACTGGATTACAACAGAGAGGTTCGACGATCAACTCATGACACCATGACAAACCTTGTTGGCGCTGTTGGGTATGTACTTATATTATATAAATCAGAACTAGATATAGCTGTTTCTTGCTTCTGCTACACAGACAAAAGACAAACTTCAGAAAACTAGCTATGATCTATAGTTTCTCAATTTGTTGTCTATTTTCTTTGTTCGATAAAACCGGTAGTTTTTGAGCTGCTTGTTACCTTCTACAGATTAGATTGCACCTGCTGGCAGTTAAGTGTGTTATTAGTTAAGCAACAAAATCTATCATTTCCTTAAATTAACTCCTAAATGATTTAGTGATTGGGTGATGCAAATGATACCTATGTTAATGATAGCTCTGTCTTTTCCATTAGTCGAAACTTCATCAAATATGGAAATTTTCTTTTGTGCTGTAAACAATATAGAGAAAGGAAGAATAGGGAATTGATTCTTGCATATTATTCATCTAATCATTGGTATTTATATACGTCAAATAGCCTATACAAGGAAATTTAAATTAGGAATATATATACAATCAATCCCTACAATTAATCACCTAAATATTTACTTCCTAATTAGTATTATTCTGTAACACTCCCCCTCAAATTCGAGCTTAGATGTTAATCATGCCCAACTTGGTACAAACATAATCAATTATAACTTCATTGAGTGCCTTTGTGAAAATGTCCCCTAATTGTTCTCCAGTTTTCATATAATTGTAGAAATCAAGCCTTGCTGGATTTTCTCATGAACAAAGTGACAATCAATCAGAATATGCTTAGTTCTCTCATGAAAAAACTGGATTGGATGCAATGTGCAGCTTGGTTATCACACCATAGCTTGGCTGGCATAAAACCTCGAAACCTACTTCCTTGAGAAACTGATATATCCACATGATTTCACAAACAAACTTGGCCATAGCCCTGTACTCAGATTCAACACTCGATTGTGATACCACATTTTGTTTCTTACTTTTCATGAGACCAAGTTCCCACCAACAAAAACACAATATCCAAAAGTTGATCTTCCATCATCTTTAGCAGCATCTGAGAAACACTCAAATCCTAGTGTGATCATAATTAACATACAAAATTTCACGCCCAGTTGCTCCTTTTAAGTAGCATAAAATTTGTTCCACGGCCTTTTAGTGATCAATGGTTGGAGATGCCATATACTGACTTACCACATTAACAGAGTAGGCAATATCTAGTCGAGTCATAGTGAGATAATTCAGCTTTCCAACTAGTCGTCTATATCTCTCAGGATCTCAAACAAATCACCATCTTCAGTGAGCTGCATACCAGGAATCATAGGGGTGTTGCATAGTTTAAATCCCTATTTTCCTGTTTCAGATAGCAAGTCAAGCACATATATTCTTTGAGACAATAATATTTCCTTCTTGCTCTTGATCACTTCAACACCTAAGAAATAACTTAACATTCCTAGGGCTTCAGTATGAAACTGAGTGTAAAGAAAGGGTTTTAGAGATAAAGTTTCTGCAGTCACTACCTGGAATGACAATAT
>JBDJHY010000116.1:9209664-9221598 GCA_039654485.1 Withania somnifera | reverse complement strand
GCCTCTATCAGAGTGTTTGTAGAAAACAGAGTGATCGGACTTATTCTTATGCATACCAAAAGTCTTAACAGCCTGATTGTACTTGCCAAACCATGCCCGAGGACTTTGTTTCAAGCTATACAAGGATTTATGAAGATGACATACTTTCTTCCCATACTCCCTCGGAGCAACAAAATCGGGTGGTTGCTCTATATAGACTTCTTCTTGAAGATCTTTGTGAAGAAAAACATTCTTAATATCCAACTGGTGCAAAGGCCAGTTATGAGTGCTGCAATGGAAATAAACAATTTGATAGAAGTAAGCTTAGCCATAGGAGAAAAAGAATCAAAATAGTCCACTCCATATGTCTGAGCATATCTCTTAGCAACAAGATAGACTATTAGTCTAGCCACAGAGCTATCAGGATTCATTTTCACTGAAAACGCCCATTTACATCAGTCTGTTTTCCCACAGGAAGATCTGCTAAGGTCCAAGTACCATTATTCTTCAAAGCATCATCTCCTCAATCATAGAATTATGCCAACCAGAATGACCTAAAGTTTCACGAACAGTTTTAGGAATAGGCACAGAATCTAGAGATGCAATAGAAGAACAGGAAGGAGACAAATGATTATAGGATACAAAAGAAGAGATGGGATATGTACAAGTACGTTTACCTTTTCAGAAGAGCAAGGGGAACAAGTGCAACAGTGAACTGGGAGGTTTGGGAACAAGTGCAACAGTGGGCTTAGTAGCAGGAGCTGAATATCTGAGTCGGCGAGTGTAGGTTTGGGTAATGATCGTTTTATGGTGTTTGATGAAGGAGCATTCAAAGAATGAAAAACTGGATAGATAAGCAAATAGTCGTCCTCTCCTTAAGGAATATGGTTTGAAGAAAGCTGTGTATGCTCTAAAAAACTCACATTAGCTGATACAAGATACCTGTTAAGACTAGGACAATAATATCGATAACCCTTTTGTACACAAGAATATCTTAGAAAGATACATATCAAAGATTTTGGATCCAGTTTAGTAAGTTGGGGTCGGACATCTCTAACAAAGCAAGTACAATCAAATATCCTGGGTTTAATGGATAACAATGCTTTGTTAGGAAAAAGAATAGAGAAAGGAATCTCATTAGACAAAATAGAAGAAGACATTCTATTAATCAAGAAACAAGTTGTGACAACAACATCAACCTAGAAATATTTGGGAACCTGCTTTTGAAATAACAATGCTCTGGCAGTTTCAAGAAGGTGTCGGTTCTTTCTTTCAGCAAAATGGTGTATCAACACATGATGTTTGGTAAAAAATACCATTTTGAATCATGTTTTGAAATTTTTTTGATAAATATTTCTTAGGATTATCACTTCTTAAAGTCTGTACATGCACATTAAATTGGGTTCGAATTTTAGCACAAAAGCTAGAAAAATGGGAAACAACTCAGAACGATTTTTCATAAAATATAACCATGTCATTCGAGAATAGTCGTCAACAAAATTAACAAAATATCGAATTCCAGTTTTAGAAACCACACGACAGGGACCCCAAACATAAGAATGAACTAACTCAAAAGGAGAAGTGACTCGTTTATTGACTCTATGACTGAAACTAAGATGATGGTGTTTAGTGAACTGACAAGACTCACAATCGAATGATGACACATCAGAAAATTAAGAACACAGTTTCTTGAATACCGGAAGAGGGGTGACTCAACCTACAATGTTCTTCAAATGGGATGGCAATTCCAAGACAAGCAATGGGTTTTGTTACTTGTGTATCAAGAATGTAGAGGCCTCCAATTCAAGTCCTTTACCAATAATCCTTTTTGTCACAAGATCCTGAAACATGTAATAATCAGGAAAAATGAGCACGAATAATTTTACTAACAGAAATGAAATTAAAGGATAATTAAGGCAAACTAAGAGCATATGACAATGATAGCGAGGGTGTAAGTCTAATTGTTCCGGTCCCAACCACATAAGAAATTGAGCCATCAGCTAAGGTAATATGATTAGAAGACTTTTGTGACTGTAACGTAGAAAAAAGAGCAGAATTACCTGTCATATGATCTGTGTCTCCATAATCAATAAGTCATTTGGGTTAAGAGGTAACAAGACATGTTTTGGGTGTACCTGAATCAACAATAATGGAATTAGATTGAGATGATGAATGCTGGGATGAATTCTGGATCAGTTGAGCATATTCCTCAGCAGATATTGTAACAAATTTTACAGAGGTCTCAGATGTAGATGCAGCATGAGCATATTGATTTCTCTTCAATCTTCGATAATCACACTTGATGTGGCTTGGTTTATAAAAGTAGTGACATTTTTCTTCCTGTTTACGGATCACGAGTGCCATTGTTGTTGGAACTTGAATTTTGATTATCACCATTTCTTTGTTGTTTCGAGCTTCTGATGAGTACCACGACTCATAAGATCATTGTTTGGTTGAGCAAGATGAGCTGGTGATGAATTTTCTATACGAAGAACTCTACTAAAGGCCTCACACCATTAATAGATCCTACACTTTATATGTAGCTACTCAGTCCTTTCAGCTACCGGTTGTTGGGCTCTTTCAATCCAAAGACACTCTTATATTGTTAGATATTGTCCCAAAAGGCTTCCTGAAGAGAAGAAATTTCTGATCCAGAGAGAATTTGTGACTTGAATGTCTCATATTTATATGGAAGACCAGCCAAAAAACTCATCTCAACTATCTTTTCCCGCTAAGTTTGTTGTACTGTAACATCTGTACTAAAGGAAAGTAATGTCTTGATTTTTCATAAGTCTTTTTGAAATTCATGAAGTACTTGGTAAGAGTCTTGTCACCCTTATCTGCCATGTAAAATGCTTTACACACGTCATAAATACGAGAGATATTTTCCTTTTCAGAATACAGAAAGTCTAAATACTTCATCAGTTCTTTAATAGTGCGCAGTGTGTTACCATACCAATTACCTCATTATCAACAGAATTACGAATTCAGAGAAATAAACGAGCATCCTCTCGTGCCCATACTCGTTTAGAGTCATCATCCTTAGGAGGGTCATTTGTCAAATGAACATCCTTGGCAATACTCAGTAAATAAAATTCAATGGCCTGTCTCCAATTCAGATAATTTGTAACATCAAGTTTGTGATTCGTGATTTTTGACATCATTGGAATTACTTCCGATAGATTCCCAAGTTCCTTTTCACCCTCAGTCATATTTATCAACAAGAATATAGCTCACATAACTTAGAATCAGAGAAAGGAAGTGAAAAATTACTTTGTTACCAATAGAGCAGTAGGCTGTCCAACCCAAAGAACACTTGATGGACTGGTGTTGTTAGAAATGGACAGATTTGACCCTCTGCGACGCCGGAGGCATTTTTCTGATTGTCGGCGGCTCTCTCACACGCTGCCACGCACCGGCGCGGGAAATCTGTCTAGAAATCTCAGTTGGCGATTCACATGTGCTGCTCCTAACGGCGAAACTCAGCAGATGGATGATCGGCGGCAAGCGTTCCTATCTAAATGGCAGTGACGACCGGTGATGCTCCGATGATAGTGAACAATTTCCGGCAGCTTTGTACTCTTACCCAAACATTCAGAATTTCAAATTCCCAGAATTTCTTGCTCTGATACCATGTAAACAATATAAAGAAAGGAAGAATAGGGAATTGAATCTTCCATATTATTCATCTAGGCATTGATATTTATATACATCATATACCCTATATAAGGAAAATCTAAATTAGAAAGATATACAATCAATCCCTACAATTAATCACCTAAATATTTGCTTCCTAATTAGTATTATTCTGTAACATATTCCAACCTCTAGCATATTTAAACTTCCCCTAGTTAGATCAGTCCATTTAGCTTGAAATGAACTTAGTATCTTTTTCAATCTTTTGTCACATATCATATTTTTGTAGCTTGCAAATATCTGGTTGCTTCCTGTTCTTTGATTTAGGTGATTTATGTGGTCGTTTCCTTTTCCTCTTTTTGCAGAAGAGATGTTGCTCCATATTTGAAGTCTTTGATGGGCCCATGGTGGTTTTCTCAATTCGATTCTGCCTATGAAGTTTCCCAAGCTGCAAAAAGATCATTTCAGGTTCATGTGTTTCTGATAAAGTAACCTAACTGTAGATTTGCTGGCTAATTGCATGGTTTCTACATGCAACATGAAGATCAAATAAACTACTTCTAATTCGTATTATACACCAAAATGAAATTGAAGATCAACGTGCAAGTGTGTTAGTGTGGTGATGTGAAATTATAAACAAATACATGCAACAGTTTCTTCATAATAACTTATATTAGTTAGACCTGGTTTATGTGTTGACCAGCTCTGCTTTGCGCTTCATGGCATAGAAAACAGATAATAGAGTATCTACTCTGTTAATAAGCACCAATCTTTTTCCGAATGAAAAGGTGTTCTGATCTACACCTTCCGAATCCAGTGGCATTTTATGTAATCTGTGAAATTTACAATGGGCATGATCTGAATGATTAAGATGAGCTATTAGTTCTGTGTTGTCTCTTTTTTGTTGATGAACTTTTTGATTTAGTTGTCTCTTAGATACAGCAAAATAAAGCAATAACTTCCAACTGTTTCAGTCTTTATCACTACCTTACTGCTGTAAATATTATCAGGCTGCTTTTCCAGCACAAGATAAGAGACTAGATGTCTTGATGTTATACACGTCAGAGATATTCAGGTACATTGAGGAAAATCTAAAGCTCACTCCCCAGAGCATGTCAGACAAGAATGTGGCATCAGATGAACTAGAAGAGATGCACAAGCAGGTAATATCCATTAACATTTAGTGGGTGCCTGAGTCTCTTTGATACTGACAGATGGAGAAAAACTGCTTACTTGTCAAAAGATTTGGGCTTCTCGGTGCTTGTGATATTTGATTCTTGCAATCTTCTTTTCTTGTTTTATTTTTTTATATCTCCACGCTGATCCTGATTTATCTTTTTTTTAACTATATTTGATTCCAGGTAGTTTCTGCATCATTACTGGCCCTGGCCACCCTTCTTGATGTTGTGGTCAGCACACAATCTGAACGGCCTCTTTCGGAGGCCGAGTCAAGGCGTGCTTCTAAAGCCAAGGTTATAGCTATTTCATGTGCTGAGAACTTGTTATCTACTCATAAGTTATTTCTGGGATTTCTGAAATCTCAGAGCTCTGCTATTCGCTCAGCCACATATTCAGTCATGAGAAGTCTCATAAAAAATATCCCTCATGCTATCACGGAAACAGAAATGGCACCTCTCGCGGATGCAATACTTGGAGCTTTCCGGGAGACGGATCCCTCATGCCATTCATCAATGTGGGATGTGATCTTGCTGTTTTCTCGAAAGTTTCCAGAGAGTTGGAGTATTTTGAAGATTAAAAAATCTGCTTTAAGTAGATTCTTGCATTTTCTTCGAAACGGCTGCTTTGGATCGCAGCAAGTATCATATCCCGCTCTCTTATTATTTTTGGATGTTGTACCTGCACAAGCAGTTGAAGCACAGAAGTCTCTTCTTGAAGTTTTCCAGAATCTGTGGGCTGGAAGAATCTTGAGTTATTCATCACATCTAGACCGTCTTGCATTTTTTAAAGCACTGAAAGAATGTTTCCTATTTAGCCTGAAAAACACTGATAGGTGAAGAGTCCACTAAACTTTTCCCTTTGAACTTCTGTGGCCCATCAGCTTTGTATCGTTGTGTTAGAGAATTGTTTCTTTTAGTTTCTGTGCTCAGATATGTATTCCTTCTCTCAGGTATTCTGATGCAGCAGATTCCTACAGATTTCAGCAGATACTTATAGATCAGATCCTCTTAAAGCTGCTGTGGCATGAATACCTGTTCTCTGTCAGCACAAAGAACCAGGAGAGGGTCTTTTCTTGTATGAATTTTTCTTCCGATGGTATTCAACCTTCTCATCAGGGGTCAAGACAGCTTAATGTCAAAATTCCAGAGGGTTATGCACAAGATCTTGGGAAATGCATTGTTGAAATCCTTTCAGATATCTTTTTGCTGGAACCTGATTTGCTTTTGCTGTTCTGTTCAACATTTCAACAGACCTGCCTTGGTGTTTTTCAACAAACAGACAGTTCTGTTGAGAATGGAGAAGGGGTGACTGAGTTCTTGTCAGTAGTGAATCAACAAGCAGTAAGGAAAGGTGAAACTTGGCCTCTAGTTTATTTGGTGGGACCAACTTTGTCAAAGTCATTCCCCTTGATTAAGACACTTGTAAGTTATTCTTTGGTATGTATTCTTTTGGCTGTGTTTCTGTGAATAAAAAACAGTTTGGGCTGCCCCTCCTGCTCCAACTTTTTTTTTGTGAAAGGACAGATTGAGAGGTATAGGTGTTTGCCTAGCCTGTTTCTGTCTAATACTACTTCTCTCTCACTTCATTCTTAAATTTTGAAGACAAAATTTGCTGACCACTTATTTCAAGGAATATTCGAATTTCGGTCTTCCTTCTTCCTACAACACTATATATTGGGCATTAATTGCTTTAAAGGGAAGACCCAAGATATCTTTAGCTGCATATATTTTGCTTGTTTGTGTTCCACTACTGAGTTCCCTGAATAATGTTAAGCCCAAACACAAACTCATCTTATCCACATTTGTTACGTTGTGGGTTCACCATATTCCTGCCTTGTCAGTGATATGTATGCATTTGTATGTGTTCCTCCAGGAATTGTTAAATGAAATACTGACACCTGACCAGCAAAAGTTGCTATGACGTTTCTTTTTACCAATATCTTTAGTTTCACTTTGGTTTTCTCATATGACTCTAGGGTTCTGTTGTTGAGCATAAAAAGGTTTTTAGAATGCCTGCAGTGAGAATTACTGTGGCTTTTATCAAATGGTTTCAGTTTCATTTCCATTCTCTCATAATGGTTGTCAATTCCAGGAGTCCCCTAATGCATTGAGATTTATGGTGGCTGCCGTCTCTATGTTTGGTCCGCGGAAGATAATTCAAGAAATCTTTTGCATTGTACCCGATGAAAGAAAATTTGTGCATGTCTTCAAGGAGACCTTTATCCCATGGTGCTTGCAGGCTAACCGTCCCACCATCAGCATGCGGCTAGATCTCTTGCTTTCGTTACTTGATGATGAATGCTCAACAGAACAGTGGGCTAGCATCATCATGCATGCAACAAATTTGGAAGAACTGAAATCTGCGGATGGGACTGTGAACTCTGATTGCCTTTCTCTATTGGCTATGCTCATCGAAAAAGCAATAATCAGAAGCAGCAATAGAAGGACTATGAATCATCATCTTTTGGATTTTGCTGCCATTTCTGTTGTTCAAGCTTTTCCTCCTTTTGGAACTTCCAGTGTTTCATATATGCGGTATGTCAAGAATACGTGAAATATTTTCTATACACACATCTTGCTCCTAAGCCCTTCATTTTACTAGATAGTGATTATCTAGCATAAAGTGCTTGCATTTTGCTGTTTGCCTAACTTTGCTACCTAATAAGTTATGTTGTGGATGTCATTTCCATCACTATTATATTTTAAAAATCTATTATATTTTAAAAATATTTGAACTGTTATTAGGTCATCTATTATTTTGTTGTAGTACTGTCACACCTCGAGCCTACACCCTAGACATGACCGACATCGGGAACCACAAGTGGTTTGCTAGCGAACCACTTGGCCTTGCATGAGACATGAAATATATAATAAAATAATAATGTGGAAGATGAGGCATGAACTGAACTACATATGTTAAAGTACGGTAAAATAAGCTTTATTTATCTGGTAAAGAATTGTTTAAACTGACTACAACTAGCTGACTAAGGCCTCGTTTTTTTGCACTTAATGGGGGGCTGAATCTAAATGGTTCAGACTTTAAGCCATTAAGTGCATTAGTTTTCACTAAGATTTAGATACTTAATTGGTCCGATTGGTCGGAATAAGTCTCAATCATTAAGATTTGGAATAAAGTCTTAACCTCATCAAGTAGTACTCTTGTGTGGATAATATTTACCATGACTTTATCTATAATCACCAGCCACCACTACTAATCACCTTTGCCATCACAACCATCACCACCATGTCAGCCGCCGTTACTGTTGTCAACCACCAACCACCACCCACCACCACCATCACAACCAGATCTGCCATTACAACTACCACTGCACTCACCAACGCCGCTAACCACTAATATTAGTCGAGCCATACCTACCACCTCCATCATTATAAGTATATTCAATGTTACCACTATCACCATTGCCTCCACCACCTCCACCATTAATATCAGTAGTTGACCAAACTGCAATCAATCCCTATTACTAATCAGCTCCACCATCATAACAAAATACACCGCTAACTGCTACCAAGATATGTCAACCACCACCATTGTCACCCTCCACCACCGTCGTCACTGTCACCACCATTTCTACCATCATTATCATCAATCCCTACTACCAACCACCTCCACCATCACAACTAGCACTGCCGACATCTACCACCAACATATTGTCAACCACCACACATTATTTTGTCGCTATCATTAACACCGCCTACGACTACCATCAACCAACTTCACCATTACACTGATCACGACCTTTACCAATCACCACCATCACGACAGTCACTACAACACCAACCACCTTTACTAGCACAACTGTCACCACCATTAACACTAACCATTACTACAACCACCACTATTACGAACCATCTTCACCATCACTAGGAACATAAAGATTTATTTTTTGTTAAATGATAATTTTTTTATTGAAGTTATATCATTTTAATATTTAATTAATTTTGTTTGATTTGTATATTTCTTATGTTTACAGATAAATAATTTTTTTTCACATTCGAATATTAAAAAACAAAAAATCTTAATCTTCAGTATTCAAATCTAAAGACATCATCTTATTTATCGAGATGTGCATTCAGAGTCGAACCTCTTAGGTTAATGAAAACAAATGAGGCCCAACTGTCTATTGAGCGTCGACTAATAACTATTGGGACAAGCCTTCAACTAACTCTAAACAATTGAAGTTAAATAACGAAGAAAATATACCAAGTCTGGATAATCAACTAGCCTTCGAAAAATAAGGACTTACAAATAGCTGACTGGAACATGTTGAGTCTATTAGTCACGAGGCTGGGATCGCACTTGAATCTACGTCATGAAAGGATGCAGTGGAAATTGCAGTCAGTATTTGGAATGTACTGGTACACAAGGTAAGCATATAGATAATATAATAATATAATGATAAAAATAATAAGCTGTAAAACAAGGAATATAAAAGCATATAGATAATATAATAATAATAATGATAAAAATAATAAGCTGTAAAACAAGGAATATAAGTCCGAGGGATAGAGATTTGTATAAGTCATTAAAATTGGAGTTCCGTGCTTGAAATCATAATTGAGCTGTAAGAGTCATGCTGTGATCATATTAATGTAAAACAGTTCAAAACATGAACAACTTAGGAGTTTCTCTTAATCGACATTGCCATGTGAGCTCATAATAATCCCACTTTGGGAGAGTTTTTCTACACTTTGACAAGATATAGAGAGATATATGAACCTATATTGATTGATCATAAAAGCCACTTTGAGGCTAGGCCACTTGGAGACAAACCACATGGGTAGCTTGTTAAATCTATGCTGACAACACTGTTTGAGGAACTTGGGTGTCTGAACTCGCATTCCTCTCGGTGCTAAATACTCGTCACGCCCCAAGCTCACTCTTGGGGCGACAAGGCATCCAAAGCCACCAAGTGGCCTTGGAAGAACGCTTGGATCTGACATACGACTGCGCACTCATACACTCAGCCGAAGCAAGATATGAAATAAGGTAGTATGGGCTGTTACCAGAATGAAGTACATAAAGTTCTGAATGAAAATTACTAAAACTGATATCAATACCACTACATCTTGTTTGAAAGCCACTACTCGAGCTGAAAACTTAACTGCTAGGACAAGTCCCTAGCTAGCTTTAAGAAAATTTAAATAGTCTCAAGCTCTAAATAAAATAAAGTTAATTCCAGGATGCAGGCCCTCGAATCATGAGGACTCACCAAAGTTGCTTTGAAATAGGATCTGCAAATCTGGTCAACCAAGTATGTGCGGGTGGCTAGCCGGATCTACATGGTAAAATCATGCAAGCATAGAGTATCCATCAGTACTTGGAATGTACTGAGTATGCAGAAAGGTAACAATGAACAGACTATATCAATATGCTCAACTTCAATATAATATGAATTAGGCTATGCAATGCATAAGCAAGTCTGACTCTGACTCTCAACATCAATAAACAATATTATGTAAAACTGTCATTTATCAGCAAACTTCAACTCCAGGGAAAGATGGAATAGACTGACATTGGATGATCTATACTACTTTGACATAAAGCCGACTGTACATTGCTATGTTGACCCAAGCTGAACTGACCACCATCATGCTGATATAAGTTGAACTGACTACTACCATGCTGATATAAGCTGAACACGATTATGCTCTCAATGATGCATGACAGATGAATGTATTTAAAACATCAAGTATTAAAGAACTTCTAAACTCATCATAAGGAATAGCCTCGTAAATAGAGTAAAACTGACTCGTTTATTTAAGAAAGCTGTAAGTCTTGACTCTGAGCTATAAATATCAATATGCAATATTATGCAAAACTATCAGTTTATTAATGAAAATTCACTTTCAAGAGTACAAGTAAAACTCAGTAAAATATCACTTCCAAGAGTGTAATTAAACTCAGTGAAACATCTTAAAGCTCATTAGTTTTAACAAAGGTAAGCAGACAACGACGACGACAACGACAACAACAACATACCTAGTGAATTCCCACCAAGTGGGGTCTGGGAGGTTAAAGTGTACGCAGTCCGTACCACTACCTCAGAGGTGAGGTAGAGAGGCTGTTTCCTATAGACTCCTGGCTCATGACAAAACCACAATCTAATACAATAATAAATAATATATAGTAATCAAATGACAACACATAATAAAAACAACTCAACCGCAGAATAACACAACACTCATCCCTAAACAAACATCAATACAACGCCATGGATAAGACCATACAAGAATGACACTACACTACTACTAGCACAAAAACAAAACAGTGCACACCTCCCTACTAGCAATAACTCACTTCTACCTATTAACCTACCACACTAATTCTCGTCTTCTACAACTTCCTATCTAGGGTCATGTCCTCGGTAAGTTGTAACTGCTCCATGTCATGTCTAATCACCTCCTTCTAATACTTATTCGGTCTACCTCTACCTCGCTTGAAACCACCCAGTTTCAATCTCTCACACCTATGCACTGGAGTATCCGATCCCTTGCTCATCACACGCCCGAACCATCTCAATCTCTCTTCCAGCATCTTGTTTTCGACTGAACGCACCCCCATCTTGTCACGAATGACCTCATTCGTAATCTTATCACTTCTAGTAACTCCACGCATCCACCTCAACATCTTCATCTCTGCCACCTTCATTCTTTGAATGTGAGAGTTTTTAACCGGCTAACACTCTGTCCCCTACAACATCGCAGGTCTAACTGCCACCCTATAGAACATACCCTTAAGTTTAGGAGACACCTTCTTATCACACAAGACTCCTGAAGCCAGCATCTACTTCATCCACCCTGCACTAATACGATGAGTGACATCCTAGTCAATCTTTCCATTTCCCTGGATCATAGATCCAAGGTACTTGAAATTATCCTTCTTTTGGACAACCTGGCTATCAAGTTAACTATCACGTCAACCTCGGGCATCACGTCACTAGACTTACACTCCAAATACTCTGTCTTTATCCTGCTTAAGGGTGGACATTACCGGGACGAACCGGGATGGGACGAACCGGGATAGAATGGCCGTCCCGTCCCGTCCCGTTACATACCGGGATGGACCGGGACGATTTTTTTTTTTTTTTATATTTTTAAAAATATATAAATTATATATATA
>JBDJHY010000116.1:9193970-9205061 GCA_039654485.1 Withania somnifera | reverse complement strand
GTGCTGTCTACAATGTGTATTTTCTGAAGGATTTAAATAACATAAGAAGTATCAAATTAGTGCCTTGGTTTGTGGCAGAAATATATATGGGCCTATGCATCTAATATTTGATTTCCTTTTCCAAGTCATTCCACTTATGATTATTTCACAAAAATCTGCAAATCTTATGGAATTTGGTATTTTCAGACATGGAAGATTGGTTTCACCTTGTTATATCCTGCTATCCTGTACGACTAATTGAAGGAGGAAAGGGGTTAAGACCAGAAAGATATGTCAGCTCTACTGAGAGAATGCTGCTGTTCAAATTATTTCAGAAGCAGAGAAAGAGTTCTGCATTATCTATGATAAACAAGCTGCCGCTTGTGCAGATTTTGTTATCAAAAATGATTCTGGTGGCAGTTGCTTATTGCTGGGAAGAATTTAGTGAGGATGATTGGGAGTTTGTTCTATACCGATTTAGGTGGTGGATTGAAGCAGCAGTCGTTGCGATGGAGGAAATTGCTGAGAATGTGAATGATGTTATTATGAATGGCTCTAGTTGTGAACATTTAGAAGTTCTGCTGAAGAGTGTCAACAACACCGTTTTAGTGGAGGACTCTACTCCAATAAAACTCGCAACCAATGCTCTAATTGGGTTTTCTTTGTTTTGCAATATAAGTGGTCTCGAAGCAGAAGAGCCTGTTGATGCTTCTAATAGCTTGAAAATTGACAGATGGGAGATGGCCAAACACCGAATTGTAGAAGCTGTTCTTCGGTTGTTCTTTTCAACTGCTGCTATCCAGGCTTTGGCGAGTTCTTATTGTGGTGAAGCTTCTTCCAGTGTAGCATTATCCATTCTTGATCATTCTCAGTTCTGGGACTTAGTGGCATCACTTGTTGTCAAGTCCTCTTCAATTGCGAGAGGCAAGGCAGTAAAATCAGTTGAAATCTGGGGCCTAAGTAAAGGGCCAGTTAGCTCTTTGTATGCAATGCTGTTTTCTGCCAAGACACTTCCTTCCTTAAGATGTGCTTCTTATGTTGTTCTTTCAACTGAACCCATGTCTCACTTGGCTTTGTACACTGTTGACAAGACAAGTTCCTCTGGTGTAGATGCCTCCAACATCCAGGATACTGATGGTTCTACTGAAGAAAGTCTTCGTCTTAGGGAAGAAATTTCTCCCATGCTGGAAAAACTACCTTATGAAGCTCTTCAAATGGACTTACTTGCATTTGAACGGGTTAGCTTTTTGTTCTTCCCCCATTTTCATGCTTCTCTTTGCTTCTTTAAAGCTAATGGAGAAACATTAATAAACCACTTCTGCTTGCTAAATATCCTTAAATTTTCAGATAAAGGTCTTTCTAGCTTGGTCTTTGTTACTTTCACATGTAGTGTCACTACCATCATCATCACCCCTGAGAGAGAGAATGGTTCAATACATTCAAGAATTTGCTACTTCAACAGTGTTAGATTGCCTTTTCCAGCATATCCCTTTGGAATTTTGTGTACCATCAAGCTTGAAAAAGAAGGATTCAGAACTTCCAGGTTCAGTGTCAGAAGCAGCAAAATCTGCAACCCGTGCGATCACTTCTAGCTCTTTGTTATTTTGCTTGGAATCGCTTTGGTCTGTCGGACCAGAAAAAATTGCTTCACTTGCTGGTGCAATTTTTGGCCTCATGCTTTGTATTCTTCCTGCTTATGTTCGAGGGTGGTTTAGCGATATACGTGATCGTTCTACTTCATCTGCCATTGAATTTTTTACCAGAACATATTGTAGCCCCATTCTGATTATGAATGAACTCTCTCAGGTACAGATGCCGTCCTTACGCACTCTAGATGCTTGAACATTTGAAATAAATTCATGAGACTCAAATTTTTCTTTCTATTTGCTTGGGTGGTGGGGCTTACCAAGAATAAAATTGTCTGTTTTACCCCATCTGGACTCTAGTGGTCAAATTGACAGAAAATCTGAGATGTTGTGAATAATCTCTAAGGCAAAATCAGACTGAGTTGCCAAAGTAAAGCAATTCCAGGGGTTCTCCTGAAAATCTGAATCATTTTATTTTGAATGTAGTAGGGTTGTACATCCCTTGTAGTTTCCGGACATTTGCTAGCCAAGTTGAAATTGACTGTCAGACTGGCTGCTATAAGATCTTAGTTAGCAATTTACTCTGGATGAACGTAAAGTGTCTATACTTGTGTTTCTCTCTCTTACTTCCAGCATAAGCTTTACTTGTTATCTCAGTGAGTCTTATGCTCTTTGTGACCGTAAAGCGCCATTCTGACCTTCACGCAAATGCAGATTAAAAAAGCCAGTTTTGCTGATGATAATTTCTGTGTCACTGTGAGCAAATCTGCTAGTGAAGTAGTGGCTACCTACACAAAAGATGAAACAGGAATGGACCTAGTAATTCGTCTTCCGGCATCTTACCCACTGCGACCTGTGGATGTGGATTGTACGAAGAGCCTTGGCATTAGTGAGGTTAAGCAGAGAAAGTGGTTAATGTCAATGATGTCATTTCTTCGAAATCAGGTGTCTCTCACTGACTTCAGATCTGTGCATCAGTCTCCCATCCCACCCTGATTATTTCCTCTTATTTCTGCTCACTACTGTGATCTGTCAGTTCCCATCTGCTATATTTAAATTTGGTGCAATTTGACATATGTACTGTTACATTTAATATTCTGCTCTTTAATCCTGCATATGTTCCTTTCTGAGGCTCACCTTTTCAATTTAAGATGTCACCCTTCACTTTTATATACTAATTTTCTATGGCCTGAATTTTAGGTATTGGTATTTTACCCTCTTTGATGTCAATAAACTGCTTAGTGTCTTAAGTTGTGTTTCTTGAATGACCTGCCAGCAATTGGATAATTCTTAATGATCCAGCGTAGACTTTGCGGGTAAGGTTGATCTATTTTTCCTACAATGCAGAATGGTGCCTTAGCTGAAGCGATATGCATATGGAAGAGCAATTTTGATAAGGAATTCGAAGGTGTCGAGGAGTGTCCCATATGTTACAGTGTCATTCACACTTCAAATCATAGCCTCCCACGGCTAGCTTGCAAAACCTGCAAACACAAGTTCCATTCAGCCTGCCTCTACAAGTGGTTCTCTACTTCTCACAAGTCAACTTGTCCGTTGTGTCAGTCTCCTTTTTGATGTATCGTCCAAAGTGGTGAAGTCTTCGTAGCGCAGTAACTGTAATTTCACCTATGGATAGCCCTTGATTTCATTTTCCATCTCTGATGCTGAGTTTGGTGACTAGGTCACATTTGTGGGTTGACATACTCTTCCTACAGCTAATTGTAGGTGCGATCTCTCTCTGTCTCTTCCCCTCCCTCATGTTTTTGTGTCGGTTCTTTTCTTTCTCGGGCTGATTTTTCTTCATATCAAAGACCTTGCAGGGTTTACTGTTGTTATTTGCTGTATGTAAAGTATAACATCTGTATGCTGGAGCTTTTATTCTCTTCTTTTTTAAAAAATATATTAAAACAGTATTCTGCTTGGTGCGGTCAGGAAGATTGGTTTCCTTTTATTATTTCATATGAGAATTGAGATTGTTAGCTGTTCGAGTGAGCAGCTTCAATATACAAATTAGATAAGATGTTTAAGATGTCTTTCTGGATTGCCTGGTCAAATTTCCGAGCCTGCCTAACGCGGTATTTGCATTTGCTTTCAAAAAGTGCTGTTTTTTCTCGAACTTGTTTATCATTATTATCTTGCAAGATTTTCATTCCTTGGAGGGAGGCAGAAACACGGTTTAGTGGGTTTTTTCTCTAGATAGAAGTCATAAGAATTTTAAGCTTAAATGACACCGTTCTCCTGTTTCATGCAGTTGAGTATGGCTATTTGCACTTGTGAAACTGGCATCAAGATTTCACTGGCATCAAGATGATCAAAATTCTAGATGCAAATCTGACAGGCAGTTTTTCTCCAATGGTGCTTAGTGGCAGTTATGGAATAGTGCTTGCATAGAGTTAGGTGGAAAAGCCAAGATGTAAAAATTCACTTTGATACTAAGTCTCCCTGTTTAAATTTACTCACAGACGCGTTGGGTGGGTGGAATGTCATATTGTTTGCGGTTCACCGACACCGACTTTTTGGTGGTTGTACAGTTTCCCGATTCTTTATGTTTTCCTTTATGAGGTTTCGACTTTTAAGGTGGTTCAAATTTGAACTGAAATGAAGTGGACAAAGATTGAAAAACTATTTCCTTGTAGGAACATCATTTTAATATTAATCTTAGTCCGAAAATTGGTTTTATAAGTGAGATTGTCTTTTAGCTGTTTAGGTTTAGATCTTGCAACGATATAGGGTTATAAGGTTTTCCAGTTCTTTCCAAACGGTTGTAATGGGGCAAGGCACGATAACATGGGCCTTCAACTGTCGCAAGACATCCCACGTATTGTAAATTGACTTCTTATTTCCCATTGGGCGTTATAAACAAGTTATTCCCTGTTAAAATGGATGTGTTTTCTCGCGTTGAATAAATCTGATACATAATTGTCTACTCTTGTTCTGAGCATTGTATTAGAGAATCCCTATAGGTAGGGCCTTTCCGCCAAAACCTTGTATACGCCAAAATATATGTTGCAATTGTTACGGATTTTGGAGGGCATGTCAAGTTATAGTCTTTCGTTAGGTAGTGGTCTCAAGTATCGAAATTCCGAACTTAAACGACTATTGTTTGAAGCAAATTTAAGCAAAAATACCGTTGTTAAGAAAAATTAGTCAAGAATGGCATATGAAATGTCATACGTGTCCTTGGTATATGTTAAGATCATTTTCTTGGTTTCCTTTTGTAATGACCCTCGAGTGCTTTTTTCGTGTTTTTGCGACTCTCGTAATTAGAGCGTTCTTGTAACTATCTCAAGCTCTTCACGACTTGCTGGGATTGATATGTTGGATCCCTGACGGTTGTTATATTTTAAATTTCTTATAATCAAACTTTCTTTGGGACTTAGTTCTATGAACTTGAATATCTCGTCACTTTCGTTGAGTTTGGAATATCGATTACATGAAAGATTTTATATATGGATCGTCGAAATCGGATTTTGTTTTTAGTTCGTGTGCCTTTTTGAAAGTTCCCAAAAATCTGCTCGGAGGGCCGCAGGGATCGATTAATCGGCTAGGGGAAGAGATAAATCGGTGATCGATAGATCGTCCAGTCGGCGGGCTTATATAAGTTGCCTTCCACACGTTTTTGTCCAAAGGTTCAGAGGCTTCTTGATTTTCCAGTGAGGTTTGAGAGCTTTTAGAGGTTTTTGACCAAGTTTTGATCCGTAGAAACTTGTTACGGCGTTCTACGATCATTTTTATTGAGTAATTCTTCGTTTTTTATAGTATATAAATTTTTTGGGCTTATATTTTTCATTTTTATCGTTAATTTGAGCCATATTTTGTACAATATGATGTATGAGCTGTGCTTTACGTGTTGGTATAAATATTTTCTTTTTTTTGAGCCGTTAGGATTTACAGACCGTTTTTGTTTAGATTTTGACCCTACTATTTATATAGCAATATAGGTTTTGTTTTACTCGTCTTGACACGTGGATTACCTTTTTGCTAGACTCGTGCGATTTCGAGATTTGTACGTGATTTTGAATATTCGTGAACGCTTCTCGAGGACATCCCCAGAATTCAGGTAGGCTACGACCTACTTTATTCAGACTGGGTATTAGTGTAGATTATGCATGGTAAAGCGTCAGTTGGTGGCTAGGATCACTAGTCGGGCCCCAATATGCTTATTCTCTAGGCCCATGACCTACCTAGCTGACTTGTGGCTTAACTACTTATTCGGGGCTATATTGCTCTACCCAACACTGACTCTGAAACGTAGTGTCGTTGGGGGAGGAGTAACACCTTTGATGCGTATTGTTATACGCTGACTCTGGACTATAGTGAGGTTGGGAGGGAATTATACTAGTGATTAGAGCTTAGTAGCTATCCCCTGATTTAGGCTGATGGCTTCAGAGTCAATCTTCGTAGGCTGATATTTTGTGTTTTACCTCAGATGTATGTGTGATTAGGGCATGCGTGGCCCTTTAGACCATGGATAGTCAGTTGCCTTATGTGATGACATTGTACCTAACCGAATACAAATTAGCTGGGTAATTAGTAACTTTGTGTGATGATGTCATGCCATAGCCTGGTGTGAGCGTGGTGTGAGATGTATCTGACTGAGCTATGATAGATCATTGGTTTCCTCTGTATGGGTGTGTACTTGCCCTTAAAGGGCGCTCTCTGACATCTTTGATGCGATTACTCGTGGCTCGGGACCGTAGTTGCTATATGAGAGGATGTACCTTATGATTAGGGCTTGATAGTCATCCTATGGATTTCCAGTTAGAATCCCCAGACCTATTTAGCTTATTTTTGATTTTGTGTTGCGGGCATGCATTAGACGTTTTAAAAGGTAACTGGATTTTGACAGAGTAATAATTGGAAACTGATTTCATATATTCTTATATCTATCACGACTACGCTCATGAGCAGTATTGATCTATTTTTTCACATCATTTGAGACTATTTTCTCACTATTACTGTGATTTCCTGCTCATTGCCTACACGACGACAATCGAGTCTTATCAAGATTGGGTTTTTCCATAAATGGATGGAATTGAGGTTTTACTGAGATATGATATACGTGATGAGCCCAAGTTCTGACAGTTTTCCTGATGACTATCTACTGGTGGGCTTGTTAAGAGGTTTTGATGCGGGTTCGAGTTTGTCCATGGGCCCTATCGATTCGGATTGCTATGCTTAGGGAATGACGTGCAGACGGGTATACGGGGGAGTAATGGTATATGGTTTGAGTCCTCCGTGTGTCCTTCTTGATTCGGGAATAACGACACGTATTTACTTTTTCAGTACACCTTTGCATTGCATCCCTACGCATTGAATATGCCCTTTGGGACTTACGGGGGGAATACTTGTTTGGTTACTTAGTTTCCTGGTTGTATCTACTTGTAGAATGAGATGCCGGTTGAGTTTATTTGTGGGTAGAATTTGTTTGTTCCCTTCTATCTTTGATTAGTGCTATTCGTGCACTTACTGTATTGCTGCTAGCTTAACTTGTTGATTGTTTTGCACTTTCTTATTTGTCCT
This sequence comes from Withania somnifera, assembly GCA_039654485.1. Classification (NCBI taxonomy): domain Eukaryota; kingdom Viridiplantae; phylum Streptophyta; class Magnoliopsida; order Solanales; family Solanaceae; genus Withania; species Withania somnifera. The sequence goes on along the minus strand of JBDJHY010000116.1, from coordinate 9,197,973 downwards.
ACCTTGTAATGGTCATGTTGGAGCTCCAAGTACATGTCACATTTGGTCATGAGTTGCTTGTGGCCTAGGCTTTGTGGGTTATACCCTGATAGTAACCCTCTTTTGTACTTGTTAGCTGGTATTGCACCTACTGGTAGTTGATTCTTCATTGCACTTACTATCTATTACTGTAGTTATCTTGTTTCTGTTGTACATTATGTGCCACTGTCCTATTTGTTGTAGATCACTATTTACCTTGCTTGTGAACACTTTGTCTGTTCGTCCTATGATGCCTACTAGTTGCCCGTTCTTTTGGTACTCATGATATACTTCTATATCTCTTCGTGATGTAGTTCCTAGTACGATCCAACAAAGTGGATGCGATCGTGCGAGATAGCTGGCATGACTTAAGGAGATTTTGGTGATCAGATAGTGTCCTTGCTAACCTTTTTTTCCTTCCAGTACCAGAGTTATCCTAGTTGGTCCTGGATAGCTATTTTGTAGTTTTGCCAGGTCATGGGTTGTATTTTGTACTTTCTGTATATAGATGTTCTAAAGCCACGATACTAGGTTTTGAGAGTTATGTTTAGTTGTGTATTTTCATATCCTATTTTTACTTTTCCTTTTCATCTCCTTCCTTTCCTTTTTAGGGTTCTTCGCGTGGCCCACCGCTATTTGCTCTGGGCCAGGTTAGGCTTGTTTACAGGTGAGACGTAAATGCCATCACAACTCGATTTTTAGGCCATGACAGAGTGGTATCATAGCTTTAGGTTCACGGGTGTCTCTGAATGCAGAACAGGAGTCTGGTATGTCCCGCAGATCGGTACCTAGACGTATGTATCCTATATTCGGAAGGCTACAGGGCTCTTTATAGGGTTGATTCTTGTTGACACTTTCGTGCGAGATTTCCACTAATTTCTTGGTTACTCATCTTAGTTCTATTCCTCCACAAATGGTCCATACGCATGATAACGCTCAAACTAAACTTCCTACCGAAGCATAAGCGATCGTTGTTCAATATAGAACCCAACTAGGTTGGGGTCGATCCCACAGGGAATATGGTATTGGGTACGCCTAGTAGTAGTAGCTAATAATTAGTGTTTCTTTCTAGCAATAAACGGAAAGTAAAAAGGGGGTTTATGTGAATAAAAGTGTTCATTGTTGATTCTTGTGATTATAGAATGATTCAAGTGTTTATAAACCTAGGTTCATGTTTACCAGGATTCAACAAACCTTTGGATTGTAAGCTTATACAGTTGTGCGATTGTTCCTGAATGTAGAGTTGCCTATAAGTCCAACGCTATTTACTTAAGTGTTTCTCAACCTTTAATCCTAGATAAATATCTATTACATCGAATTAGGGATGTGAAGGAGTGCGTTGTCCTTATTGTGGTAACTCAAGACGATTACTATTGTTACAGCAGCAACCATTAGATGAGGGTTAATGCCCTGAATCTCTTAGCACAATCTCAACTACCAGTTTTAACCACAGGGTTAGTGTTAGTTAAACCTAAGTGTGTTCTAGTGTTTGCAACCAATAAAAGTTGTTTATTACATAGATATTATGCTCATACGTTGGAATAGATGCAACAACCATATGTAAATTACAATCGTAATGTAGTTTAACCTATGGATCCCACAATCCTAGGGGTCGGGTTTTAGCCCTTCATCTATTCAATATACAATAATGAAGTTTTAAATCACTGGATAACATACCACAGAGTTAAACTTCCAATTAATTATAGAATGATGATCAAGGAATTCCACACTTGTGTTCTTGAAAGAATATGGGTATCAAAACCCTAAATTCACAAGCCTTAAGTCTCTCTTCAAAGTATATCAAAAATCCTTCAGAATAGTCTCTTCAAACTACATTAATTTTGCTATTATAGAGCATGGGTGTAAGTGCAACATCAAAACCTTGGGCTGGGCCTCTGTTCATCTTGGTAGAAACCTCAGACGAATGCCTGGTGACAGACAAACCGCATGGATTTCCGTTTGTCACCTCTCTTATACAGTGGAATTAACGTCAGACGAAAGCATTGGGAACCATCTCAAAACAGACAGAACGTTCGTTTGAGCCGCCTGCGTACTGGTATTTATCAAGCAAAGTATCATTTAGACGAAGGAATCAAGCAAATTTTCTGTTACCAGAAGGTTCGTCTTGTCCATCTTCTGTCTGATCCTTTCAACCAGTGTCATTTTAGTCGGGCGGTTGGCTTAGACTAGTCGTCTGGTGACTGGGAAACGTCTCTTAAACATGCAAAACTTGCTCTTTTTCTATACAATTGCTCCAAACTTCCTCATATCGACTTAACCCTAAAAATACTTAGTAAACACATTAAAACACACTGTTCTTACTCAAGAACATGCTCTATTATTGGGGTTTTAAGTGTAATACGTGACGTAAAATACCATCACATCAACACCCTTAACCGAAAACATTGTTTGTCCTTGAGAAAAATAAAACCTGTACACATCAAATACTTAAAACACCCCTAGTACATAACTCAGCTCAGCATACTGCAACTTTTTCAAGTGAAATATTGAAAGACCTTTCACAAGGTTTGTATCCCCTAAACTACCGCTTTAACTTATTCACAATTGATCAAAGTATGACATTGTTCTCACAACAAAGAAGTCACACACACAGTGAGATTTAATTACATTGGGACTAGCAAAGTATCATCTCACACCGGGAAATAAATCTAATTGTATACACAATAGCCATAGTCTTTCCCTTATCAATTACAACTTAATTTTCAGTAGATTGACCTGAATTACGTCAACACTTTGTTTGGCTTATAATATCGGATTGAGTGCTAGTAAGGAATGATTTGGGAATTTAGTGACTGGCTCAGTTTTTTTCCATTACCCTCCTTTTCCTTTTCTGACATTTTTCTTTTACAATCTTCTTTTCCTTAACACTTGGCCTCGAGTCCTTTTATTGTACATCTTGAACTCCTCCTCTTTTTATCTATTTTTCTTTTCTTTTCATTACTTTTATTTTATAAGAGATAACTTCATGGTAGCCACCCTCAACCTAAATTCAAACTTAGGTTGAAGACACATTACTCACTACTGGACTAGGGCCGAGACAAGCTAATTACCACATATTATTTCATGGTGTTTTCTACCCAACCACCCTAGGCTTAGATTACAATTCCTAAATCCAGGTTCACAATATCCAATAGGGAATTAGGGCCACAACAACCTCTCATTTTTATTTTTTTTTCGAGGGTAATTCAAAAGTTAATTTCAGTAAGATATAAAAGGTTTCAACTTGGAAACTCAACAATTGTTTGGTGAGTCTTTTAAGGATTTATTGACTTATCAAAGAAGGCCTAGGATCATTTTCATATCAACCTACTTTCGACTTAGTTACAATTTGAACCAGGCAAGTTCTAGATATTATATAAACAAAAGAGTATACGAAACCACACTTCCAAGTATATAGTCATTTCAATTCAAACTTATTAAGCAAATGGTTTAGGGAAAACAAACACAATTAATAACACCCTTACTTTACAATAGTTTAGAATAAAATACAATCAATATTTGATAGAAGATAATAAAATATCTTAATGCTAAAATTTGCTTATATACATGGGTATCAATGTTTAATGGAATATATTAGAATAAATAAATAAAAATACATCAAAATAGTTGAACAAAAATACATTAAAATAAACCTAACATACCAGTTCTCCTAGATAGCATGCTCGAGGGAAATGATTATTGCAACAAAAACCCCGTAGATGTACAAAACAAACAAAATAAACAAAATACAGATACCCCCTCCCACATAGAAATGGTGCATTGTCACCAATACATGCCAAATAAAGTGCAATAAAATAGAAGAGAAAGTGTACCTCAATACTCCAAGAGTTGGGTTGCCTCCCAATAGCGCTTGATTTAACATCGCGATGTGATGATTATCTTTTAGTCCTTAGACGTTATCATTTGTTAGGAATATGCATAGTATCTTCTGGGCAGCGTTCCAATCCTCCGCTGTTTTAGCGAT
>JBDJHY010000116.1:9139993-9152049 GCA_039654485.1 Withania somnifera | reverse complement strand
AAAATCGGTATACTTCCCTTTTTTTGGTTTGGAGTATTGCTTCTGTTCTAATTTCTTTACCCATTTGTTTGTCCTATAGGATGTGGTCCATGAGGACATAACCAAAAGTCAAAATATTCTCTTTTTTTTTTAATTCGAAAGAAGATTCATACCTTAGCATGACATTTACAGGAGGTTCAAAAGCACCCAAAATGTTTGAAACTGAATTATTCTGCAGATCACTAGGTTTGCAAAATCAAGAGAGAGTGGTTAGAAGGAAATCCTCATTCAAAGGTTTCACTCTGGAAGTAAATACTTCTATTAAAATAAGATGTGTTATCTTCTGCTTCACATCTTACATCTCAACTCTGGAACTTTTAGTAAAGGTCTTCTTTTGCCAAATTTCAGTGGAAACAGAACCACTCAGAAAGTTGTTCTCAAGTGACCTGCAATAAATCCGTCCCACCAATTCGTTAATGGTGCATTTGCCTTCAGCAAAGCAGTTGATATTGCAAGACAATATGAAGATTCTCACAGTTTCTGCAGGGAAGGAAGGAGAGAAAAGCTCTTGGGAACAGATCCATTAAGATGGTTATGTGATAGAATACTGCATCATGCATTTGAAATGCACATCAGAATATGTTTCAAGTAAAGAGCAGAAGTAAAAGGAACACAGGAAATGTTGTGGAAACGAAAGCCAACATGATTTCAATAGCTCTCTGTCAATTTACTTTAAGTAAAGATAAATATATGAAGAAACTACCAAGACGGAAATCAGGAAAATTACATAGTCGTCATATTGTTGGAAAGCTTATTCTGTGGTATTGATCCAGAAAGTTGATTCCAGCTGAGATCACTGTATAGCAAGCAGAAGGTAGACATTTTCAGAGATCTACTAGTTGAACAATCTTGAAGTAAGAAATATACGGATGAAGCTTATCAAAGGTAGCAAAGCAAAACAATAACTAACTCACACTTACAGATAGCTTAGGTTTTCTATTTTGCTGAAATCAGGAATGGATCCTTGCAAAGAACAATTTCTGAGACTTCTGCAATACCAGAAGCAGCTTCCGATCTTGAGTAAGTATGCGAGATGAGGATATTAAGTTCATGCTTATTTCTAGCAACATGTTCCATCATGATAAAATATCCCAAAACCGTTCTTTCAAAATTCACACATAACGTGGGAGTCCAAGTACTTGTGTTTCAACCTATTCCTTTCTCAATTATAATTTATTTGGCAAGTTGTCTATCACAACATATATCATGAGTTCATAATATCTGTTATACCTATGTACTCTTTCTCTCCACCATCATCTAACATGTAAAGAAAGGTATAATAGAATAAGAGCTCTGCTGCAGTTTAAAAAGATTTAAGGTGCAATATGAACTGATCACAATCTACATCAGCATCTTAGTCTTCAGATATTTAGTAAACTTATTGAAACCGCTCCCTTTTTTTGATAGACTGAATAGGAAAGAGGAACCAGAAGTCAAATAAACAGTCAAACATTATCAAAAGAGAGAAAGAACAACCAGATGAAGAAATGCACAGGCTGAAAGTCAATCAGGGATCTAACCCAAGGGTGTGGCCTAGTGGTAGATGAATAAGGAACCATGGGAAACTAGAGTTTGAATCCTATCTGACAAGAAACAGCTAGGTGTTTTCTTTCTATATGCCTAAACTTTGGAGTTACCCTAGTTCCAACACTGGTGGGAAAATGCAGGTATATGTTGGAACAGTCAAAGTCCTCACAAGAAACCACCATTATCACGAAAGAAATGGCCAGACATTATGCAAAAAACAGCTCCATGAGCAAAACACACATGTTTACCCAACTTTTCAATTATTGTCTGCACTAAAAAATGCCTGCACTGATTCATTACTTTCACACCTTTAAATGTACAAAGCAAGTTGCAAAATGTCTCACAAGTAAACATCAATTTTAAATAACTATGCCATGCATTTCAGACACCCAAGTATACAGAAACGTAATTGGAGACTCTTGCTCTCATTTTCTTTTTAGGTTTACTTATTATAAGCCAAATCCATGGAGGCAATGGAAATGGTGTCATAAAAACTGTTTCTTGTCGAGCAAGGAAGATCCATACCACCCAAGAAAGAACTGAGGATTTGCATGAAGAGTTAATAAGGATTGAAGATTATCATTTAATGGATTCCTTACACAGATACGCCATATTAAAAAATTGTCATATACAAATAAACATATATGACACAGTACATACGGAAAAGAAAACAAACTGGAGGATACTGGCTACAGATGCGCTAGAGGTAAGTATAAACAGGAGCAAATTTTTCCAGAAAGATCTGAAACAAGTATGGAGCTCCATAAATATAGACCTCTATTAGGAAAGGAAAGGTAAAACTGTCATGTGTGAAGATGCAATCTTAATGCTTTTTTCTAGAGAATACTCAGACTGACAAATCCAATATGTTTTCTGAGTCTACTCGACTGACAAATCCAATATGTTTTCTGGATTAGTACCCAAATCTCTATACCACATGATGAACGAGAGAAGACTAACAAGAATTTTAAGTGTCACGGTGCATAAGCCTACACATACACATGGACTCATTTCCATCATCACTCTCAAATATAGTAGTTAAACTAGTTCATTCAGGGTCTGATTCACTGGATAACACAGTCGTTCTCATCAACGAGATATAAAGAAGGAAAAAAGAATAATAAACGAAAGGACATTTCTCAAGGAACATTTACAATTTCAGTAGTGATGAAAGGTTTCCATAAGAAGCTGGAATATCAGATCCACTGAAATTGTTATTGTCAAGTTGGCTGCATAAAGAAAAAAAAAAAAGAGTGAATCTTTAGTGTCTATAGATCACAGGAAAGGAAATTTCACACACATTGCATCTATAAAACTGAAGCAGCTATCAGATTACATGAACGGTTTAACGTGAAGCAATTTCATATCTCCATAAATGATTTTCTAGTATAAGGCATGCAAGCGATGGATAGATTTTATGATTTACAGTAACAGAAAGATCTGAAGATGGTGATCAGGAATGTTCTTAAACTCTATCTGTTATAAGATGTCTCAGAAAATATACTCTGTATTATGAGTTATCTAGCTATTTGACCGATAAACGAGCACAGCTAAGACACAGTATCAGTCAAATACCAATAAGTAATAACATGTCAATAGCCTTTCAAAATCTATGACTAGTCTATTCTAATTTATTTGATTCATGCATGACTTTATGTTCTAATTATAAACGAACGGCCTGTAAAATTTCTCAAACCACATGACAGAAACATGTATAGTGGAAGTTGTTTCTTCAATTAAGTAGAACACGATATAAAATAAAAGGATAGCTTGTCAAGATTGTTTAACCACTTGAAAATAAACATCTGGTGAGGGTAGTACCTGTATAATATATACAAGTAACTTACAGTATTTCCAGATCTGGAAGTGCAGAAAACTCAGGAGGAAGGAAGCCAGATAGATTGTTATTATCCAGAAGCCTGTTGAAAAAGTTATTATCACAAGACCCATGTTGCAAGCAGGTATTAACAGAAACAGACCAGTTTCAAGAGTTGTATCCTGGAGGCCACTGAGATTATGTGTGTCTGCGTGAAAAAAAGATAGCTAAAGAGAATCTCTTTTGTTAACTTACAAGTGAAGAATAGTGGACAAGTTGGAAAGCTCATGAGGAACTTGACCACTCAGTGAATTGTCATTGAAGTGGCTGCAGACGTATCATATGTTAAATGAAATAAGAAAGACGGAAGCTTAGATTTCATTGTACCTGAAAGTTAGCAGTCAAATGACACTTACATATGTCTGATCCTATTTAAATTAGAAAAGGATTTTGGAATTTCTCCCGATATCTGGTTCTGGTCTATCTGGAATCTGTTGAGATTTGATAGATATCCGAGTTCATCTGCTAAAGATCCTGACAATTTGTTTCCATTCAAAAGCCTGCATGTTCATTACCCCTCCAGGTCAAACAAAAATTGAGATCAATAATTTCACTAGCACAAGGCTTCACTTTTTCCTCAAGGGACTATCAAGAGTGTTTTCCAAGTGCCAAAAATTCTTCAAATCTGCAGAATTCAGGAAAATCTTCCTCTACGATCAACAATAAAGTATCTCCATCCCAAAGTAAACTATCTTAACTGTTCCAGAACAAAAATTAAGACTTCCAACATGGGATTATCAGCTATTATAATACGCATTCCTATTGAATCAGCCCAAGGTCAGCGTCTACTGATGACAGCATAATAAATATATAAACTAATTTGCTGCTATCTGAGCATCAGTTGGAGGGTAATTGGAGGGGGCAATGTGCAAGAAAATGACACTGGAGAAAGGAGTTCATGAAGTCTAACTTACAGAAGTCTCAAAAGTGTGATGCTTCCAATCTCTTTTGGTATGCTCCCAGTCAAATCATTCCACATGAAATTTCTTGTTGCAAACGATAAGAAAGTAGCATAGTTAAGCAAACAATGAAGCCTATCATACATTATTATCTGTAAGATGTGGTATTCGTTACAACTTACAAAATTTGAAGATGGGATAGTTTTCCTAGCTCAGGAGCTAAACTGCCAGAGAGATTCGTATTCATTAAACGGCTGTAAAAAGAGTCAAGAGGAAGGAGGTTTGACAGTCTTTCATACTTATTCTGAAAAAAAAAATCTCTTTGATGGCACTTCATGTATTTCAGCCACACAAGCAAAAGAAAATATATTTTGTTCGAGGATCTAAGGCAATGATAAAGAAACTAGAATGACGAGATAAGTCAACTAACAGACCCAAAAAAAAAATTGTGCAGCTGATGGCTCTACATAGTGAACAAAATAAATTGCCAACACCGTAAATTACAGAATGCAGAAGAATAACCTACAGTTCCCTGACATGCAAGTAGCCGTCGGCACCATAATTATTATAGCAAAAAACTCCGGTCCAGTTTGAAGTACAGGGATCACCCTGTTTCCAACCCTTCAGGTACTTCATATTATCAATCAAACTACCCTTAATGGATATTAGAGCTGAAACTGCAAATAGGAATAGAGCTTGGTTAAGTTTCTAAAAATAAACTACTATAAGAGAAAGGTATACATGATCACTTAACATTTCACAGATCTATGTTTTAGCTACATCAAGGACATGGTCGACCAGATCTATATAAGGGACTAATACAGGAAAGTGCATATCTAATTCTCAAGTCTGAATTGAACTACTGATATGAATTCAAATAGGATGGGTCACACAAAAAGATTGAAACAATGTGATACCATTATCATGAGTTCTTTGGTCCCAAAGAAAATGCTTTGTATTAGCAGTATTGTTGTAAAAAGGGCAGCTCGTAGCACTAAGCTCACACTATGTGTGGGGTCCAGGAAAGGGCCCGACCACAAGGGTCTATTGTACGCAGCCATAACTTGCATTTCTTCCGGAGGAGTTTCCAATGCTCGAATCTGTGACCTTCAGGTCACACGGTAGCAACTTTACTAGTTACTCCAAGGCTCCCCTTCATTAGTAGTATTGTTATGCAGCTCAAAAAAGAGAATTTGGATGCCAGCGACTAAACTCAGAGCAAAGGCAGGTTGAAAGGAACAACAATAGTTGCAAATTACTATTTCAAGACAGCCTCTGCCTTTGAGGAACCAAAAGGCCAAATATGATGCATGGTGGAGACATGTATTTCTTTCTTCCTTCAGAAAGTCATAGAGCCTTAACATTAGCATGGAAAAAACATGGACCTGACTGTCATTCTTATACTCTACAAAGAGATGAAATAAGGATTAAACATTTCAATTGCTCCCAGCAAACACCTAATTTGGTTTTTACTTGCAACACGCATACTTGAAATGCAAAGATTAAACAGATAGTAAAATTATACACACTAACAAGGTGCCCAAAAAATATACATAGTTTTCCAATCCTATTCCTTTTAATGAACTTAGAGAACATAATGCAAGTACTAGAGTTGCATCTATCCAATTCTCAGATACTTTTTTCATATGAATTTTGTAAAAGTAGACTTCACTCTCATAAGACTTCTCAATATATTGATTCCTGTATTCTCATCTGATATTTCTTTAGGTTAACGATAGAGACATGCCAAATTTCTTTTTAGAAATCTTAATGCAAAAATAACTCACGGAGTACGCGGTGCTAAAAGCCCAGAGGTTATGGTATTTCACCGCATAAACGAACCAAGTTCCTCAAACCTTTTCCAGTTATTATAATGTTCTAAGACACTAAGAAGAAAGGTAAATTCATCTAACAAAAGGTGTCTTGGTACACAATTTTGATGTATCAGTTGTATTATTGATGTAGAGATAATCACCAAAATCCTTCTGCAGAACGAGAAGCAGTCTTTATTTGACTATGGAAGTGAAAAGACAGAGTCTTATAAAAGAGATATTCCAAGGTTTGCATCACGACACTTCCCACCAGCATAAACTAAAACATGTAGAACTTTAACCACCTATGAATTAGCTTGACAGCTTGCAAGATGTCTTCATCTTTACGTATTACAAAAAATATGAACACAGAAATTAGTTAGACAAAATATGTTAGTGAGAAGAAAAACCTTTAGGCGATACAAGTACTGGATGTACTCAGGCATAGTGCAAGAAATATGATTAAAGCTTTAGAGTATCCAGTAGCATAACCTTACAACTGAGGTCTTGCACAGGATGTCTTTATCAGTTTACAATTTCACAGCAGAACTTTTCAATAAGTAGAACACGTACTAATTTCTAAGTAATGAAATTGAGTCACTTGGAAAAAATGCTTTAGGGCACCCGAGCAAGGAATGTACTCAATAATACTGCAAGCAGGACAATTTAGCCAGTAGAAGTGGCAGAAGAAACCCTACCTTCAGAAGGGTCGGTTATTTGAGCAACCACAAGAAGCATATAGCAATGAATTGCTGCAGCAAAAGCATATATACAATATCCGAGTCCCTTCATCATGAAGACCTAGAAACATTTTAAGGAAAAGATGAGCAGGAGGCTAATTTTCACACTTATGAAGCTGTAAATTACCAAAATTTTCTTGTAGATCCAGATTCACTACGAGATTCTTTTAGTGGCTTACTAAGGAAATAGCTAAATGAAAACCAAATCTATTTTTTTTTACACAACCTTGTGCCTAAATCCAGTCCTCATTCCGTAAAAGAATACACGGAAACCTAGTGGAAGGTTACATAATATACTGCGGTTGAGGGAGACGCCTTATGCACTCGATTTTCAAGTAGGACGAGAGCATTCTTTTTCCTATATAGTAAACTTATAAGTTATAAGCAATGAATTTGGTAGTGAATGGAAAACAAAAGGAGTAAGATGTACAAACTAATAACTATTTCGGGAAATCAATATTAAGAACAAAAAAACTAGTGTTCATGGTGTCCTTTGTTGAGTCTTTCCAGGAAGAATCAATAAACAGTTGTATGAAACGAAAAGGGGAAAGAAGAAAGCAGTCACTCTTACAAGTCAAGCTCTCTTCGAAGTGTTCAGATCATCAGAGTAAACTTTGGCATTGTTTTCCACAACTCTTGGAAAAAAACACTTCAAATAGACAAGCTAGATCAATTCATAGCGAGAAACAATACACAAAAAAAACATACACACTCACACAAAAAAAGAAGAGTTTCAAGCAGGAGATTTGGACTCTTAGAAAGATATTACCCCAGGATCCTTGGAATAGCTGTTGTGTTATCGAGACCAAGGATATTAGACAACATCTCACTAGTTCAGACAGATAATTTATACTGATATAAATTCCTTCGTTGGTGATCAGCATATCAACCGAACAGGCAATTTATTTGACAATTTTCCTTTTTCAAGCAACTTAAAGCATGGATGGTCTTTCTTTTCATACAAGGCTATCCCCCCAAAAAAGTACAAATTATGAAACATAATACATTGAACTCAAAACATTTTATATTAGCAGGGCTAGACTGCTCTCTCTCTCTTCTTCTTCTTGGAGGATAAGAGTGGGGTTCAGACCATCTTTCGCGCACCTCGACTAAACCACGAAACCTACCATCTCGCAGGTATAAAGAAACTCTGTCTACCAAGGCTAGAACAAATGGTAAGACATCATGTACTGTTTGTCTCTACTGGAAATTGAACCCGAGATCTCATTGTTCAACCCATGTTATTGACCACTGGTCAAACCCCTGGCTGCTAGACTAATCTCTTTACATTTAAGAGTATAATCAACTTGTATGGAAAACAAGTAAGACGGATCAGTTCATTTCTTATATTATATGATCTATGTTTTTTTTTTAATTTTCTGTTAATTCATGAATGAAAAATCACAAAAACCATCAATAGCTCAAACGAAAAGAAAGTATTTGTTGAAAAGTCAGTACAAGTTCTTTTTGAACATAACATATAAAAGGAGGTAAAAGTAGCTTACCTGAGAGAAGGAAGAATCAAGTGCCAAATGATAAGGTGAATGTGAAAATGGGTTAAGTGGGATTGCCTGGAGAAAGAAAGAAGATTGTGATGACTTTCCTTACCTTGTTGGGTAGGAGTGATGATGGTCCAATAATAATAATATAGCAAAGAAAGAGATGGCATTGTCGTTGACATGGTTTGTTCATCCGTAAAATACACGCACTGTTGGATTGATGCTGAGTTGCTGATACCAAAAAGAGATATTCAATTTGTCAAGAGTTGTTGGGTGCTGTGCTGAGTACAATCAGTTGATTTTGTCCAAACTACACGCTCTCTTGTTCCTAAATAAAAAATTGTATAATATCTGTTATTTTAATGTTAAAATTAAAAGATAATTAGTTACTTATTTACATTTTTTCTCTTAATAATAAATATAAAAAAATATTAATATAATACAAAAAAAAGAGTATTAATTAGAACTCGATAATAAATAAGAACAATTTAGTAAAAATATATTTTAAGTAATGCTTTTCTAAAAGAGAGTGCAATTAAAACAAAGTGACATCTATTTAGGAAGGTAGGGAGTATTATATTTAGAAACTCAATGAATAGTTTATTTATTTTTGTCCATTTTATTCATACTATTAAATACTTTCTGTTCAATTTTAGTTGTTATTTTTTCGTTAGATAGATATTTATTTCTAGTTGTCACTTTTGACATATTAAAAAAAGGCAAAAAAAAAAATTCATGTTTACCCTTTGTATTTATTGCTTATTCCTCGTTACTTTTCAAGATTAAATACAAAGCATTAATTAAAGAGTCAGTGTGCTAAAATACTCATATCAATTATTATTTTCTTGATAAGCGTGTTAAGCTCAAATATAACAATAAAATTGAACGGATGAAGTATCATTTATCTTTTAATCATTTTCTAAAGTATAAAATTTATTATAATCAAAGGATAAAATAATAAGTTATCCTTATTAATTATTACTTTTTCTGTTCTTATATGAATACATATTTAGGTTTGATCACACCTTTTAAGAAACTACACATTTTTATAAAATAAAAAATACTTTTACTAATTTACCTCTAGTTAAATTTAATCTTTTTCGAATAGTAATTAATGATTTTAATTATGTAAACAAGGGTAAACTTAAAAAAAATAGGATAAATATATTTTAGGAAGGAAAATATGCTCTTATTTAAGAATTAAAAAAAATTAAATGCACTCATATAAAAACAAAAGAAATACTTGTTATAGATGTATAAAGTCAAAAATAAAAATTAAAAATGTACATAAAAAATACCAAAAGAATAGTTAAATTTAATTTTTTTTCAGTAATTTTTAATGATTTTGGTTATGTCAACAAGGTAAACTTAGAAAAATAGGATAAATATATTTTAGGAAGGTAAATATGCTCTTATTTAACAATAAAAAAAAAACTTTAAAATGCACTCATATAAAAACAAAAGAAATACTTGTTAATAGATGTATCAAGTCAAAAATTAAAATTAAAAATGTACATAAAAATACCAAAAGAATAGCTACCGTGTTGGAACAGGACACATTGACGGGGAATTCTTCAATATCATTACTAGAGGGTTAGGAATTGAGCATTAAAGAAGATATATGTTGATGTGATATGAATCACACAAAAAACGAGGGAGAAAGAAATCAGAAAAAAATGATATGTAGAAATTTACAATATTTCATCGGTTTATGAACAACAAGGGACTTGATACCCATGCCTTCCAATTGAATCAATGAATTACAATAAACACCAAACAATCAACCAAAGAATACCAATTCGAAATCCACAAACGGAAGATCCTTCGATTGATTGAAATAAAGAAATTACTTTAACAACCACAGAAATTGGCCCTTAATCATTCAAACCACAATTAAGCTATGATAACTGCTAAAGTAGGCTAAACCTAAGCTTTCAAAGACTTGAAATGTATTTTCATAAGTCTGTTCAAATGAGATGGAAGACTAATTATTTTCAAGTTCTTGAAATGTCAAATTGACACTATATATGTTTCGGCGTCCACCTTCTCATCCCCTTGAGTTCCATAAACTTCATCTTGCATTCCACAAACTTCCCGTATGTTGTAATCACCAATTGGGGCTTGTACAAAGTCCCTCATGCTTTGTTCTTCCGCATGGTCTCTTACAAGGCCTTTAACTTCTTAGCTTGGCTCCTTATGAACGGTCTTGCAGGGTAGGTGTCATCCATGCTCATATCATCCTCCCTTTCTTAAGGAGGATTCGTCCTCAAATCCATATATCCACCTACACCATAAGGAGACAAATCAGTAATATTAACACATCGTGAACATTATACTCACCTTGGAGGTTAATCTTGTATGCATTGTCATTGATGAGTTGGAGTACTTGGAATTGACCGTCATCCCTCAGGCTTAGATCTCCCTTGCAGTCATTGAAGAACCTCTAGTTTCAGAAGTGTACCTACACCCAATCACCTAGTTGAAAAAACACCTTCATTTTGCCTCGATTCTTCTTCCTGAATACCTTCGCGTTGGTTCAGTCAATTTTTTCCTTTACCTTGGAGTGAATTTTCAACATCTCCGATTTTCTCTTTTTAGCATCTAAACTTATCACAACATCACTAGACAATTGTGGTAGTGTAAGAGGCAATAGAGGATTAAAATCATAACAAACTTCAAAATAAGAATAATACAACCTATTATAAGCAAATTCAACTAAGGTTAGTCGTTCTCAACAAGAATTGGTTTCCCTCTAATAACACAATGAAGCATATTCCCAAGTGTTCTATTCACTACCTCGATTTGAGCATCCGTAGTGACGTGGATATGACTAACATAACAGTGAAAATTACCACCTTGGAGTTATGCGCATTCCCAATTAAATAATACTCCATTTGTTTTAATTTGTATTAGTTAGTTTGACTTAACACAAAATTTAATAAAGAAATAATGACTTTCAAAACGTGTGGTCTAAAATACTCCACTTATTTATTTCAACTGATCCTTGTTGACTTGACACTTCCCTTGAGAAAATATTTAGTAGGAGTTTAGTTCACTAAACTGACCTAGTTAATTATGCTGAAAATTTAAATTTGAGTATTGTACGCTTTATGTAGTCATTTAGTGATAGGGATAGTATTGAAAAAACATGATAAATTTATTTTAATTTCACAAATTAAACAAGTAAATTAAAATAATTATTTTAGTAAGAGGACTAATTAAAATGAAATGGAATGTTTATATGCCTATAAACTATTTCATGAAGGCTAAAATATATATTTTAAAGTTAAATTGTTACTAAATATCAAAATACCTCATTCTTTTAGGATTGATTAAACAGGATAGTTAAAGTTGGCCATGTAATTATGACAGAGAGAGTAGTAATATTTACAAATATTCTCCTTTGGATATCCATTAATACATAATATGTCTCTGTTAAAATTTTACAAAAAAATCATGTAGGACAAAACCTAGAGTAAGAAAACAAAAGAATACTAACTGCTAGAATTTTATTTTCCTTGATAAATACACTATTTATTTCTCAAAGATGATGCATCTCAATTTTGTATGTTAGCTGTTAGAATATATGTTCTACGCAGCGGAAGCATCGCCCTAATCTTTTTCTTACATGTATAATAAATATCATAACCAACATGTATCACATA
>JBDJHY010000116.1:9093786-9107098 GCA_039654485.1 Withania somnifera | reverse complement strand
TTGAAAATAATCAAATTATTCTCTCTACATTCATTTTCGAATGATGCATCAATGGAATTAGGCCTAGGTGTATGAAAATTTCTTGTGATTTTCCTTCATTCTTTGACGAAGGCATATATGCATCGAAAGGTAACCCAAAGAAGATCTAGAAAAAGGAAAGTGGCACAAACACTTAATAGCTCCATTTCTTATTCCTGAGTGGAAGGTAAGCTGCCCAACCCTAATATATTACTTTTTCTTAATCCTTGCATCCAGGATAATGATTCTATTGGCTCTGTCATTATAACCTCTCTCGAGGTTAGCAATAAGAGTACATCGACCCATGTGGTAGTAGGATAACTAAGGATTTAGTTCTTGCAAGGAAGCGTCCACGTGGGTGAGCACATCCCCAGCCAAGCTAGTCACTTGGAACATAGGGGTATTTAATCCCCGAGCTTCTAGGCCTTGAGAACCGACTTTGTATTTTTCTCCAAAAATAATGAGTAATAAAAAAAGGTAGGTTTTGGATTTAGGGTTTTCACTTCCATTTCCTAACTCATAGAATCTATCTCCTATCAATTGAAATTTCTCTCCTCAGTTGGAGGTGGAACCGGCTCCTTCTGAACCATCCTTGAAAGTGTAAGGAAGGAGAAGGGATCGGTAGTTTATCACCTTCTAAGAGTATAAAGAAGGAGAGTGTAATCCAACTAAACGCATGTATCAAGGAGTTTTACCAGCGAGCTAAGGTGATCACTCAAGAAAAGGGATTCAACCCCGACAAATGTGATGTAGTGAAAGACATTGCGGACTATGTGGCCGGTGATATAAATGATATGCTGGAAGCTAGCTAACTTTGCTTTCTAACGAGGTTAAGGCATGAACTAGAAATAGAAAGATAAATACCTGGGTCTCATTGAATAAGAAGTTTGAGGATGGAAAGCAGGTTCGATATAAAATCATAAAGGTTTAAGGGCCCGTTGATCAAAGGAAAGAAAAGGTCTTACTTCTAGTACGGAGCTGTATGGCGCAAGAGTGTCATGTACAGTTCCTTTGAGAAGGGTGTGATACCACCACGTATGAAGCCCAAAGGAGCAGTCCACACAAATGCATCCCTACTCACCTGGTCTATGCACATCGCTCTCTCCAGGAGGTTGACCGTCTATCCTAGATCTTTCTATTTCCAAGAAGATCATAGGCTCGATCTGGTTTAAAGTGATTCTTTTTATGTTGCTATATATATGGGTCCGTGCAGCATTTCCATGATATCATTATGATCAATTAATAGGACTTGGATGAAAAGTTTTCTTGCCTCTATCATTAGCTCGGGTAGTCCCCGTTTCTGGTGTGTTTTAGTCATCTTTCAATGAATCCCTTAATTATGTGTGAGGAATTTCCCTATTGAATAATAGGAAGTGAGATAGTCCTCGAAAATGCCCTTTCCATAAGTTCCTTTATCATTGGGGAAAAAAGAAACAATTTTTTTAGATTCAAAATTTGTCCTTTTTTCTTCCAATTTCCTACTCTTTCTGTGAGGCAAAACCTCACCACACTACACTACACTTCAACACAAGAGAAGAGGACCAAATGCTTTCTCTCATTGGGGTAGGAGTTGGCAGTCTTCTTTAAGAGAACTTCAATCTAATACTCATTATGGATCAACTCACGTTTCCAGTATATTTTCATTACGAGGATGTGTCACGTCATGATCTATTGCTCAAATCGAATCATGCCAACGTTGTTGTAAGTTCCTAGATCATGTAAAATAATAGTAGTACCAAAGAAAGAACCTTTTATAGAAAATGGAAAATTGGCTATAAAGATTCCATATGGTCAGAAATTAATACAGACACAAAGGGCTTCAACAGGAAAGTCGTTTTAATCTAATCTATTCTTGGGTTCAAATAAAGATAAAAAGGATATGTCAGTGACCTAGCACACAAACCACTCTCCGAGGGCATGGAATTTCTAATTGTTTTGTCAGAATATCCACAGTATTGTCTTTGTTAGATTCTCAAATCAGAATATGGGAAAGGTCAATTCAATTCTTGATGTCAAAGGAATTTTGTAAATTCTCCCCCAAACTGGTCGAGATATTTGAACATATTTGAGGGTTCAATGTTACTATTGTAACTTTGACTAACAGACAAAATGAGTCTTTACCACCGTGGAACGTCTTTTTGCAAAACGATGAGGGGGGAACTCAGTAAGATGTCAGAGAAGTGAAATATATGAGATCACAAACATAGATTACTTGCCTCTAGGCTAAATATAAATAAAGACAAATTATAAAGCACTATGTAAAGATCCCGATCTTCCTAATGATATGTAGGAAAAACATCATTAGTTGTTATCTAACTTACTAAGAAAGATCTTCATTGCTCGAGTAAGAAACCGATGTATTTACATGGGTCACCCTTGTTCTGTATATGAGTTCTTCCGAATTTCTCATATTTATTTTCATAGATTAGCATCTCGAGGTCCTTCACTAGGCATAAATAATATTCTTGGTACCAACCACCAAACCAATAGAACAAGGGTTAGATTCATAGCAGGTATCCAAGCAAGGTATGTAGGTCTATTACCATCCAGTGTCAGACCGAAAAAACCTAATGGTCTAATCCCTTATCTAGGATCGAAGATGCTAACGAGGTGGGAATAAAAATGGGGAACCCCTCTACCTCCTGTGTATATCTCCTATCAAGTATTCTCCCCAGACATAGACTATGTACATGGTAGTACTCTTAGAAAGATAGAATAGCACTGCGTGAATATAACATTACATTAAGTTACAAATGTAACTCCTGAAGGATCGATCACTATTCTATATATAGTAAGGGGAAGAACTCTTGTTCAGTGGCGTACCATAGTACGGAGGTTGTTTCCATCATTGAACTCAGGGTGTAGGACTTAGCCTTCCAAATGGGAAAGAAGAAAAGTGCAACGTTTCATTAGAAAAACCAACGAAAATCTCAAACAAAGTAATGGAGAGAGTCTTTCTAGTTAAAATTTATCAATAGAATGAAAGAACCATCCCTTCCTATTTCTTTCTTGGTCCTGTCAGATAGAAAGAAAATGAGACCCCAAAAAGGTCTTCTTTACTTTACTACTTTAGAGGGTGGGGGCTCAAGAGGGGGGGGTTACATAGAACTGAGGCAAAGTGATTTATGATTGAATCTTTGAGGCATTCTTATCATTTGGTGGTTTATATTTCCATTTATTTCAACAATATGGAATGAAAATTGAGGCAGGGATTTCCCTTCATAAAGAGAATTTTACTTATCCTTTCATACCCATTTTTTATCTAATAGCTTTAAAGGTTATTGGGTGGGTAGGATATCTATTTACGGATGAATTGTCCTAATATTTTTTCCACCTACATCAAGGGGAAGCTCTTTTAGATACATGATGGGGGAAATTTGTGGAGGTCCCAGTTGGCTGGCCTCCGATGTAATACCCTTTATAGCGCATAGGAGTAGTAATTCCAATGACGAAGAGTCTGCCATGCTCCAACATAATAAAGTGGGGCCTATTTTTTTTTTAAATAGAGGATCCAAAAATGGTTTTTGTTAAGGATATAATGAAAGAATGCCTTGGATGTCCTCCCATATTAGGTATTTTGGATAGAGAACTCAATCAGATTGTCTCTCTTAAAAAATAGATTTTGTAACACGAGCTTTATCCCAACGAACCCTTCTGGGCGACTCATGCCAAAAGCCTGGTTATAAATTACCTATGAGATCTATGGGAGGGGGGAGGGTTTTAGTGCATATATTTTGACAGAGAAGCTCCTTTCATTATTAGGAAAAAGCTCTAGAGAGGCCCCGACCTATAAGAAACTGATTCAAATAAAAAAGAATTTCCTCTTAGGTATCCCCCAACATAGATAGAAAAGTGTGAGGAGAATGAGAAATAAGAACAGTGTAATGTTTCATTGGAAAAACCAATGCAAATATCATATTGACTTTCTCTCACTCTACTTCTAAAGATAGATAGAAAAGGTTTGAGAGAATTTCAGAAAGTCATTCTCTCCTTTCTAAAGCTGCGCAAGGCGGCCTCCCCAGAACAAAGCCCCACCCCTCTTTTCCCCCTTTAACTAAGGACCCTCACCTTTCTTCCTATTTATTTGTGGGTTTGGATCCAATTTTTTTCAATTTTGAGAATTAACCAATGAAAAAATCCATAGCCCAAGTGATTCATAGCCTCCCTCTCGCCTAAATAAATGAAATATGATGAATCAAATCAATAAGCTTTTTGATTGATTCAGGACGCAGTGAAGCCGAATAAAATTAAGGAAAGGGGGCTTACGTTTCCTAAGGATGATTCATCCTATTCAGATTTAGCTATGATAATGAAAGAGGAAGAGTTTTCAGATGATATGGACCCCCAAGAGATGAGCGAGAACCCCTAATTTCTTAGGGATCACACTCTATCCCACTTGGTGGATGAAATCTTCTCTTTTTATGGAATTCTTTCTCCCATACACCTTTTTTCCCTCTTTCACCGAGGAGGAATGAATAATCTCCAAGCGAACAAAGAACTAAATTTCTATTAGATTTATTTGTAAGCTTACTTTGTTCCATTCTACTTCATCTGGCTACATTGCGTCAATATGGATCCAATAATCCATTAGGTGTACATTCAGAGGTGGATAAAATTTCTTCTTACCTTTATTTTTTTGTAAAGGATTTACTAGGTTGGGTAGCTTTTGCTATCTTTTTTTCTATTTGGATTTTTTATGCTCCTAATTTTTAAGGCATCCCGACTATTATATACCTACTAATCTGATGTCCACTCCGCCTTATATTATGCCAGAATGGTATTTCCTACCGATCTATGTCATTCTTCATAGTATACCTAAAAAATTAGGAGGTGTAGCCGTAATAGCACCTATTTTTATATGACTGTTGGTTTTACCTTTTTTTAAAAATATGTATGTATGTAGTTCAAGTTTTTTTCTCGAATCACCGAGGAATCTTTTGGTTTCTTTTGGCAGATTGTTTACTACTAGGTTGGATCAGATATTAACCTGTGGAAGCACCCTTTGTTACTGTTAGAAAATTTTCTTTTTTAGTTATATTCTTATTCTTTGCCATAACACCCATTGTGGGAAGAGTTAGAAGAGGAATTCCCAATTCTTACACGGATGAGACTGATCATACCTGACTAGTGAGAAATTATGACACCAATCATTTGAGTGAATATTACACCAAGAATTTACAAACGGATCAAGAAATGAAGGGAGAGGAGTTAGAATAGAAAGAAAGAAATGGATTTTGAATTAGAGTAAGGGCACACAAAGGGAAAGGATTTACACAAGACCACAGAGCGAGAGAGAGAACCTTCACTTACATGCTTAACTGTACCCTCCTATCGTACCTATATAGCCTTTCATTCAGTTATATCCATTTACTGTTCTGCTTCCAACTACTGATGGGAGAAGTCTTGGATGTACAACAAGATTAAAGAGGTATTGCATATGGGAATTATATATGAAATAAAAGATTTGAAACAAACTAGGAAATGAGCTCTAGCCAATGGTTAAGACTTCAGAAAGCTCCATAGAAATTACCAGTAATGCCCCTATCAACCTCAGTCTTGTTTTTTGCTAGCTTGAGTTCATAACTTTACTATGTATCATTAAATATAGAATATCCCAACTTCACTAGCCAGGACAAAATGGACATATAAAAAACCGATTATGAGAGCTTGACCAATCAGAATAGGAAGAAGAGAAAGAAAGGTCAATCTCCTAAAGACCTTTGTAGAGATAAGCTTTAAGGGGTAATACATTTTTATGGTCTTGAACATGGAAAAGTCAAGTATTCTATGCTGCCTTGATTTACCAAAATTTTTTCTTTAAAGAATACTTTCAAGCTCAAAAACATTGAACAGATAGCTTTAATTAACAATTAGCTGGAAATCGGGTATGCCTATTCAACATAAAATAAGAAACTGGGTAGATCGTAGGGTATGAATTCAATTCTAAGTCAAAAAATGCTTACAGAATCCACAGTTTTGAAAGTAGCCTTAGACAAATCATTCTAAGAGGAGAACAGGGAATTTCTTGCTAAGCAGGTGCTATTATCGTATTATAATGATAATTCCAACATTGAAGAAGACGGGACTACCAATCCCAGAGTGAATTAACCTTATCTTCACTACCACCTTATTTTAATAGACCTTGGGGAATTGGCTAGTTACCTTCACTCTGCGTGGAAGCCTACCTAAGCTTTGTCTTTTTTCTATGAGACCTTAGAGTTTCCGAGACTTTCTCCACCTATATGGCTCCCAAAATTATATTGAACTTTTTCTTGAGGAAGGTCTATCTGCTTTTGTTTTCGAATAAGACTAAGGCACGAGCGAGGGTCTCTTTGTGGTGGTCGTTTACTATCTTTCTTTTGATTGGCCTAGATATCTGAATTTGATCTTTTTCTATTACCACAATCCCTTAGTCCTGTACCATCTATCGGTCTATATCATATTCACAAAAGAAGGAGCTTTCTTAATGCTATCCCAGAAGTGTAATTAAGTAGGCGATTGGTTGTAAAGAATTTTTAGTAACTTCTATAGCAGTTGTAGATCCATTGGCCATTGATTCTTCTTCGCAAACCATTCATCCCCACTATGTCGCTCTCTTATAGTCCAAAGCTAATTCAATCATAGCCGCCTTTAAGGAAAAGACTGAATCAGTCTATGAGTCATCCTAATAAATCCTCGTAGGTAATGCTCTTTGTCTGTCTTCAATCAGTTTATCAACCTAAGACTTTGCTCTATTACCTGTATTGTAAGCTTTCCAGTCTTTGAAGTAAGGTTCAATGCTAGGAAAAAGAAATTTCTTTGCGGGTCTATCAACCAAATTGGCTTTGTTAGGAAATATTTTATATGAGTAAGCCCCTATCCCATAAGCCTTCTATCGTTGCAAGCCCCTTTCATTCTTCCCAAGATTTCTTTCGATTACGTCTGCTTTCAATTCTCTTATTCCATTAGCTTTAGTTAGTTGTTCAGTCAAAGTCGTATGTATACCCCTTTTGAATTGTTCTATTATTCAAAGTAGGAGCTAAGGTTGTGGGCAGAGAACTATTGGTATAGCGAGTTCATGTACTTGCAGTTGGGTTACTGCCATCCCCCTAACCATTAGTATCACTCTGTGAAGTGTCTCTTTGGTATTCGGGTAACTTCAAGCCCTTTAACTCGCTTTTACCATGGGAGCTTACTTCACTTCTTTTATTTAAGTGACTTTCCAGGAGGGAAGGAAGCAGATAAATAGCACTATCACCTTACTTAACAAATGGCTTACACAAAAGAGCACTGCTTCCCCGAGAAGATATCTGCTTTCCTAAACTCCGTACTTTATTTCTCTAGCTCTTGACTCATATGGCACTGAAATTGGATAAGTTCATGCTTAGGCCTGGTTATGGAAATTCTTTAAGCATAGGAAATTTTTCCTTTTCCATAGGAAACTCTAACATAAACAGGAACTGGAACCCCTAGCATTCCAATTGAAACTTAAAGAGATGGAACTGAACAGGCTTAAGCCCCTTTCCTCTTTCAAGGGGACTAGAGGGAATGCAATTACTGAGACAGCAACTCAAAATAAATCCCTAGAGAAAATGAAAAATTAGTGAGTAAGGTCTAGGTACTGTAAGGAAGAGGGCTTGATCGGAAGAGCACTCCAATAGGACCATCCCGAAAGAGGTCTAATCATAGATCTAATGTGGTTTTTTAAATTCTTTTATCTTATTTCCAGTGAAATTTATAGAAGCATTATGTTGAATCACTCCAAGAGTAGAATCAGTGCTCACCTTAAGTTTTAGGAACCAAATAAGGAATCACATGTAGACAGACCTGAGCATTCTCCTGTTCTACAAAGCCATCTAGAGCTGGAGTTGGGGTTGCTTGACACTCTACTCCTTTCGAGTGAATTGAATTACTTCGGCTGGATGCCTTTGATCAAATGGAAGGATGTATTCCTGCCTTTAATGACTTCATTCGGTCATCCCTTTTTTACTTGTTCATTATGGCTTGAGAGTTAATCACCCGAGAGAGTAAGTAAGAAATTAAAAAAAAAGGATCGTTGGACCTCGCTCTTGGTCCCATAGACAGAGCAAAGAAATCCTTAGATCTTTGCTTGTTTCATGGTATGGACCAAAGCAAAGGTTCTGCCACTATCGACACCTACCCAATTAACCAAAAGTATAATTGATCGAGACCAAAGATTATGCAATTATGTAATTCTGTTCAAATAGAAAGTTTTGTCCAATTAAAGGTCAGTTGTGAGTTTAAGGAAAAGATAGTAGAGAACTAGAAGAAATTTCTATAGTTGCATAAGGACATTGAAAACATTCCAGCAGATAGTATGTAATACTCTTATCAAAATGAACACTATACTGTTTCTTAGTTTAGGGAAGAAACATACTCAAGGAACGCAAAGCTAACCCTCAACATTGAATATTACCTCAGTTCAAAGGTTGTTTACTCAGATATTTATTATCAAAGAGAGGGATTCATTTCAGGTGAAATCAAATAAGAAGTTATTTTTGCTCTATCATAAATTGTTGCTAATTTTGCACCCCTATCTGGTGGTTTGAGAAAGAAATTTGAGATATTTAGAAAGAGAGTTATGGAAATTCGAGGATTATAATATGGTCCTATTGATTCAATCTTTATGCTTGGCACGGAACTATTATTTTGAGTGAAAGGGAGAGCAGTGGCCCGCACTGTGTTTACTAGTAAATTTCCCTCTACGAGGCAGGGTATGAAAAGCACTATAAGTTAGTTGACTTCTCGGCCAAAGGTGTTCTAGCTCAACTTCCAAGTAGGAATAGATTCTATGCGTGAGCATAAAAGATCCTTATTCTTATTGAATAGTTAAAATAACTAGTTGAGTATACCTATTCTTTTAAAGAATAGCCTCCCCTAATCAAAAGAAGGGTTCAAAGGAGAGAGGATTGTCTATCCTTCTCATCCCCCTAAGGAAGTAGAGCGCAGTGAAAAAATTTCACCGTTCAGTCTAAAGGGACAGGTTAGCAGCTTCAGGATGACCGAGCAATGAAACAGAAGTAGTGTTCAGGACAATTGATCCTATTTCAATTATATAGCTACAGTACTGAAAGATGAGATTTCAGGAGTGAATTTCAAAAGGAAAGACTTTGTTTAATTCTTATAAATTTCTTATGTAAAAACTAGTAGAAAGAAAGGTAGACCTTGGCAACTTGACTCATCGGAGAGGAGAGATCATTTTCATGAGAGAGGGACGACCAAGTGACAGATTAGGAAAAAAAAAAGGTAGGCCTTTTGAGCGGTCATCTACAGGCCTTGTTAGCGACCCATAATTCTTTCCTAAGTTGTCAAAGTTGGATCGAAGCGAGCAAGATATAGAGTAATCCACTCTCATAGATGTGAATTGAAAAACCAAGCCCATATTATTTTTAATTAGGCTCTATAGTCTAGTCCCTTTCCCTAGTAAGGTCTAATTGTTATCCCTAAGTCTTGTTTTGACCGCAGGAAGGTGAACTTTGCAGAAGTGCTTATTTGGTTGGGAAGAATAGGACTGCTGACTCCAAGCCTACCCTACCCAAAATTTGTAGCTATTGATGTAGACTTTTTTCGGTACTACTACTCTTCTCTCTACCTATTAGAAAAATCCCATCTAGATAGATTGAATCGACTACCTATACTTTAACAAGAGGCACAAGGGAGAAGCGAGCACAGAATAGAGAAAATGCACATGGTTCTCCTTAAGGAATGGAGTGATGGATAAAGAAATAAATTTAGTGTGGGATTAATTTTACTGTTCTTGGATTGGCACAGTTGTCCCCCTTTGCTTGTTAAGGCTCGTCCTTCAACTCCGCTTGCCTTTACTTTTTATGTCAAGCGCACAAGTGATGTTTAGTGAGATTTACTTCAAAATACAGGAATTATTTTTCACCTAAAAGGTCAAAGTCAATGTCTTCACCTTCAGAGCTTAATTGATTCTTGAAGCAGTAGCTCTGGATCAAGAGCTGGATGCTTACCTTACTATTATGAAATGAAAAGGAGAAAGATCTTATTTTATAGATTTAGGTGAGTAGGGGAGTTCATTAGCTTGCTAGATAGCTTGTAAAATCAAGGAAAAATGTCACTTCCTTCTTTTTTCAAAATGAAAAAGTAAACTACCTTAGTAAGCTAGCTTTGGTTGCTAAGCAAGTCGGGCACTATGCTAGGACGTTGATTGATCATGACGAGAATGGGTTTCTCCATGGTGCAATGTAAATGTAATAGAAGAGGAAAAGTCCAGTTCCCCTCCCTTCTAGACCAAACGAAAGAGATATGAATTCCATTTAAGGGGGTCAAGGCTTGGCTTGACCCTGTGTTCTCCCGGGTCAGGGACGAAAACTTGAAAGTTTATTCAGTGGTGGGGTGTTCATAGAATAAAAGCCTCACCCAAGGAGTGGAAAAGTTTGATGAAGTCTCCCTCATAGAGAAAAAGTATGCATGCTACAGAATACGTAGTTGATCAAATCAGATAGCCCTTCCTTCAGGAAAGCAATAAAATCCGGCACATCTAGTTACATTCCGATCAACAACTTGGAGGTATGGTTGAGTGGCTTAAGGCACTAGTTTGCTAAATTGACATACAAAAAAATTATATCAGGGGTTCGAATCATATTTCCTCTAGTATGGAAATAAAACCAGTGGGCGAAATTACATGAGAGAAAGAACATCTTGGTGGAGTCCAATCCCCCGGTGGACAGTGTAGCACTTCTTAGTTACTAGGAGCAGAGAGCTTGTTGCACCTTGTTTTTATAGCCTATCTTCTTTCTATAAGAAAGCTCCCTTTGGTAGTCCCTAGACGACTCTCGGTTCTTGAGTATGTTGCGGAATTAGGCGGCAGTTGAAAGAATTGCTCAAAAGATTGACAAACAAGCGAAAAAAGTCTATCTATTCTATTTTCGTAGTTTAGTAAAGGGATTTTCCTTACTAATCAAGTGGTAAGGTAGGGCTTTGTTCGATAAAAAAAATAGACTTTAGGAAAGTGGTTTAGGTAGCTTAGTTGGTTATAGAAAGGCACTAAAAATCCTAGTGTCAATGGTTCGAATCTATTTCTAAGTTGGAGAAAGGTCCAAACTGTATCTGGGAGTGAGCCACATTTTGAAATGAAAGTGAAAGAGTAAGAAAATAAATGTGAGTGCTCCTAACTATACGGACAACTTTTTGGTGGTAGGGCTGGGGTGGCTTGCTTTAGGCAGATTCAAAAAAAATGGATGATTACTCGGATTGGTTCTCGCATCCTTGTGCCCAAAAGGATGGGAGAGTTCGGTTTGAGTGGTCATGAATCGGTTGGATCTATATGCTTAGGGGTTGTAAGACGAGGTGTAGCGTAGTCTGTTCAGCGCCTGAGTATCCCTGCACCGAGGGAAATCCTGCAAAGTGGTCCATATTACCACAATCATAACAACCCTCTTTGAAACTATCTAGGGAATTCCCGAGGCACTCTCTAACAAAGTGAACAACTCCTCCACACTTGTAACAACCTCTCCCATCTCTTGTCTGACCATGCGGACCTCAACATTGCCTCGTAAACCTGAAATTGACCCCCTGATGAGATAGCTACCGGATCATCTATCAAAATCTTGAAGTGAATCCTAGTACTATCGGCTAATCTGACCCCCTACCAAAATCACAGCCTCCGGACCTAGACCCTAAGAAGCTGCCTTGATGAAGTTGCCTCTTCTCACTGTCCCTTTGGGCCTGGCGAGCCACCATACTGCGAACATGGTCGCAACATCCAAGAATACATTTTCAAAACTAACAACTACTCAACCTAGCCCTGTAGGTCCAATCTCAACCCATACGTGAAGCGGCAAATCCACTCCTCCTCAGTAGGAAATAGATCACCAGCATGCTTGGTAGGTCAATGAATCAGGCCTCATACTCCGAAGCAGTCATTGTCCCTTGGCGCAAGCTGGAAAATTGATCCCTCAATGCCTCCCTCTTGCTTCTTGACATATAATGGGTTATGAAAGCCTCTCAAAACTGCCCCCAAGTCATTGAGGCTAAACCTAGTGGCCTACGGTCCCTAAAAACTCACGACTAATGACTAGGGCACCCTCGAGTAGATAAGAAGTAAAATTATCCCCTTACATCTCCAGTAACTCCAGAGTCCTCAGACACTACTCGCATGCAGCGATAAACTCATGGGGATCCTTCCCCTGTGCTCTTGAGAACCTAGCAAGGAGAATCCATAAAAAGTGGTCCAACATCTTCCGTACCTCGAAAGCAGGTATAGCAA
This sequence comes from Withania somnifera, assembly GCA_039654485.1. NCBI lineage: Eukaryota > Viridiplantae > Streptophyta > Magnoliopsida > Solanales > Solanaceae > Withania > Withania somnifera. The sequence continues at coordinate 9,094,848 of JBDJHY010000116.1, read as the reverse complement.
GAGCATGTACGGATGTAGGTGAAATAGTATAAGCAATCTGGAATGTAATGATCAGTGGCACTAGTGGTTGCTGGGGTTGTAGATATTAGGGGACATAATGCACCCTATGCCTCTACTTGATAAAATGACTATGGTCCATCGGTCAGTGCCCCATCAAGCATCTATAACATCATAATATATCTCTAAACGCGGCAGGCGGTGGCTGAGAGAACTACGGTGGGGGCATAGGAGCTTCCTGAGGCTGTGTAGTGGATGGGGTGATAGAAATCGGATGAGCATAATCCCCTACCACCTCCTGACCTACTGAGGGATGGTCTCGATCTAAGAAGAACCGCGGGTACGCACCATCTATGAAAGAGTGAATCCAAGTTGAGTTTCCACACATGGTACGAGTGTTAACGCATGATAAGAATCAAGAGATGGAAGCTTTCCTAAGGCACCCCATAGCCTCCCGAACATTGGATGTGGATGTCAACGCACTAATATGCAAGACTCTATAAGGTACTTGCTTTAACACCAAAGAGACCGGTGAACCTTGGCTTTGATACCACTCTGACAGGACACAAAATTTTGGGTCATGATGGCATCTAAAACCCTCATGTAAACAAGATTGTACCAACAGCCCAGAGCTACTCACAATGGGCTATAAATGCTCACAAATAACAATTTAAGTAAATACATAGCCAAATATATAAACAACAACGGAAGCAGAAAGAAGTATATAAAACCCCAATCCCAAAACATGGTGTTAATAACACAAGGAGCTACCTAATCACATAACAGGATCACAGGTATTGGATAAGAACGTACCCGGCATCCTTGCAGCAATATATGTGAAACATAACTCAATAAAATAATAGGAATCAAGGAAAATAAGGAATAGAACATGGTCGGTAAACCGGTAACCTTAAGTGAAAAAAAATAATGAATAAGAGATAAGCAATTGATCCCACATAGCATAAACAATAAGCAATCAATCAGGATAACTAAACAGTAATACTAATATGAGATATACAATTAAAATGCTGACAAGTCCCCCAGAAAGAAATGCAGCGTACACTA
>JBDJHY010000116.1:9046054-9059204 GCA_039654485.1 Withania somnifera | reverse complement strand
GTACCTGCACTACAAGAGTAATCTTTTTGTCAGTAAGAGCATTGATCACAGATTCCAAGGATGCCACATATTCTGTCAAACATGAAAAATTGAACGTTAAAAAGGAGGGAGAAGTTCTTCATTCTTTTGATGAAAGATCCCAACACAGTAATAATCTGATCATTCTTACTATATTACTAGGCTGTGTTGCTTGGTCCGTCAATAAGCCTTTTCAGGCCCATGCGGAACCTTCAAAATGCATAGCTTTGGGAGGATTCGACACATACCCAGAGATATTTTTTAGGAGTCCAAGCCTTTTTATGAAGTCGCACCGGGAGCTAGTGCTTGCTATCTAAGAATTGCTCCATGGATCTCATCGGGAATTAGTTTAAAGTAACGGTTCGGGAGAGCCTATGCAGAAGCCTTTTTTTTCTTCTTAAACATATTTATTTGGCGGATAGAAAATATAACTTACCATCCAATGTATAGTCAAATCCATATTGTGGTTGGGGCTTATCTGAGAATCCAAATCCTGTAGAAGAAGGTAAAGCTATTCATAGCCTGACATGATCATGGATAGATGTGAATAGCACTATCTTTTAAGAATAGTACAGAACTAGAAGGGAAAATAACATGGAGACACTGTTAAAACTGTTAAGCATCATAAGAAATAGAGACACATTAAAACACATGGTTAGAGATGTGCATTGAAAAATGATCAAATGGAATTGCCAAGTTTTAGGATAAGGCCAAGGACCATTTAACAAATAAGATTTAACTTATGGGGTTGTATAGGTAATGTTAACAATGTATAACATTTTTCTGAAAGCTACAAATGTAAAGAGTCATATCCCATCTCTTATTTAAACATTTTCATTATCAACAATTCAACATTGTTCTATGTTGTAACACGTTTATAGGTATCCCTCTCTAATATACTATTCCCTCCGAACCAATTTATGTTTTGTGCTTTCTTTTTTTTAGTTCCTCTAAAAAAGAATGATACCTTTCTATGTTTAAAGATACACAAATACTTATGACTTGTTTTGAACCACAAATTTCAAAAGTATTTCTGTCTTAAATGTTGTGCCTATCAAATAACATCACATAAAATGGGATGGAGGAGTGTGTTCTTTTGGATATGAAATTCACATTCAAGTTCTGAGACTGAAACTCAAGTGATTTCTTAAAAAAACAGACACTTCATCTAAATTGTGGAGGTATAAATGCATTCTTAAGGTAGCATTGACAATGAAATCTAATTCCGAAGAAATTAGGAAGATAATGCAAGAAAGTAAGTAGTAAAATACTCACCCAGCCAATCAAGTGCTACAGCATGATAATTCTTCTCAAGAATGGGAAGAACTTTGCGATAAGAGTATGCCTGTAAGTAGCAGTTCAAACATGGTTAGCAAACTATCAACCGAGATAAGCCTTAAATGGAAAAAGACAGACTACGAAAATAAAATTATGGCACAACTAGGTTTCCCTGAGGGTTAGTAATTTGAATATTAAAAGGAAACATGCTAACCTGGGATGGTAACCCGTGGATTAATACAATAGGAGAATTCTCAGAGCTTCCAGTTTCTACATAAAACCATCTATTGCACAAAATCATATACAGAGAGCATTCAATGGGTAACCCTGCAAACAACCCATCCTCAATTTCTGCATATAAGATTGCTAACAAACTAAATTCACCAAAGGTCAGCCAAATTCACCTGAAAAGATCAGATGCCGCCTGCGAACTCCCACCCATTGTAAGTCCAAAAATGGGATCCTTTGCTTTCTCCCCCGTCCCAGAGACAGAATGAGCTTTCACCTGAATGTCACAAAAGATTACTTAATTCAGATGGGCTATAACAATTGCTTCTAGAAATAAAAAAAAAAGCACTGTGGTTTTGATCAACGATTGAAAATGGACACGCAGAGTAGGAAAAAACGCACAAATTTTCCTTTCTTGAACCATTCGTCAGCAGGACTTGGCTCGTCTGAATACTTTCCTACGCAAAAGAAATCAATTTGATCTCATTGTTGATCCATAATTAAAATTAAAGATGCCACATTCTTGTGAAAACAAGTACAAATTCCAACCTCCGCTAAAAGAAAAGCCGTCCCCAACTGAAACAGGAGCATCCAGCAAATATTCCTGAATAATTATCAGCAATTTTACTAAACAAAGAGAAACATACATAACTACTAAAAGATAAATCCTAAATATGTGAAAAAAGATACTTCATTATTATCGCTGCTCGATCGGCAATGGAATCGCAAAATCCTTGCCTGAGATCGAGAGTACTTTGGGATCCTAGCAGAGGGAAAGCAAGGGATCATGCGGAAACAGTGAAACTGAAGTGAAGAAACAGAAGAAGAGTGAAAAACAGCCATGGAATTCTCACCGCTATGACCGTTCGTTTCCAAATTTAGCATAATTAAAGATTTTCTTCCTGCGTAGGAGATAGGGTGTCTCTGGTTCTCATCATTCACTATTTTGGTACACAAAAAAAGGGGCAATTTTGGGGGTCCTGAATATGAATAATAAAAAGTATGAAAAACTAAATTCTTACAATGTGCGACATCCGACAAATGTCAGATCATAAGCACCAAAAAGTACCCAATTCGGTCCAAAAAGGAAATAAACGAAAATAAAATAGCATAAATTTAGCATCATCCCTAACAATATCTAATAGCAATAATTAGGTATTAAATAGCAACTGAAATATATATTTAGATGTTATTTTAAGTAAAGAAAATAAAAATGTAACAGATATAATAGAGTGAAAGAATGAAATTAGTCTCACCTTTTAAAAGGAAAACATATTTATCAAAGAACGTAGCACAAATCATGCATTTAACTTTCAACTGGAGATTTTTTTGCCAAACAAATAACTTTTCCTTTTTTTTTTATTTTTTATTTTCATATTTTTTTCCTTCTTTATATTTTATATTTTCATCTCATTCTCTCTTCCTCATTTTTCTTTCTCTCTTTCTTTCTTTCTTTCTTTTTATTATTTATTTATTTGTATTTTTCTATATGAAACGATACATTTTATATAAATTTATTATTTGTATTTGGTTGATTAGCCACGAATAAGTTTAATTTATCATTTGTATTAGTATACAAAACAAGTATATGCATTACTTGTATTTTCTTTTTATCGTTTGTATTAGTATATCAAATTTATCATTTATAATTGCATATGAACAAGTATCATGCAGTCAACTATAAATACTAATATAAAAATAATAAAATAACAAAAGTACAAATGATGTTGTCAATTATAAAATACAAACACAAAAGCAAATGAAACAATTATAAAAATCGATTCACAAAATACAAAATATACAAATACGTTAATTTATGAATGAAAATCAATTAATAACCGAAAGGATTTTTTTTTATAAAGTAGGAGAGAGAGAAAAATTCAAAATTGATTTGAAAAAAAAAATATAGTGAAAATAGAAGCAGAATTTTTCGTTAATTGTATTGGAAGGAAAAGTTAGATATTTGACAAAATATTGCTATAAATACTTTGGATGCTAAATATTTTATATTGTTGTTACAGACCATAATTATGATCTTAGAATTGTTATGCTAAGTAAGTTTTCCAGCAAAATAAGCAAAAGAACAAACTAAGTACCAAAAAAACAAAAGGAAAATTGAATTAAAAAATGTAGAGTTAGCCAAGAGCGTCTAGAGACTTCATCTTCGTCCTTAGATCAACGCTGTTGAGAAAGATGAGATGCTTATCCTTAGCTTCAGTTGAATATCCTCTTCTCCTCACCGATCAAATATGAGAATTTATCTCTAAGCTGACACAGAAGTCAATACTCAAAGTGATAAATTTATGTTTTCTCTATTTGTTGAGTGACGACAAGATCTTTGTGATTTAAGCCTTCGAAGATAAGCTTGAACCTATGAGGAAGATAAATTTGCAAATCAAAGATACGTTATTCCATCTCTAAGTTGACACTAAATGACTTGAGACAGGTGATTTATGATCCTCTTTTGTAAGATCTAGCTGAGTTGTAGATGAATTCTCTAGAAAAGTGCTTTTGAGCTTGAATTGAGATTCAATATAAGCTATTGGAACCTGGTAAGTGGCCAAAATCAGTCACAATTAAAATTTAGTTTTCATATCTATTCTTCTATGGGTTGAATTCCAAATAGGAATTAATACCACCATATAAAGTCTAGACATTACACTGATATATGATGTACAACTTGAACAAAAGTTAAACATAGCCTGATTTAAATGATTAGGTTATTTAAACCTTTAAGTCTTGGTTTAGTACCCCGTGAACACCTTAAAGCTCTCAATAGGTGTATGTTAATCAGGCAAAATTACTGCAATTAAATTAATATTCAAACAATAAACTCGTTTAGACCTCATTTTGTAATTCTGCGTATTGATATAGAGACTTTCTGAACCTATTGTCTTTTATCTGGATCTATTTGTTGAATTTGATTATCTACTCCTGATATTTGAGGAGCTGATTTTATCTATGTTGATAATCTTCTTGCACTTGGAAGCTCTCGATAGTTTCAAATTTCGTATGTACCTATAGAACTAAAAACCAGGTTAGCAAAAAAAAAATTAGCAAGAGTATATCCCTCCGTTAAGGAGTGTTTTACTCTTACTAGGATAAGGCTTTTGATCCTATGAATGGAGTTAGCTTCCAAACTCACACTCCATGGTGTCTCCCAGCCTCCATTCAATGTTAAAATGGCCAAAAAAAGTATCACTATGATGATATTAGTCAACTGATTGTCTAGACAATATTGCAATCCTTCATATATAGTTCTTTCTTCAACCACTAAATTAGTTTGTGTCATTTATTTTGAAGCCCTTAGCACCCATAAGATTTCCTTCATGATTCCTTAAACAAAAGAAAACATTATTGAAGTTTGATTTCCATTTTGAAGCACCATAAGTATTACATTTCAACCAACCTGTAGGGGGAGGCAACCACCTAACAGTTTTAAACTCATATGTTTGTCTATTATTTTCCAACATAACAACCATATGAGTCCAAGTGTTAGGAACCACCGACTGACTGAATTTTAACTTGATGAACTTGTTGATAATAGAATTGATCTCCCACATCACTTTGTTTTTTGAATAATATCCTTAAGTACTATATTTCTCCTCTTCCACAAAAATCAGAGAATGATCTTATGGATAGCCTGAAATAAACTTTGTAATAACCCTTCTGGTTATTTTTGTGTTATTGCACTTTTCTTGTATCATAGATTTTTTTTGTAGTGGCCTCAAGTCATTTACGACTTGTCGAGACCAGCGTTTCAGTTCTCAAGTTGTTTGTTTAGTTGTTATGTCTGTTTTTCTATTTTAAAGCCTTAACTTTTAAAATCATTGACTTGAGTCAACATTTAAACTCAAAATTAAATTTTGACAGTTTCGTTAGCTCCAAGACATAAATTTTAGTTTAGGTGGACTTTTGATTTGTATTTAAAAGTCTTCATAGTGATTTTCTCTTGTTTTGTATGTTTTTTGGTGATTTGGAGTTGAAAAGATTGACTTTGGTCAAACTTTGATGATCTAACCATGAATTAAAAATTTGACTGTGCCACCAACTCCAAAATGCCGAGTTTGAGTTAGGTGGGTTGTTGGTTCAAGTCTCAGGATAGTTGGGCTCAGAGTCTTTGGTTGAAATTTTATAAATTTAAGCCGAGGGTTGACTTTAGTCAATATTTTGCTGAAATAATCTCAATTGAAATTTCATTTGTCTTTGAGTTCGGAATATCATTTTCATGCAATTAGTATATTTGGTTTGTGTTCATCGAGTTTTGAACTCATTCTAAGCCCTGTTTTAATCATGATTTTTGGTTGGTTTTACTATCAGTGCACCAGTTCTGGTGCCTGAGGATTTTTCTCTTTGTAATGGCAGTCGGTCCTTCGCTGTCGCGGAAGTTTGAATTTCCTTTCTTTGCGATCGTTTCCTGGTCTTCACGATCGTGAAGCTGTGACTTTTTCATTGAACAAGTTCCTTCATCGTTATCGCGGTCAACCTTGCGATGCCTTAATGATTTTGACTTCCACGATTGCGATGAAAAGTGTCGCAATCATGATGTACTGTTCACCTGGCAGTATATAAAGTTCAAACCCCAATTTTCCTTCCATTTTTCCATCTTCAAAACTCAAGTTTCCTCCATTATTAAACCTTGGGTCCTTGCAAGTGAGCTTGGATAATGTTGAGGATTGAATATTATTATCTTTCTTCAGTTATTGGTAAGATTCCGTTCAAATTTTATTGAATTTCATCCCTAAATTCCCCAAACTTCTTCAACTTTGTTCTTCACCTTATTCATTTATTCTATCTTATTGTTAGCTCTGTTTTAGCCTAAATTTTAGGGAAAAGTTTCTAATGTTGAAGGATACGTTGACATCATTTATTTAAAGTTTCAAGTTACTAGGCCCGTGGGACCATTTTGACTCAAATTTTAACCCTAACTAGAATCCTAGATTTATAGGTATCATTTGGTTCCTTTGATATGTAGATTATTAGTTTGATAGTTTTGTGATTGTTGGAGCATTTTTGGAGCAGTTCGAGCTAATTTCTAGTATTTGTGAGCTTATTATTAAGACATCAGGTAGGCTATGGCTTACTGATCTTAGACTTGACCTATATTAAAAACAGCAGTAGTATTTAGATTATCATTGGATTGTACTTTGGACCTATCCATTTCTTTACTCCGGTTCTTTGTCTTTTCTCTTTGGTATTGTGATTAGTATATATTATCCTTGTGCCCCTGCATGGTCTTTTATTGACTGTGAAATATAAATAGAGGGATTTTGGGAATGTTCGTGAGTGCCAGACATTGACTAGCTGGTTCATAGTTGTTGTAGAGATACTGAACCTGCGCAGGGCTAGTATGAGTGACTATGATCTATTAATTGTGGTTGTACACGACATTATCATGAGAATAGGTTTTCAATTTGGTTTCTAGTATTTTCTAGCCGAGATCCCAACATTACGGATTTTGAAACCTTGTATGGCTTTATGGAATCGTTTTTAGTTGTATGATTAAAAATGATATAAATTGATGCTTTTTACTAGTTTTTGATGATAAAAGGTTCAATTTGAACTTTTCTACTATTTTAAAACCGATATTAGATTCAGTCGCATTCGGGTGCTAGATATTGACATTTATATTGATTTTTGATTGGGTGAAGGCCAGACATTGTTACGGAGATTGTTATTATAGAGATAGCCATGAGATAGTATGCGGTGATAGCCTCTATAAACCTTGCATCTAGGCTAGTGAGTGATCGGAGAAGGGGTGTATGAGTGAAGGTTTTCCATGGGTCCTGCCTGCTGGAACTATGGGTACCAGCGGAGGAGTATACTAGTTTTTAAACTAGAATTATCATATCATTCTGTGTATTTCTATCCTTGTTTTTTTTTGCTGGTTGTACTCTTGGATTGTTTTAGCGGTCGAAGGATTTGTTTTCACTTGGTTATATTCCTCGAGTGTATAGGTACTCATAGGAATTAGACTTCCTTCTTGCCTTTCCTACTATTTAGGTTGCCGGTATACAACCATATCTATTTCTTTTATATTCTCTTGTTAGTTGAGCATGGAGTTCTATTTCTTCTTCTTGAATCTTCAATACTTTTTAGCAAACTTTATAGGATTATTTACTGCTTTATGTTCTGTTTAGCTAGTTCTTCCATGTTTTTCTCTACTTGTTTGATTTATGTGACCTTCCTTTCATTATCTATGTATTTATTGCTTTTATTTCTAATATGTGCCCAGTCAACCTATGATGCCAACTAGGTACCTGATTGATTTCACTTTTTGGTACTCATACTATACTTTTGCATCTTTTTGGTGTAGATCTGTGTACAAGTGGTCAACATTGATTTTGTGGATTTTTTCTGATCAGAGATTCTTGAGGTAGAAGATGGTTACCAACGTTCAGAGCCTACTTTACCTTTCTTTACCTTTATTTTTTTCAGTTGACTTTCTGAGATAGACTATGTATTTTGTCACTTCTGAGATCTTGTACTCGTATTTTGGTGGCTCATTGTACTAGATACCAGATTTTGGATTTTTTCGTTATTGACTCTTTATTTTTGTATTTATTTCCATTATTCTAATAAACTTGTTTTATTCTTCTATTTTTATTATTTATTAGGTGGTTCTCCTATGGTGGGTTGTAGGTGCCATCTTGACTTTAGAAATTAGACCATGATAAATTGGTATCAGAGCTCTAGATTTATTAGTATCTGTGACACATGAGCCACTATTTAGTAGAGTTATATGGATCGGTGTGGATACGTATGTATGCTATCTTTGGGAGGCTACAATGATATCTTTATGAAATCATTCTTTTTTCATTTATATGTCAAGTGTTGTATCCTAGTTAGTCTCTTGAAATCTTTATTCTTGTCACTCTTCCAAAGATGGTATGTATACGATCTTTGATAACAATAGGAGGTGAAGAGACTACTGCACCACTAGTTAAGGCTCTATGAAGGTTCATACTAGAGGTCGATCCCGAGGTTAAGGAAGTGCTCGTACTACGACACCCATGAGAGTTGCTTTACCTGTTAGAGATCCATAGTTTAAGCCTAAGCCTCTACCAGTTCCTACAGACACCTAGGATCTAGAAATCAACTTATATTGCACCAGATCCAGTACCAACATATATTGCTCCTATGCCAGCACCAACACTAGTGCTCATGCTAGATATTATATGTTTGTTTTGCTTCAAGTTTGGCTATGGTTAACGGGCAGCCTATGATGGGGACCAAACACATCTCTGGGGGTATCCTTGAATGCTTATAGGTTTAGAGGTAGCCTTATACCACAATCCTTCATTACAGAAGCCTCTAATTCTAAAATATGTAACTCTTGTCGATGTTTGATTGATTTCTACATTTGAACAACCTTTGCCTCCCCACCAACCTATGATGGAGGTGGATTAAAAGGCATTGAGTAGGTTTTTGAGGTCGGATCCTCTGAGGTTCAATGACATCCCTATAGAGGACGACTAGGATCTTATTGATAGGTTCTAGAAAGTGTTGCATAACTTCGGTATATTGAAGGCTCATAGAGTAAATTTCACTATGTTTAGATGAATAGGTTGGCAAAGCAGTAGTGGAGGTTATTTATTGCTACCAGGTTATCTCGTACTCCTCCTATCACTTGGAGTATATTCTTTGAGGCCTTTATAATTAAGTATCTCTCTCGTACTAATAGGAAATAATAGAGATATGAGTTTGTTATCTTACAATAAAGTATGATGACCTGGGCCTGTTTGCACTAGTTCTTTGAGTTTGGGGACATGTTGATGCCTATTAAGGTGGAGAGGGTTCGTCGTTTTTCTTGTGGGTTGAGATGTCAGATTCGTGAGACCGCCAAGATACTTGTTGCTAGTGGTGGGTTATTTCAAACTATTTTGGAGCATACCTATACCATTTAGGGTTTGCTTTGTAAGAGTTGCAGGAGTGGGGATAAGAGATCCTGACAATATGACAATTATAGTGGATCTCTGTATAGTGGTAGATGATTAGGTTTTTGAGGAAGGGTTCCTTCATAACATCAATATTAGGGAGGTCTAGTTGTCTTGTTCATGCCTCCTTCAGACTTCATGTGATGGTACTTACGGTTATAGCTATGTTGGTCAGACTTTAGGTCAGTTTTTGAGGGGTACTACTTCTGGGGCATTAGGCCGTAGTGGATACACTAGTTCAGCTGGATCATACCATTGCCATGCTATGGTTGTGGAGACATGGGGAATATTGCCAGAGATTGTCCCCAGTAGGGATTTATTCAACTAACAGCCATACCTGTTCATCCTATTTGAGTGATGCCGCTACAAGATAGAGGTAGTTGAGCTCAGGGTAGGGATTATCCTCAGTGTTGTAGAGTAGAAGGTCATGATAGTAGATGTGGTAGTAGTCATTGTCAGCTCTATGCTATGCCAGGTAGGTTATATATAAAGGCCTCAAATGCTATTGTCATAAGGGACATTTCTATAGGCGATCAATCAGTTTTAGCCTTGTTTGATCCAGGGTCTATATGCTCTTATGTGTCTTTATATTTTGCTCTGTGTATGAAAATGTCTAGTGAGATATTGTCTGTCGTAATCTTTTTTTACCCAGAAGGTGATTTTTAGTAATGGATTATTTTATGAGATCCTATTCTGTGACTATTGGGGTTATGATACTTGGGATGATTTGATTCTACTAGATATGGTTGATTATTATGTAATACTGGACATTGACTATTTTTTCCCTCATAGTACGATTTTGAATTGTTATGCCAAGGCCATTACCTTAGTTGTGCCTAGGCATCCTTGATTGTGTGGTAGGATTCTATTAGTCAGGCACCGTGGGGAAGCATTTTTTTCCTTCAGGCTAGGCGATTAGTTTCTTAGATTATCTTGCTTATGTTCGAGATGTTAGTGTCGATACTGCATCTCCTGAGTCAGTCCCTATGGTTAGTGAGTTTGTTGATGTATTTTTAACCGACCTCCCTGGCCTGTTGCTTGAACGATACATTGTCTTTGCTATTGATTTAGAGCCATGGACCAGAATCATTTTTATTTATCCCTATCATATGGATCCTACTGAGTTGAGAGAGCTTAAAGTTTAGTTTCAGGACTTGTTGGGTAAGGGAGGGTTTATCATGCTTAGTGTATCACATTAGGGTGTTCCTGTTATCTTTATTAAGAAGAAAAATGACCATATGCGGATATATATATTGATTATAGGCAGCTTAATGGGGTTACAATAAAGAACAAGTATCTGATGCCGAGGATTAATGATTTGTTTGACTAGCTTCAGGGTTTGTCTATGTTCTCTAAGATTGATTTGACATCAGGCTATCACCAGTTGGGGTTTAAGGCAGAGGACATCCCTAAGATAACATTTAGGATGCATTGTGCACATATGAGTTCCAAGTGATGTCTTTCAGATTGACTAATACCTCCGCAACATTTATGAATTTGATGAACCATGTGTTCAGGCCCTATCTGGATTCCTTGTTATTGTGTTTATTTGATGACATCCGGTATACTCATGTAGTAGAGAGAAGCACGAGAAAAATTAAAGGATTCTGCTCTAAACTTTGAGAGATCACCGACTATATGCCAAGTTCTCAAAGTATGACTTTTGGTTCGAGTCAGTGGAATTTTTCGGACACATGGACTCTAAGGATGGTATTATGGTAGATCCAACAAAGATTGCAACCTTTTGTTATTAGCCTAAGCTGACTATTCCTACCGAGGTTTATAGTTTTATTGGGTTATACAAATACTAAAGATGGTTTGTAGAGGGTTTTTTCATCTATTACAGCGCCATTGGCTTAATTGACTAGAAAGGAGGTTTCTTTCTAGTGGTTAGATGAGAGTGAGTCTTGGTTCCCGAGGCTTAATGCCATTTTGACTTCTGCTCTAGTATTGATATTGATAGTTGAGGGTCAAAGGTTTTGAATCTATTTTAATGCTTTTAGTATTAGTTTTGGTTTTTTCTAATATAGCAGGTAGTTTATGCTTTTAGACAGTTGAAGACTCACGAGTGTAACTACCCCACTCATGAGTTAGAGTGGCAGCAGTAGCATTTGTGCGCAACAGTTGAATAAATTATTTATACAGAGTGAATTGTGAGATCTTCATTAATCGGTGTATTCTTCAGTACATCATTAGTCAAAAGGAACTTAATTAAGACAACCCTGATAGGTAGAGTTACTAAAGGATTATGATATCTCTATATTGTATCATTTGGACGAGGCAAACATGGTAGCGAATGCCTTAAGTCAGAAATAAGTGAGTATGGGTAATTTGAAAACTTTCAATTTCAGAGAGTCTGTTAGCTTTGGATATCCAGTCCATAGCTAACAGATTGGTTAGACTTTATTTGTTGGATTCTAGTCATATTCTTGCCAGCATTGAGGCTCATTCTACTTTGGTTGATAATATTCGATAACATCAATTTTATGACCTATATTTAATTAATATTCATGGTCATTTGTTGAAGGGTGATCCCCCTAGAGATGCATTGGACTCAGAGGGTATTTTGAGGTTCAACATTTATATTTGTGTCTTAAGTATTGGAGATTTGATACAGTTGTTTGTTCCTTTGTGAGGACCATTGTTCCAGATATTCCATCCATCCAGGTGCAACTAAGATTTATAGATATTTGAGACAGCTTTACAGGTGGAGTGGTATGAAGAGGAATATCGCAGTGTTTGTGTCTCAATGCTTAAAATGTCAGCACATGTCAAGTTTGAGCATCAAAGACTTAGTGACTAATGTAGAGATTTTCCATTCCCGACTGAATGAGGAAATGAATCAATACAAACTTTATTTTAGGGATTTCCACGCATACCTTAGTGTCATGATTCGGTTTGCTTTATTGCTGATAAGTTGACTAAGTATTCACACATCATTTCAGTTTATACTTTTTATAGTGCAACGAAGTTAGCCCAGATTTATCTCTGTGAGGTGGTACATTTGTGTGGTATTATGGTTTCCATAATTTAAGATCCTGGTTCTTAATTTACTTCTTAGTTTTGGAGGGCTATTCAACAAAGTATGGGTATAGAGGTTCATCTCAACACAACTTTTCACCCGCAGACGAATGGTTAGCCTGAGAAGACCATTCAGGTCCTGGAGGACATGTTTCAAACTTATATTCTTGATTTTGGTGGTTTTAAGGATCATCATCTATTCTTAGTTGAATTTGCTTATGATAATAACTATCATTCGAGTATTTAGATGACACCTTTTAAGACATTATATGGTAGACATTGTTGATTTCCAGTGATTTAATGGTTTTGAGTCCATGGTTTAGAGTACAAAATTAATTCGGGATGCTTTGGATATGGTTCATATTATTTAGGATAGACTTCATGTATATCAGAGTAGGAAAAAGAGTTATTCATACCACAAACATCATGCCTCGGAGTTGACTGTTAGTGATCGTGTATTTTTATGGATATGATTCATAAAAGGCGGGATAAGGTTTGGAAAGTGGGGAAATCCTAGTCCATGTATATTGGCCCTTTTGAGATATTTCATCGCAATAGTAGTATTGCCTATGAGTTAGCCTTTCATTCGATGTTTTTAGCTATGCATCAGGTTTTCCATATTTCAATGTTGAGATGGTATATTCCTGATAAGTCTCACGTGCTTTGGG
>JBDJHY010000116.1:8969764-8983214 GCA_039654485.1 Withania somnifera | reverse complement strand
TTTCATATGATAAAAAAAATATTATAATCAACTCACTAGAAGGTAATTTACTATCTCATGAAGACATAGTAATATTGATTAAATGTATCGTGCAAAATACCCCTCAATACATTTTTTATCAGCTGTGAATGCTCCAAGAAATATACTAGAATATTTGCATAAGATGTTTTCTCAGTTGCATTAACTTAAAGAAAAAAAATGTTCTTGGTTTAAACAAAAAAATGCATGATGTGTTAATATCACTAGTTAATTATAGGGAAATTTCAGGAGACGATCTACCTTATAGAGTGCTTTCATAGCTGATATACGCTGTAAACCACAGCCTCTCAGGTCGGGTTTTCATTTGGTTCTCTTTGGGATGATAAATGACCTAAGTTAAATATAATTTTGGTAAGTAAAAAATTGGGTGTTTCACAAGTGTGAAAAAAATAGTTAGAAGGACCCGATCCCATTTTTCTTCCTTTGTAGGTTTAAACTTGGAAAGATTTCACCTAAAGAAAATCATTCTCACATGGTTGCGACATTTAGTAAGGTCTATGATTTCATACTATTCCTTATACTACAGTAGAAAAGATAAGAAATCAAACTAAATAGAAGAGGCGCACAATGTTAGCTTTGAAGTGATGATATATTCAGCGATAGACCTATCGGCTTTGAAGGCGGTTACTTAAGCGGACATTCTAGTGGTACTTGCTGCAATCTTCTTATGGGGGACATACTTTATTTTTTTCAATTCATGTAAAAGATAGTAATAGTCTCTGAAGAGTAATGAAAATGCTTCAAACAAAAGAATTTCGTTCTTACAAATAAATACTTAAGACCTGATTATGTTTACAAATAAGATCACGATATGATCAAATGATTTCTGGGTCTTTTAGTATCTTTTCAGTATTTCCCATGTAATCGTTATCCAAGTTTGCGCAAGTGTGTTTATACTCCCAAACTTACTAAACGAGAAGTCTTTGATGTTACGATAGAAAGCTTGCTGGAGAAAGCCGCTACAAGACTCGCGCGGTAGCTAAAGGCTTCAAAGAGATAGGGTATAGACTACGATGAGATGTTTAGTCTAGTTATCATGATTAAAAGCGAGTTATTCTAGATGTTGGAAGTTTAAAGATTCGATTGAGGAATACAAACTCATTCGACAAAGAGCCATGCAAGACTTGTTCGAAACTCTTGGAATGATTAAGTTACCATTAGATTCTACCATGGTCAGAGGGTGGGAGGGGTTGAGATAGCCAAGATGTAGCTTGCTTCCAAGTCGGCTTGCCCGCAAGGAATTAAGAAATCTTTGTCGATGCTGACTTGGATCTCAAGTAACGGAAGAAGGCTGCTAAAAGTGATGAACAATCGCAATTAGTACCCTCAAAGTCATTACTTTTTGAGTAGAGCTTCTTTTCAAGTTATTAATAATACATGCACTACAGATGTTGATAAGAATTTAGAGACCATTACCCATAGATATTTAATGACATTCCCAAGTTGTTGAAAAACCCTTTCTCCTAGATTTAGAGTAGAGCTATCACTTAAAGGATATGTAAAAACTAATATAAATGGGGCATCAAAAGTTTTCCAAGGAGAAGGTTGTAGATTTCGGAGGAAACTTAAGTTAAGCTAGAACTGAATAAATATAATACAAAATTATTATCAAAATTTGCAGATACAATATAAATATATAACTATTTTAAGTAATGTACAAACTGCTTGATTGTACAAATAAAATAGGAAAAGCCATAAGTCCTAAATTGATTTTAGAGTTCATGATTTTGGCAAATTCTTAGTTTTATCATGTACTGAACTATAATTTTTTTGGTTGTCTTATTGTAAAATTCACTAGGCAAGCTGCTCGGTAATATTGTTTTTCTTTTTTCAAGAAAAGATTCATGTTAGGGTAGGCCGCTGGCGGATATATATAAAGAATACAAAAATCACTAGGCTGCTTGACATGTAGGTGGAAGTGGCAGTGGGCGCTTGATTTCGTCTTCTTAGAGCCATGTCCTGAAAAGATTTCACCTATATCCTTCCAAAGCAAAAACCAAACCTCTCTTCCTATCAAAAATTAATATAGAGAACAATATCTGTTGAGCAAACCCCAACATGTCTGGCGGGTTTTTCCGGGTAATTGTTCCAATTGATTCTCATATTCTTTTTAGATCCAAGCTCCTATGGGCTAATGAATGTTTGTAAATATTTTTTGTATTTTTGATTAGGGCACGTCTGCTGAGCAGGACACTCGGTTCTCTAATAAGCAAGCTAAGCTGTTAAAATCCCAGAAGTTCGCTCCTGAATTGGAACATCTGGTTTGTCGTTCTTTTCAATTGATTTACATACGATATGCATTTTTATGACATCTGTTCGTCCAGTGAGTTCGCATAGGCTAGTCCTCGTGATTATTTTGTTTGATTGATGTACAAATTATGTGTTTAGGTGGACATGTGGAAAAGTTAAGAGGGGGATGTGACGACTCCATGGAATGCAAACCTGACCTTTCTTCATTTTGTTTTGAATTTCTGGACCCTAGAATAGAAATACCCGTGTCATTAGGGGCTTGTATACATATTTGATTATGTGAATGCGGTAGGTGGACATGACAAAGGTGAAGATGGATGTAATGAGACCATGGATTGCTAAGCGAGTTACTGAGCTTATCGGTTTTGAAGATGAAGTGCTTATCAATTTCATTTATAGCCTTCTTGAACACAAGGTATGCATACACTTTTTCTTGATTTGATTAACGTTCCGATTTTAATATTTACTTATCAACAATTTTAACAAAGAGGAGTAAGTTAAACTGGTGCAGCTAATGGATTTCAGGTTGTTAACGGAAAGGAGGTTCAAATTTCACTTACTGGGTTCATGGAAAGAAACACTGGAAAGTTTATGAAAGAGCTTTGGGCACTACTACTTAGTGCACAGAACAATGCGAGCGGTGTTCCTCAGCAGTTCCTAGAAGCCAAAGAAGAGGAAATGAGAAAGAAGAAGGTGTTTCTTGGTGTTCTTCGCTTTGGCAGTGGTCTTTATGTACCTCTTGTTGATAATCTTTTTTCATCCTTTTGTTCTAGGCTGAGATGGATCGCATTGCAAGCGAGATTGAGAAGAAAAAGGAGAGAGAGTATAGGGAGCTGAATCAAGAGAAAATGAAGAAGATGGTAACTAAAATGGTTTCCATGAAAGGATTATGTTTTTAATCTTAAGTTGGGGTTTCTTTGTTAACTTTTGTTTGTGTTTCGTGGTATCAGTTTGCTTCTGCAATTATTTGGGTTCATATCCTTTCACTCTACTGTAGGACGATTATGACACCAATTCAACAGAGAAAAAAGCTGCACGGGAGCCAACTCCGAGACATCAGCTTCAGGTGCACTTGATCAATGATTTAGACCCTGTTGAGAGAAATGGGTCAAGATTAAGAAACAGGTCAGGATTTCAATTAGTTTTTTTTTTCTAAGTAAAGTAATATAGTGAGGTGGAGCCTTGGAATTAGCCGCCAATAACCCACCCTGGACACACAATGGCGACATATAGGTCACAGCTTTGAGTTGTGGAATAGTCACTGAAAAATCTGACACGTAATCCAGAGGTTATTGCACACAGACACAGAAATATGATTGTGCTGCCGAGGCTGGTTGGCAGTTGTGAGGTTGTCCTGTCCGCAGCACTTACATTCCAGTTTAGAAGCTAGCATTGAACATAAAATTCAGTTTTCAAGGCTGATAAAGATTTTACTGCATATGCTAAATGTCAATGCTTATGAACTTCAATTCTCCTACATTCAATAATACACGACACTGTAGACCAGTGAAGAACAAGATGCAAACCAGGTGATAGTTAAAATAATTCAAAGAGAAGAAAAAGAAGAGGACTACAAGAACGGGATACCAAAAAGTAAAAAGGTGATGAATGTTTAAAGGACAAGTTCCCTACTTTGTTCAACTGCTCTTGTGACAAGGATGAGAATATTGCTAAATTTCATTCTAACACCGGCTGGCAGCCAAAGTTTCTGAGAAATTTGAATGATTGGGAGATAGAAGATTTTTTTCAGTTGCTTCAACAGTTGAATTGGTTCATAGTGATCAGAATGAAGTGGTTACCCTGGTTTGCGGAGCAAGTAAAGACAAGAATTTTTCAGGTAAGAATTGTTATAGTATGTTGATAAAGCAGTCAGATCAACGGATAATTCTTGGCCTTGGAAGGTGATATGGAAGACAAAAGCTCCCGTTAAAGTAGCATGTTTTGGATAGGTTACAACTTGGGGGGCATGTAACTCAAAGTAACTTGCAGGAAAATGGCTTTAGTCTATTTAGTAGATGTTTCCTGTGTCGAGAAAATCAGGAAACCGTGTAGCACCTTTTTCTCCATTGCAAAATTTCTAGAGGATGTTGGGCGTTATTCCTAAATCTTTGTGGTATTAATTGGGTGATGCCTCAGAAAGTGAAAGATTTGTTGGAAGGTTGGAAGGAGCAGGTAATACCAAAAGTGATAAAGAAGATATGAAGAACTATTCCATGGTGTATCTTATGGATAATTTGGCTAGAGAGAAACAAAGCTTGCTTTGTAGGGCAGAGCCTTCACATTTCTAGAATTAAGGATAAAGGTACCTTTTAATAAAATCTCTACCTTATATAAAAAAAAGCAATCCTTTGACATTACTAATTTACTTATTTTCTTCTTACAACTTTCTCGTTGTACTGTCATATTGCCAAGAGATACTGGCATATCTGCATGTGGGTAAAGAATGAAGCAATTTTTCTTATTAGCTCAAATGGTGATGATAATCTGCAGTTACATCATGCACTGAATAATTTGTAGATTCGATTTACGTAAAGTCCTTTGTTACAACCTTGGGCACCTTCCTATTAATTAGATATAGGATAAGACTCTAGTCCCAAGGAATGAAGTAGCTCAGTATATGCACCTTGCTGCAAAAATGCAGCTGTCAAGTTTGACTTCTGAATGACTAGGTGTAAGAGCCTGTTTGGATTGGCTTATTTTAAGTGTTTTTTAAATCTCAAGCTAAAATACCTTTTAAGCACTTTTGAAGTGTTTGGATAAATAGAAAGCGTACTTTTAAGCACTTCTTTTTAAGCTAAAAATATATAAATGAGCCAAAAACTATAAGCCCATCCAGACACTCTCTAGAGGCACACAAGTTGTGTCATATTGGATAAGAGAGTTGCCAAAAAGTGGGGGTGGAATGCTAAAGAATTTACTTGACTGAGATTAGTAGAGTGCAATTCTGTGTAGGGGGTGGAATCCTGAGATCCATGAGGGAATGCTGAAAGCACCCCGTTTACAATGCTGAGGTGCAAAAGCATGGGGGTTATCATAGTTCACTCTAAGAGTGATGAGTTCTTACCCTTGATCCGCATGGATCAGCGGCTCTACAATCACGTGAAACACTTCAAGTGTAAGCCAAGTGTGCATTTACCCATCTGTTCAATGAACAGAAGTCGTTGAGTCATATGAAATGGAAAGGGCATAAACATGGGAACATGGAATAGTAATGAAGCTTCTATTCCTTTAAAAGTTAATGCTGGTAAATGCAAAGAAGCAAAGATTATTTCAACCTGGTCTGGAGGAAGTTGAAGTATGGGTAAAGGCGTTGTGGTGGATGGAGCAAAGTTAGAAGCAGATGAGGGAGGGATGTGGTCTTTCTTATTTAGAGTCCGCAAGGGAGGGGTTGTTTCCTCTCTTTATTGCACTTTTTATCTTCAAAGTTTATCTGCACACTTCGCTAGTCTCTTGCTTATAAAACTTTAGGGGCATTTACTTCACTCTATGCTAATAGTGGCTTGACCTTCTCTTACTCTGAAAATGATCCAGCCTTACCCTGTTAGAACTTGATTGATCTTTTGTCTCTGAGTTATCAGTTTGTATAAATAATACCAAATAACCTTCTCTAACCTTAACTATATTATCACTCTTGGGAAAAATAATTGTGGTACTTGTCTTTGTGGTTCATTTCATCCTCCGTATCTTTTGTGTTGTGCAGGATCTCCCTATCCCCACGTTCAGCAGATCATTCACCCTCTCCCTTGTATAAATTTTTTGTATTTCTTGCGGCTTCCTACCCGTAGAATAGCATTAGTTGAATTCTTTGGCTATTTGTGCAGGAGATCAAGGTCAATCAGCATGTCATTCTCCAATTCGAGAAGTTACTCTGGGTATGTTTTGCATTAGGCTCCTTAATTTGTTGAAATTTTCTCCTTTTGTTTGTAATTGATTAAGGTGCTCTCTATTTTACATACTTGATGATTGTTTGTTAATTAATATCTTTTAAAGTGAAAGGCGCAGGTCACAAAGTACATCTGGATCTCCTGAAGAAAGGAGAGGTCTCACCCTGTCATCTAAAAAGGTATATCATTATCCACCAAGGTGTTCTATTTCACCTCGTAAGAAGCATTCCCCTTCTCCACCAAGGCACAGGCGGAGATCAACCTCTCGAGTGCATCGAAGATCACCTTCTCTTACGAGATTCAGAAGACATTCTCCATTTCGACGTAGATCGAGGTCTCCACTTCAATGGAGATTGAGGTCTCCGCTTCGATGTAAATTGAGGTCTCCCACTCGGCATAGATCACGATCCCCTGTATGGTGTAGGTCAACGTCTCCAAGTAGACACTCAGCAGTGCGATACATATCAAGGTCACCTATTAGATGTCGATCATCTCTTCAATGTAGAGCACCATCTCCAACGCAACGTAGATCCCCTTCTCTAGTGAGTCGGGGTTACCACCGATCTCCATTGAGTCCTTGGCGAAGTTCTCCATCTCTACTTCAACGAAAATCCTCTATTTCTGGTAGGAAGAGATCCTTAACCCCTGTCAGGTCTCTTTCACTTCAAGAATCACTCTCTCCCTCACTAATTCACTACAGTTCTCCTTCACCAATCAGAAAGAGAATATTAAAGAATGAAATGTCAGAAGTTCTATCTCCTCGGGGAAGGATAAGGTAGTGACACATTTCAACTCTCTTTTTTCTTGGTTATTTTTTTAATGATGCTTATTATTGTGCTCCTAGACCCCACTTTGTGGGAATATACTGGGTATGTTGTTGTTATTGCTTATTATTGTGCTAACTAGCGCAGTGTTATTAGCTACCTTATATGCTTAGCTTGTCTTGTGTTGTAATAATTAAAAATACTGGATTGTGTTACCTCAGAGATAGGAGCGCATAAATTTTTGATGCATAGAGTTCCTATATCTTGCTATGCTTGATACTAATATACCATTATAGGAGCTGCGAGAAATACTCCCCTGTTCGACATGCTTCTCTAGTAAAAAATGAGGTCCATAAATTATCTAGATCCTTGGAACGCAGATGTCCTATTTCTTTTGGGTCATCACAGAAGAATATATATGAACGTAAGGATTCCCGAGAAAAAGAACTGCCTTTGCCTCAGCTAAGAGGGTCACCATCTGTTCCAGAATCTCCAAGTCGCTCCATATCTGACTCAGAATCTCCACCAACCAAAAGGGGAAGGAGTCCTAGAGGGTATATGATTACCTCAATAATACTGTAGTTTTGCTAGTGCCTCATGAATTTGTACTTTGATCTTAATGTTTTAATGTCATTACTGTAGGCTAAGGAGTATTTCGAACCGAAGGGAGAGAAAGACAATTGACACTGACAGCACTAGTTCAAAAAAATTGAGAGAGCACAGAATTAGTTCAGACATTTCTGTGAAAATTGCAGATGAGAAAGAAATAAACCATTCAAGGTTAGTAATGAAGAATGCATCATTGAGAGTCTAAGAAGTTATCGATTAGTAATGAAGAATTTATCATTGAGAATCTAAGAAGTTATCTTATACATGGATATTTTTGAGTAATATATTCTCTTTTCCCTTTTTTGCTGGATTGCTGTGGTTCAGGGAGGCTTTTGAACATAAATTTATGTCTTCAAGAAAAATTCTCACAACACGCGATCCACATAAAGATCCTGCAAAGGGTTGGGATGAAAGAGAATTTTCTGAAATTCATAGCCGGTCAGATCGCTGGGAGTTGAGAAAGCGAAGTGACGTAATTCAGAGGTTTGTTTATAATTGCTTTTCGGCATTTTGTAAATATGGTTTCAGCACAACCTAGTTTATTTGTAGAGCTAGTAAAAGAGGCTCAGCCTATATTAACAGAGTGCTTGTGTATATTTGCACCTCAGTGAAAAATTGTCAGGAAGGATGGAACACGCAAAGGAACTGGATCAACAAAAGTCACCATCAACTCATAGTCACTCTCATTCACCTAAGAGATTAAAGGAATCATATGATGGGGAGAGTTTCAAAGCAGATAAGGAAAACCTGTCTTATACAAACGTTACAAAGGGCAAAGAGCTCCATGTCGAGTCAGATGCTCCCCTCACTTCATCAAGGAAAGTTGAGGAGAATGATCTAATAAGTAGTAATGAGGGTTCTGGTTTCGAGGAAAGTAAAAAGTGTAGAGCTAAAGTTGAGGAAAAAAGAAAGCATAAGAGGCCTGACAGATATGAGTCAACGTCAGATGATAGTTTTGGTTCTGATGTTGAGGATAGGAAGGAGGCTAAAAGGAGGAGGAAAGAGGAGAAAAGATTGAAGAAAGAGGAGAAGCGTCGCCTGAGGGAGGAGAGGCGGCGCAGAAAGGAAGATGGACGTTCCCAGAAACTAAAATCGAAGTCAGCTAATGTCATATCTTCGCCTTCAGATACAGAGAGGAATCCTGATAGTCGCGCTTTTGATGATGAACATCTGAGGAAGGAGAATCGACATGGACATGAGATTGAGGAGTCAGAGTCCTTGCAGAAAAGACTTGAGATTGAGCTGCGGAAGAAGGCTCTTGAATCTCTTAGAGCAAAAAAGGGCATCAGTCGTTAAGAGTTTTGCTTCGTTTGGACATTATAAGCTGTTATTCTTGTCCTAGTAGTTCTTTCTTTCAGCCTTCTTTATCAATTTAGAGCTAAAATGTTTATTGTGGATGTGTTGTTTATGGATATTTAATGTAGTCTATCTTTACCTCTGGCAGCTGAATTGCATAAAAGAGGGTTTCCTGAGCTAGTGTCTTGACTTCAACTTTATGCTGACCTACATGATAAACCTTCTGGTAATAGCTGTCTTCCCTTTCCTGGGGATGTGTTTGTTTCCTAAACCACTGGGAATTTTCTTTTGGTGTCTCAGTATAGTCTTGACAGGCGCTTGTATTTTTTGGTCCTTTATGAATGCGAGATTGGAATTTCATTTTAGATTGTTTTGACTGAAAGCAGAATTTAAGTGATGTTACACTTAGAAGGAATACCAGGTTAGCATGAACTAATCCGATTGTTTATACTTTCTCTTATTACCTTATCATGAAGGTTTCTGAAGTTTCCCTTCTATGATGTTTCTAAGTTGGCTTTCTGGTTAATTGATAGATGATTATATTGTCCACTAGATGACCTCGTTGAGCAGACCTGTGCAGCTCCATACATGGATCTCTAATACAGGTGATGTGCTACCATCCTAAATTGGCTGCCTTAGTAAAGTGCCTGTGGGCTGGAGTATTACCCTAAATACAACTTGAATCTTATTTAGGTTTCATGGTATTGTGTGCTGATTTACTTTCTGTGCCTCGCAGCTTGAATTCCTCTCCAGAATGTGATTTGCTTTTCATGATGATCTGAGTTCCTCTTCGTTTTTATCAGTGTTTGTATCAGCAGTTAAAGACAATACTGGTGCGATTATACTGTTACTTGAAATCCATAGAGAACTATAGAAGTAAACGTTTTATTTTCCACTGCTTTAGAACCTCCTGGAGATTGTCTTCATGCTTTTTGATTATTCACCTAGGTATAGTTTGATGTTGTATCCAATATTTAAATCCTGTCCGGCTGGTTGTTATCATAATATTTCATGAATGGGTGTTTCTCGTGTCTATCAGGTTAGCTTCTTGCATTATTTATACCACATGGAAGGAGTTCAATTTGGATATAACTTCTATCTGAGGTGCAACCTTCACTTTACCTACCTTTTACCTCCCTTATAATTCGAAAGAAGCTAAATTGTTTAATATCATAAACATTAGTGTAAACGTTTTCTTAAGGATTCTAGAGGTATGGAAGGGTGCAAAAAGAAAGGTAACTAGTGAACGACATTATGTTTTAATGGACAATGGAGTTGAGAGATAGTTGGGGGAAGCAAAGGGAGACCAGCTAGATCTTTTGTTTTTTTCGGAGGTGCAAACCTTCCCTTTACCTCCCATATCATTTGGAAGAAGCTTAAATTGTTTAGTATCATAAACATAACCATAAAAGATTTTCTCAATAATAGAGTGGAAGGAATATCTTGTCATGTCCTGAACCTAAGGCCTGGTTGGACTGGCATCCGATTCCGATGCCTTAACTTGACAGAGTGAACCCTTTTAAATGAACACAAAGATACAATATTTCCACGGCACCCCATCTAAGAGCTGGATAGTAAGTGTGAATCACATAAGAGCAACTCTCATGCCATAGCGGAAAAATAGAAGTAGATAATATAACCTCCTTTTCATAAAATAACATAAGCAATCCTTCGGAACATATTACAAAGATGTGAAACTATATTGGAGATGTTTGACTTAGTTACTCTAGTATATGAAGCCTCTAGTATTTGATATTGGAACAGAAAATGTAATGACAAGGCCCCGCCGTATCTAAAAGATAAAAATACATCATAGATTGATCCCAGGTAAAGAAGTGAGGCTTACTAACTTTGGCCGAATCCAGTTGAACACCTGAATCTGCATCGCGAGATGTAGAGCCCTGTAATATAATAGAAAGGGACATTATTACATACCAAATAATACTCATATATAAAGCATACTGAATGACGTAAGGCATAGTTACATGGTGGAGGGACATGAAGAAAGTCAGGTGGAAGAATTGGACTTAACATGGCCTGATAAAGCAAATTTGCTATAAAATAGATATGATAGCTGACGTTAAATAATTCTTTAAATAAAGCACAAGGAGAACAATAATTAAAAATCATAAAGGCTGTAAATAAATATAATACACTTTGCTGGACACATCTTTGATCAGAAAGTTAACCATAGGGAGAAACGATGCCAATAATCATAAAAGCTTTAAATGAATATCATGCTTTTTAGCTTTATCATACATATAATCTTTTTGTGGGAGATCCTTGTTACTGACAACCTTTAAATACATAATAGTTACCAAGTGTACGACATGGCGTTCGATCAGCCAATGCCAAATGACTCAGCCGTTTTCGCTACGATTGCCGCGTGGTTTGATTTTCTTCTGTATATAACACCTCGTCCCTATTAAGTGTGGGAGAGAGGGGCTCGACCATCTGGCCGCTAAGCCTCTTGGGTGGCCCTAGTGCTACATCAACATTTTATAGCTTCGGGTATTAGACCTTTTTGCTAATATCCAATTTCTAAGAGAGCTCCCAAACCGTAGAGCTTGGATCACTTTTATTAAATCATCATCTTTGACTGATTGTCCCTTTTCGTAATCCTAGACTAATTACCTTTGCTTAAACTTGGCTTATTGGTCATTTTCAAACCTTTGGCTCATAGGCCTAAATCGTTAAGTAAAAACACATGGCTTATAAGTCTATGATATTTTGGAAATAGCATTTATGGCTGAAGGTGCACATATTATAAGCAAAAACATCCTTTAATTAAATTATTGTTGGCAATAAAATTAACAAAAATCGAATTAATAAATATTTAGGGTGAAGCAGGGATATCTCGCTGATTTTAAGGAGATTCAAGTCTACTGCAGTATAATCTACGCCGATCCAGCAGTATTACTCTTGACTTGTCCCTTTTAAGATACAACTCGACAACGTTGTACAACTCAAACAACTCCGGATTAGTTGAAGAGTTCAAAACTCCACAAAAAAGCACCTTCTTTCAACATATAATTTCTCTCTTTTGTATAGTGAATATAATTGAAAACTTAGATACTTTCCTTGTCTCAACTCTTTCTGTCAGTACTATACACTACAATATTTTTTCAAACTTATCATATTTCTCTTCTTTTTCTTCTATCTCAAAATAATGTGTCATAATCCCGAAATCGAGCTATGATGGCATCTACCAAATACCACCAGTAGAAAAGCCTATTTCTCAGCCCGGAGCGGCAAGCAACAAACTGTAACCTCGAAATACCGCAAACCAAGATGAGGAAAATAAGGGAAGAAACAAGAAGAAAACAAGGGATAGAACAATAACACCCCAAAACCTAGTATCGGTAGTACTGAGAGCATCTAAATATACAACAGAGTAAACATAAACTATACAAATACAAAATATAAAATATAAGCTGTATTCGAAGGTAGTAAGACAAGGCTACAGCTGAAGGAGAGAGGCGACTCAGACGTCATGAGCTTGCAGTAGTCTCCAAAGACTTCCCAAAATGCGCACCGAACAACGTCCTCAACGATAACCCACCCTATGTCCTGCATCACAAAAAAGATGGAGAATTGTAATATGAGTTCCAAATAACAAATGCCCTGTAGATATCATAGGCCGACCAGGCATGCATGAAATACAAGTAATAAAACGATAAAAGGTGAACAATAGGTCAAATATAAGAAAGCAAGGGTAAATAGGGAAGGGTGACTAGCTAACAAGAGACAACAACATAAAGACTAACGAGAACACAAGCTAACGAGTAGGGCTACCGAGAAGGGAATACGTACCTAGGCCATCAGCTAAACAATTGTAAATATAGATGAGGCACGACTAAACTATAAAGCTAAAGCGAGCTGATCAGAGCTATCTAGTACTAACAACCAAACAAGGCTAGCAAGTAAACGAAACTAACTAGGAGGTGTGGGGTGCAACAAGCAAAACTAAGATAACAATCTACAGGGAAACATCTAATGAGAAGCACTAAACAAGTGTCAGCGAGATGCGTACTTGGAGCTCCATGCGCTAACCAACAAACACAGAAGTTTAGAAGAATACCACATGAACTCTGAAAAACAAGGCAATCATACTACCAAAAAATAGCATACAGAACAACAAGATCAATCAAGATATAGCATACAATATCCTACCTGATGTTCCATTCCACCAGTAGGCACATACAAATATTCAAGGAACCCAACGTGACCTTTCCTGTAAGCCCGAGGGGTATAACCAAGCGCGAATAATTTAATGCAAAGGGGTACTAATGAAAAGTAAATAAGTGACCTCACGCTTCGTCTATGGGATCCTCCCAAAACAAAAAGGAAGATGAGAACAATTGAATAAGTGCCCGTATGCACCCTCTATGGGATGATCTAAAAACAAGAGGGACCTACAGGAGACATCTTCGGATAGCGCTACTCTTCTCCCCCAGGCTGAGCATAACGTCTAGCGTATAACCACCCAGGACGACAGGGCCCGTGGAGTAATCCAATCCCACATACAAAAATCTCGTAAAAGCCAGCTTAAGGCGTAATCATCAGGGCATAAATGCCCAAAACCAAGCTTAGCCCGTGTGTAAGATC
>JBDJHY010000116.1:8940750-8951484 GCA_039654485.1 Withania somnifera | reverse complement strand
GTGCACAAAGAATTAGTTGCATAGCTTTGGCATTAATTTGATCATGCCTCCAATGTTCATCATCATAATCCATTTCCTTCTTTGGGTTGCCATTTTCGTCCATGGTAATTTTTGGACCCTTAATGATGACCTTCCAAAGCTCAATATCTTGACTTTTGATATATATCATCATTCTATTTTTCTATAAGGAGTAATTAACTCCATTGAACCTTCGAGGTTTGTTGGTAGTGATCCCTTCTTCAAAAAGAATGGATGTGTGATTCAATGCCATATTCGGATATTTTACTCTTAAGATGTTAATCCTTTATCGAAGAGTCCAAGCTCTGATACCAATTATAGAATGGATTACACACACTAGAAGGGGGGTTGAATAGTGGGTGTGGTATTTTGACATTTTTTGCAAAAATGTAAAAGACAAAGAAAAACACAATAATGAACACAAGATATTTATAGTGTTTTGGCCAACTATTTCCTACTTCCACTACCTAAGTTAATCAACCTTAGGCTTTTCACTAACAACAAAACCAAACACAATCACTTTCAAAACCAAGTGAGAACTTTTACACTTTCTTGAATTTTGGCTCAGGAACAACCCTTCTATTTATAGTTAGAAACTACAAAATGTTTCTCAACTCTTTTACAGCTTTCAACAAACATTTACAACTCAAGAATAAAAGATTTAAGATCAAGTGTACAAAGATATCAAATAATGTGAATGAAGTTTCAAGAACTTTGTACTTTTTCTCAAGAGAGAGATATGATCTTTGATTTTCAGTAGATAATGAAGTAGAGTGTTTTATTGTATTCTCATGATGATCATCCTCCACATTTTTGATGTATTTATAGGTATCTCAATAAATATAGTCATCGGGAATTTATTCTAGCTGTTATGATACATCAACTGTTGCATTTAATGCTTCTGACACACAATTGGTCGACCAACTTTTGGTTTTGGTCAACTAACTCTTGATTTTGGTCAACCAACACTTGTCTCTTTGTTGACTAACTCACTTTCCAGTAGCCAACTTGAAGTACCTTTTGGTCAACTAACTTTTCATTTTGGTCGACTAAAATGTCACTAAAATATTTAACTTGAAGTGTCAAAACAATCCTCATGTGTTGTAGATCAAGGAATTTGTTTGAGAAAATCACAAACTCAATTTTACTTCAGATTGGTCGACTAAAATGAGATTTTGGTCGACTAACTCATTTTCCAGTACCCTACTGGAACTCATTTTGGTCGACTAAAATGTTGAATTGGTCGACCAAAGTGGTACCTGTTGGTCGACCAAAGTTCAGTGTTGGTCGACTAATGGCCTACTGTTTCTTTATAATTTCTGCAATTTGAGTACTCGGAAAGGTCCATAATGAGTCCTTGTTTCCCCGAAGTGATATGATTGCTTATAAAGTGTTTCACGAACATATCCATGAGTTTGTAAAAGCTTTAATAACATTAAATCTTTAACTTAATGTTTTAGTCATCAATCAAAACGTAAGAGGATAATTTTGTGAACCACCCTTGGTCCAACACCACATTTGTCTTTCCTGGGTGATAGAGAATAAAAATGTCATAGTCTTTTAGTAGATCAATCCACCTACGCTGCCTAGAATTTAACTCCCTCTGACTCATAATGTACTAAAGACTATGATGGTTAGTGAAGATCTCACACTGGACCCCAACAAATAATGTCTTCAAATCTTAAGCGCAAATACTACCGTTGCCAACTCTAAGTCATGAGTGGGGTAGTTAAGCTCATGAAACTTTAGCTTCCTCAAAGCATATGAAATAACTCGACCCTGTTGCATCATCACATTACCTAAACCAACATTAGAAGCATCAAAGTATATGGAGAATCTCTGACTCCACTAGCAAGGTCAAAATTGGTGCTGAAGTCAACAAGTCATTCAGCTTTAAAAAACTCATTTCGCAATCTTTAGACCACTGAAAGACAACATCCTTCTTGGTCAACTTGGTCAAAGGTGTTGTAGTCGACGAGAACCCTTCAACAAAATGCCTATTGTATCCATCCAAACCCACAAAACTATGAATCTTCAAAATAGAAGTCGGTCTCGGCCAATCACGTACCGCTTGAATTTTTACTGGGTAAATTTTAATTTCATCCTTGGACACTACATACCTCAAGAATGCAACGGACTCCAATAAAAACTCATAGTTTGAGAACTTGTCATAAATTTTATGCTCTCTCAGTATTTGGAGAATCAATCTCAAGTGCTGTTCATGATCGGACTTACTCTGCAAATACACCAAGATGTCATTAATAAACACAATCACAAACGAGTCCAAGTAGGGCTTAAGCACCCTATGCATCAAATCAATTAAGACTGCAGGAGCATTGGTCAATCCAAAAGACATAACCAGAAACTCATAATGACCATAACGGGTTCTGAAAGCTGTCTTAGGAATATCCTCTGTTTGGATCCGCAACTGGTGGTATCCATACCTCAAATCAATTTTAGAGAACACTACTGCTTCTTGAAGCTGATCAAACAACGCATCAATTATCTCCATAGAATATCTATTTTTCACAGTAACTTTATTCAACTGCCAATAATCAATACACATTCTCATTGTACCATCCTTTTTTCAACATATTACATAATCTATTGCAGCAGATATGCAATAAGTTGTATTTAATATCTTATCTTTTTATTCTGTCTAACATATATGTAATTTATTTCAATAGATCAATAATTTGTTCCAACAGATGCACAATCTGTTGCAACATATATGTAATTTGTCATGATCTATTTCAACAGATTATATCATTCTTCTAAAATTAATAAACAAGTTATTCATAATGAAACCAACATAAAAGACATAAAGTTGAAAGAAAATATTCATCATATAACATAAGTCAATAAAAATATAATAAATAAAGACATAAATAAAAATGTGTGCTTGTTCCATCAACCCAACATAAAAAAAATTAAAAAATAATCCAACACCAATAAATTCAAACTTCTTAAGTCACCAGCTCCTTGTCCATTAACCCACCCATACCTATTGCATTCTTGCTACAATGTTTTCATTCAATAGAATTTTCAAAATTTTAACACTAGTACCAGTTAATAAATGATCAATAAACACAAGCAAGTAAGAAGCACAAGCATCACTAGTTGTCATTTTAGGGAAGATCCTTAATTCTCCCATTAAAACTTCATCTTTTGTTGAGTAAATTTTTAGACAATTGTTTAAATATACCACTTTGCTTCAACAACTTCAAAAATAACTCCAACACACTCTCAGTATGAATGCATCATATTCAACAATAGAGAGGTTGCAGTTATAAAAATTTATGACTCCCTCCGAGATCAACATCTTAAAAATGATAAAATATTTCACCTCTAAGTATATCACAATTAAGATTTTTTTTTAGAATCATCCATGGGCAGCCACCTAGATATGGTGTTTTTTTTCTACAATAATCGAACATGTCATCATCCCACTGAAACTGACAAATAAGTTGCTCAAGAGGCTGGTCAATCGGAGTTGTCGCTTCATCACATGATTCTTTATATCCTTTGTTGAAATTATTAAAAAAGTTAAGCTCCAAAATTCTATGAATAGAAGCATAGTACTCCAGAAATTTTATGTGTCTCGTTCTCATAAGTAACATAATTTCATCAACATACTGAAATAAAAATAAAAACTATAGTTAGTTATTTTTATATTTTAATATTTAAAGAGTTAAAATATATGAAATATATATTGAAAAAGATTTCTAATATGTTGCAATATATTAAAAATCTATTGCAACAAATTAATAATTTGTTGACATAAATTGCAGCAGTGAATACTTAATAAATTAGGTTGCAACAGATTTCTAATCCGAATCTATAGATATAAGTTATAGCAGTGAATACTTAACAAATTAGGTTGCAACAGATTAGGAATTTGTTACAACCTGCGTCATAATTGTAATTATTGTAACACGGGTTGCACTGATGTGCAATCTATTGTGATAACTTTTTACATCTTTTGAAATAATATAAATATACACAAGTATTTTGAAGGTTAGAAACTTTACAAATTTCAGTCACCATCGAGTCATGTAAGTCATAATTCTTAAATCATTTAGTGCAAACTCATGTATTGAGTAATGACCTGATTTTCTTTTTTTAGATTTCATGATTTGTTTAAACTTCTTCCTGTTTGTGGCATTCATGATTTTGTAAAGGTTTATATTTTTTTGTCGCAATGGTCCAAGATCAGTAGGAAGTGGAATAGCAAATCTTTTAAATTTAACAGCTAACATTGCTTGGGAAATCACTCTTCTTATCCTTTTCACCTTAATCTGTAAAGGAGTATAGGGATCAGATATTTTTTTATATTGAACAGCTTCAGTCAATGCCTCAATATTCTTAACCAATTTATATTTTTTGCAATAATTGGTTGACAAAAAGAACAAGACACCTTGGATGTGCTGACATCAACAACTGATTGTCTATTGAATCCACTTTGAAGGATTAATCTACCAAATCCACCAACACCACCACTACGATTCTCATCAAAATCATCACAGAAACCACCATAACTACAAACAAAATCACCACTACCACCAGAACTAACAATAGTAATAACAATCTCACCAACAATACTAGCATTTACAACCTTACCAACAACACCGAATCCTCATTAACAATTCCAAAACCATACTCACTGACAACCCCAACCCCGAGTACTTCCCTTTTAATGGTTATTTCCCTAGTCAATTCCTCTTTAATCATATTAATTGTAGGGTTAGGTAAAGTTTTACAAGTCCCAGAGTAACAAAGAATGACATCTGCTACTCTATCTCAGTAGGGACAAGCCATGGATACACGATCTGTAAAAAAACTAAATTATACTATAGTAGTGCCTATATAATAAAAAATATTAAATTTTAAATTAATAAACTATTACAACAGATGACTAATTTTTTGGATTCATCTTTTGCCTTAGTCTAGAAGAAGATTCCAACAGATTAGTCATCGGTTACAATAGATTATACATTTATTATAACAGATGAATAATCTTTTGGAATCTACTCTGTCTATACTAAGACAGAAGTTAAATCCAATAGATTAGTCATCTGTTGCAACAAATTAGGAATGTGTTACAATAGATAACTAATTTGTTGTAATCTGTTTCTACTTCTAGATTAAGGCAGAAGATGAATCCAACAGATTTTTCATCTTTTGCAATAGATTATCCATCTGTTGCAACATATTAGAAATATATTGTAACAGAAAATTCATTTATTGCAACAAATTACTAAATTATTCCAACAGATTAATTTCAATAGATAATAATTAAATAAAATTGACCAACATAAATAAAACTGACTTACTGAATCATCAAGGAGGGTAAAAAAATTAATAATATTGACTTTCTTGTTATTTTTTACAGTCAACCATATAAGTCAGATTAGAAACCTGATCTAAATAGTCCTTAACTTGCTGCCAGAGGTGAGGGCTGACTTCAAAACCCAAGCCTAAAAAATAATATCAACAATAAATCAAAATAATCATTCAGTAAAATAAAATAAAATACTAAAAAGAAAATCAGAAGTTTACCATGAAAGCCCAAGGAAAGCCATATAAGTTGATTGTTTTAGGCGAAAACTCTTGTAATAAGTATTTGATAGTCATCGAGCAGCTTTCATAACCACATGGGTAGTTTTTGAATGCCTCAACAATTTGAGAAAGTTTTATCAAGCCAGATTATATGACTCAATTTATGTCTTAGGCCATAAGAATGGCATGCGTAAACTAAACACAATGACTCCTTGTGCTTCTTATAGAGCTTTTTGGACTATAACTCTTTAAGAAAATTATTAATTTTATAGCTCTTTCCTAATAATGGAGATCAACTCATCATCATCAGCTTGCTTGTTTTTGTCTTTCTTTGTTTTGCTGGCAATCGAGAATTTCTTTGCTGTACGAAGTGCTTTTTTGGGTGTCATAGTTAGAAGAGGCTGAGAAGGAGGATGACATACTAGTCCAATAAATATGAAAAATTCTTTCATGAAAAAATAAACTGGCATTGCCACAATAGTTAATCCAAAATCTCATCCTTTTTTCTCTCTTTATTTTTCCCCTTCTTCTTTCCTCCTTCGTTTCCTTATTCTTAAGCATTATCCTCTGTTTGAGAAGACCATGGATCATGTTCATTTTAAACCTTGCATTATTATCAGCAGGGAGATCAAGATAGATCTTAGAACAACTAGCCCTAAAGAAACTCTTCAGTTTTTCTCTTTCAATAGCTTTCTGAATTTATGAAAGATTCTCATATTTGATTTTACCACAAAATCACCAGTACATTTTGTGGGATTATCCACAGGTATATTTACCAAAAAGTTATTCATATTGAAAGTTTTGACAACAAGGAATGAAGGGCTACTAGGAGCAGAAGAGATAACATGACAACATTTCTATCGCGTCAATATTTTGATCTATTCGATCTTTGAACTAAAGGCATATCATTTTCTTCACCTCCACTGTCGCCATCTACTTCCTCTCCTTTATCTTGTGTACTATCCCTTTCCCTCCCCTCCCCCCTCTTCATCTTCTTCCTCTATTATTTTTCCCATCCTGTATCTTCTTTCTCAACACATTTTTTTGCTCCTTAATCTACACTTTTTTCCTCTTTATCGTCTTCTCCTTCAAGATCTTCTTCCTTTCTTTCCTCTTCACATTCTTCCTCCTCTATTTTCTCCCCGTCTTCTTTCTCTCCACCTTCTTCCTTTTGAGCCTCTTCATCATTTTTCTCTCTTTCATTTGTATCTTTCCTTTCTTATTTTTCTTTTTTTCTTTTTTAAATCTACAGAACTTCCATTTCTTTCTACTCTGCCATCTACTTGCTCATGCCTTTCACTTTTCACTACTTCTTTACCTTGATTTATATTTGGACTTGCGTGAGAAAGGGATTCTATTTCATCAGCAAGTTGTTGTAATCTTGAGGTTGATTCTTAAATTTACTATTTTAATAGATATCTCACTGTTGCAACATATTTATTATCTGTTACAAGAGATTTCTCATCTATTGCAACAAATTACTTATCTGTTGGGAGAAATAATATAGTTTTTACACTGTTTTAATTTTTTTCTACAGTTGATTAATCTGTTTCAATAGATGGATAATATGTCTCAACAAATTTCTTATATGTTTAAAAAAATAAATATAATTGAGCAACTGTACTTTTTATCTAAATAGATGAGTAGTCTGTTGCAATTTATGAGTCATTAGTTGCAACAGATTACTGATATATTGCAACAGATGAGGCATCTGTTGGGAATAAAACACATTATCACAGTCTTTTATTTTTTCTTTCAACAGAACTAATGTCATCTCCTATGTCACAAAGAACAACAACAACACTAAAAGAAAACTAATTTATTCACTACATCACTGGACTCATTTAACAATATCAAGATATAATAGTAAGTGTTTACTAAAAGACGTTATGTTGAATCTCAACATATGTTTCACAACAACATTCAAGAACAAGAACAACATGAATTGTACTTTCACTGAAGATACACTTTACAAAAAATACCACCATATCAATTTTTAACAAATATCTTAAATTAGATTATTTTTTTCTTAAGCAACAAATTAACCAAAAACAACAAAATCATCAACACCAACTTAATTTCAAGAAAAGATCATAACTTTTCATTATAACCAAACACATTATTTTTAAAATCCTTACTTGTTGAACCCATTTCATAGCATTTAACAACAACACAAATTATAATAACAAGAACAAGATATGTTACAATCCAGCAGTTTTTTGATTTTATCCAACAAATCAATCAATTGTGCAACAGATTACTTAATAAATTTCAAAATTTCACTACTTTCACAACAATACTCAAGAACAAAAACAACCAAAGTTATACTTTCACTAAAGAAACATACACACTATTTACAAACATTCAATCATATCAATTGTACAAAAAAAATCACAACATAACTTAACTTTCATTAACCCTAATTTAACTTTCAAGAGAAAAACCTAAAAAATTTTTATGTTACTTTTTAAATTCATTTCACTATATTTATCAACAACATAAAATATGATAATAAGAACAAGATATGCTACAATCCAACAACTGTTTGATTTTGTCCAACAAATTAATAATCTGTTGTAACATATTACTCAAAAAATTTAAAATTTTATTATTTTAACCACAATATTCAAGAACAAGAACAAGAATAATAAAGTTTGTACTTTCATTGAACAAAATACACCAATATATAAGTTACAGTTTCAAATACTAAGAGAATAATTATCACAAATTAGGTTTTCTTCTTTTTTCCAAACAACAAAATCATTAACCCTAACGTTGAACCAACAAAATCAATTCTTCTTCTCCTCCTCCTTTATCAACAAAAATAAAAAATTTACCTTAGAAGAGAGAGAAAAAGCCGAAGACAGCTCGTCGAAGACAAAAATCACTAGTCGAGACGAGCTCGTCTGTTTGCCGGAGAAAAAAGCCCCAAATTTGGGTGTGAGAACATTTGAGGGAGGTTAAGAGTAGAGAGACCTATGATGAGTGAGAAGCAAAAGTGCAAATGTGAACTGTTTTGAGTTTGATTTTGTTTTTAATTTTAAAATTTTTAAGTTGGGGCTTTTTTGTACTTTAAAAAAGACTAATAGTTTGGAAAATGTTAATTGAGTCCATAATTAGGTTAATGAAGTTTTTAAGACAAATTTGACATTGGCTTGTCACCATTTTTAATTTAAAGAATTAAATGACACCTTTCCACCATTTTTCTCCAGTAAGATTTAGGCAGTCATGGAGAAAGATCTCAAAAGGTTTAATCATACTTAAAAGAAAAGGTTCAAATGCGCATTTGGTAATACAATGGAGTATGAGAAATGCATGACTAATCATTGTGTTGGACTAGTTGGGCTCCTAGACTTGTTATCTTCAGATGATGGCCTGTTTCCAGAATTAAATTGTTGTATATCCTCGATCATCCGGACAACTTGGTTCATGTTAGGCCTTGTTTCAGGCACCTTTGCCACACAAGCCATTGCAATCTGCAGCATCTGCACCATCTCGTCTTCGACATTTTGAAACTTGATGAGTTCAGCATCAAACACCTCAGCTGTCCATTCCTCCCTGACAACAGACTGCACCCATCTTGGTAGATCGACCACCTCATCATGGCCAGGTGGCTGCACTGGTGCTTTGCCAGTAAGCAGTTCAAGAAGCAGAACGCCAAAACTGTAAACGTCAGATTTCTGAGTACACTTCTTGGTCTCAATCACCTCGGGTGCTCTATATCCTGCACTCCTAGATGGGATAGTAGGAAATCCCATTAGAGGAGTAAGACCAACATCTGATATGCATCCGCTATTATCGTGGGTGAGAAGCACATTGGATGACTTGATATTTCCATGAATTAATTTTCCACCAGCAACAGCATGGATATGGGCAATACCACTTGCAGCTCCATGGGCGATCCTCAATCTAGATTCCCAATCCAGTGTTCTTCCCAAGTCCCTGTTACCTATAATCATAAACAAGGAGCAACAAGAGAAAATAACTTTCTTGTATAAGCAGTTGGATTGAAAATTAGGAATAGAACGAAAAATTAATCTGATGTTTAGCAACTTGCAAGTTGCATCGTGCTTCAAAAAGATATGGAAAGCTGTGAGTGCATGAAACCAATATCACATGTTCTGAATCTTTATATTATAAACTTTTCAACTTGAGTGCCTATTTCAGGAGAGTTTATTTTTAATGACTTTCTCCATGCTTTGCTGAAGATAGGTAGTTCATTTCACACTAGGAATATATGATCTGGTGCAACATTTACAGTTGAATTTCTGGTCCGGCCTTAGTAACTAAGGATATTCCCAGGTACCTGAATGGGTATGACAGCTTAAGGAATGGGAGGAGAAAAGAAGGAAGAAATGTTACCATGCATTCGAGTGGATAAACTGCCTGCCGGTACATGATCATAGATAAGAAGTTTTTCATCCTTGGAAAAGTAATAAGCACGAAGAGAAACAACATTTTGATGCTGAGCCACAGTGCCAATTATCTCCATCTGTTGGTCAAACTCTCGTTTCCCAACAACAACTTCCTTCAGCCGTTTCACAACAACAGTCGTTCCCTCCTCCAAGATGGCTTTGTAGGTTGTTCCATAGCTCCCTTTACCCAAAACCTCAGCTGAGGCTCTCAGCAAATCTTCGAGATCAAAATTGAAAGAACAACCCTCAAAGAAAACAAGTTTGTTCTTTTCAGCTGTTTGTACTCCACTACTGAAGTCCTCTGTTTGCTTTGGACTTCCTCCACCAGTAAAGTCTTTTCTTTGCTGGACACCTCTCTTAGTATAGTATTTCTTCATACAACACAATAAAATCAACAGAGCTAGACCTAGGATCCCTCCAACACCTCCTGCAACAATGCGAATAATAACCCCGGTACTCAAGCTTTTCTTGCCTTTCTGCTTTTCAGGAATTATTGGTGAGAATGGCAGGACACTTGGAGAACGAGATGGTGGTGTTAGACTCACTGGCAAAGGAGAAGGTGGAATT
The DNA here is from genome assembly GCA_039654485.1 of Withania somnifera. Taxonomy (NCBI): domain Eukaryota; kingdom Viridiplantae; phylum Streptophyta; class Magnoliopsida; order Solanales; family Solanaceae; genus Withania; species Withania somnifera. The sequence continues at coordinate 8,940,925 of JBDJHY010000116.1, read as the reverse complement.
GAAGGGAGTGGAGAAGGTGAAGGTGCAAAAGAGGGACATTGAGTCAAGGGTTGTCCACATAATTTAGAATTTCCTTGAAATGAAGAAGCAGGAAACTTTGCAAGGGATGGTGGAATTGAACCATTAAGTTGGTTATGGCTCATATTCAATTGCGATAGCCTTGGAAGGTTTACAT
>JBDJHY010000116.1:8896001-8909640 GCA_039654485.1 Withania somnifera | reverse complement strand
AAAACTATGGTGCTCAATGAGGATCTCACAATAGACTCCATATAGATAGTGGCACCAAATCTTAAGCACGAAGACTACTATAGCCAACTCCAAGCAATGGGTGGGGTAGTTAAGCTCATGAACCTTAAGTTGTTTAGAAGCATAAGCAATCACATGACCCTACTGTATCAAAAAACAACCCAACCCAATATCGAAAGCATCGCAATAGATGAAAAAATCCTGACCTTCAATCGAAAATGTCAACACAGGAGCAGAAGTCAATACAGTTTTAAGACTTTGAAAGGAGTTCTCACACTCATCAAACCATTGGAAAGGAGCATCCTTTCTAGTTAACGACGCTCTATAAAAGATAATCCTTAAAAAAATAGCAGTAATATCTGGCAAGTCCAATAAAACTATACACCTTAGTAGGAGTAGTCTATCGAGGCCAATCACGACCAGCTACAATATTAGTCAGATTAACACTAATACCCTCTTTTGATACCATATATCTAATGAATACAATTGACTCAAACCAAACTCACACTTTGAGAACTTGCAAAAAACCTGATAATCTCTCAAAGCCTAAAGCACAATCCTCAAATGGTGCTTATGATCCTCTTTACTCCAATAATACACCAAGATGTCATTGATGGAGACAATAACAAAAGAGTAAATATAGGTTGAACACATAGTTCATAAAATCCATAAAAGCTATTGGTGCATTAGTCAACCCAAAAGACATCACAAGGAACTCATAGTGGCCATAACGTGTTCTAAATGTTGTCCTTGGGATATCCTTATTCCAAATCCACAAATAATGGTAAACCAACCTTAAATCAATCTTAGAAACTATAGTTGAACCCTGAAACTAGTCAAGAAAGTCATTATTACGCAACATAGGATACTTATTCCTTACTGTCACACAATTAAGCTACTGGTAATCGATAAATATACACATTTAGCCATCGTCCTTCTTTATAAACAGAATGGGGCACCCCAAAGAGATACACTAGGCAGGCTAAAACCATTATTTAACAAATCCTGAAGCTGAGTCTTGAGCTCTCTCAAATTGGAAGGTTCCATATAATAAGGAGCAATATATATAGGCTTGGTATTTGCCTCTAATTTAATGCCAAAATCGATGTCTCACTCAAGTGGTAAGCCAGGGAGGTCTGTTGGAAAAACATAAAGATACTCATTGACAGAAGGTACTAACTCAAAAGTCACAGACTCAACACTAACATCTCTAACATATGCAAGGTAAGCCAAACAACCACAAGATACTAGCCTGAATACAAGAAATAATCCTCGTTAGTGTGCAACTAACCAAACCCTACCACATAATTAGGGTGTATCGAACATAGCTAAGATCAAATTCTTGGTATAACAATCCAACGACACTCTATAAGGGGAAAATCAATCCATACCTAGTATCACATCAAAATGAATCATATCCAGCAATGTCAAATCAGCCCAAGTCTCAACATCCCAAAAGTCACAGAACAGGATCTCAACACATGATCCACTATTAAAAAATCACCTACTGGGTGGAGACAGATAACGACATAGGAAAAGGCTCACTAACCATACTTAAACACGAAGCATAATAAGATGACAATAGGAGCAAGTAGAGATTGGAGAAAACAAAGCTGAAACTAGCTAATAACACACATTAATAATACCTTTCATAATAACATCAGAGGCCTATGCCTTGGGTCTACCTGGCACAATATAAAAATGATGGTGACCACCGCCATGACCATTATCCCTACCACTTTGAGGACCAATACTGACTGGAACACCAACACCCTTACCCTGAAGTGGTATGTCTCAACCGGCTGAGATGGAATAGGAACTAGCATAGCAAGAAGATGAGATACAGGATGAATAAAACCAGTCTGGGGATAATTTTTGGCCAAATGGCCCATACTACCACATGTATAACATGGACTGACTGGCTTCAACTGATGAAGGAATCTCAATAACTAGAATGATCACAACAGCTGAATAAACCTCTCTTTTGCTGACCGAAGGCTGACTCTCATAACTCTGAGATCCATAACAAAAATTTTAAAGTGTGGCCTGCATGGCACAACTAGACTAACCCTTCTAAACATGCTGAGGTTGAGTCCTACCCTATGAAACAGATCCTCGCCTACCATGTCTTGATCCACTAAAGTGACCTTGATAATGGGGCCTCTTCTCCTCTCTAACCCTCCCATTATATGTCAAACCCTCTATAGTACGAGCCAACTTTAGAATAGTTTGAAAAATAAACCGGTAGCAATAAGAACCTTAGTATACTGATGGTTATATGGATCCAACAACCAAAATAAACAACGAACACTCTTAATCTCTATAGAGACATATTTAGAACCATACATAGACAACCTATGAAACTCTAATGATGGTTATATGGATCCAACAACCAAAATAAACAACGAACACTCTTAGTCTCTGTAGAGACATATTTAGAACCATACATAGACAACCTATGAAACTCTGCCTCATACTCATAAATAGTCTTAGACTGCTTAAGTATCAAAAACTCCTCCCTCCTACGGTCCTTCTCAGTATGAGCGATGTACCTTTCAAAAAATAAATTCCAAGTGATAGAAGCAGATTCAGCTAAACTGGTAGCACTATAAGACCTCTGCCACTCCTTGGAAAGGCTGCCCATATGATAAATTGTAAAGTCAACACCGTGAGAAGAAAACTTAGGTTATGTAACCCTTTGGAATTTTTTAATAAAAACTCTCGAGTCCTCACCCAGTAGACTAGGAAATCTTAAGGGACTCAACCTAAAAAATCTTTCTAATGCTTTCTAATCTGAGTCAGACATAGGCGAGTGAGATTGAATATGAGGAATCATTGATGAAGTAGGAACCAGTTGTGCTGAAGAAGTAATAACTGGTGATGGAGTAACCTAAACTAAATAAGATGATAATGATGGTGGAACACCTAATCCATAAATACTAGGTGCCGAGGTACCCCTAAACCCTGAGTACTCGGTGCTAACGGTGTAACCAGACTAAAGAAAACTGGGGCTGAAGTCTTTACCCTGACTATTGGCTGTCCCAAAATACCCCAAAAATACATAAAAAAATCCTCTCATCTCCGAGATCAAAGCTGCACTAACATAGCCATATGAGAGAAAGAAACATACCCATGTACATTTAGTGGCTGCTAAATCATTACAGGCTCAGTCTAGATCTCTACAACTTTGATTGGAGAAGAATCTCTAGTTGGACTACCAATACTGACATGCTAGACCTCAAACTTTATGAATCTTGGTCGGTGCTTTGACTGGGGTGAAATAGGTTTATTTTCCCATGATATTGCTAATGATCGTGTATGTGCCATCTACAAAGAGTGAAATAGAAAAAATAGGATTTCAAGAGATTGACTATGATCCATACTTGATAAAAAAGTGAATTGCATAAGGAATTCCTAAGATGTTCTTAACCCCTCAAAGATAATATACGGACGTCTCTACACCTGATCGCAAGACTCTACCAGACACTCGCTCATGTACCGAGGATATCAATGAACATAAGGCTATGATACTAATTTTTCACGACCCAGTTTCTCTGGTCATGAGGGCACCTACATCCCTCTGTAGGAGAGCTATTCAACAAGTACGAAGAGTAAAAATAATAAATAAAGTGCGGAAGATAAGATATATGTAAGGGACAAAGATAAGTAAAAGTCTATAATCAATAAAAATGACTCCAAAATCTGATATCCAAATACATGATCCTCTAAACATGAGTAAAATATCTAAAATTGAAATACAATATTTGTATCTGTACAACAACAAAAAATAGCTAGTAGGAAGGATAAAAGAGCATCTCTAAATACTAGGAGTGGTCCTCTATCAGTAATCGAATCAAGGCTCGATCAAGAATCAATGCTGACCACTCATACTAGGATCTACCCTAAAAAGTTACAGAAGTGTAGTATAAGTACCAAAACAATATGTACCCATTAGGCTAGGCTGATTAGGAAAATATAAGAAATAAGGAAAATAAATAAAAGATAAGCAAGACAAGTCATTGAGGTCAACAAATAGAACATATAATAAGGCTAGCTAATAGGATAAGAAAGGTATATATATCTGAAGTAACTAGCAACCAACAAAGGAGGTTCAGGTAAAACAAGGAGAAAACATACCTGAATCTATTCTTAACTATCAAGAAAATAACTAAGTAAACGATATGGCAGCATACGGGTAACCTCAACTAAAGGAAAACAAAGGATATCCAACAACAACAAGTATATCACTAGGGGAGTCAAGATCAGTAGGCCAAGCAAAACTCTTTCTCATAACTCTAAAGCAAAATAGTAAAAAGTAAAACAGAGTTTTATGGAACCCCATAATATCAAGAGACACAAAAAAGTAAATCTCACCCACTGGCTACCCATATAACTAGAAGGCACAACAAGAAAGACAAGTGTGATAAGTAACACAAAAATTAATGCAATGGAACTGAAACAAGAAAAATATAAATATTTATGATCCTTTTCGGTACTCTTACATCCAGAAGGCGGAATACCTATGGAGGGACTTCCACGTATACCCAAAATCATACTGTGTACCCCTTCCCCAGTCATATTTAAGTTAGTGTTGGGTCAACAGGGTCTATGGAGGGCCTCCCCATATACCATGTAAATAATCATCTGGGTCTGAACTGCCAACCCATAATATCGATACATGCATAAAAATTGGGTCTTCCCCGGTCTAAATCAATAGGATCCCAATAGATACATGGGCTTTACCAAGTCTAGAGCTGGCATAAATCATCAATATAGGTCACGGGTTTCACCAAGGCCAAATCATCATATGCAATTATTGGGACTCCCCAAGTCTAAATCAGTATGAATAATCAATGTCCAACACTCAAAATTCACCAAATCTAGTAATATCTCAAAAACAATGGTTGTCTTTATTATCTTATTTATCATCAAAAACTTGTAAAATATCTCAAAATGCTCATTTTAATCTCATAATACCAAAAATGAGCCTATAAGGACATGCACAATTTCAATTAGTGAATATCAAGATTTTTGGCACAAAAAAATGGAAACCAATGCATCAAAACCCAGTTTTCATGATTATATGCTCAAACACAATAATATCACGAGCAACCCTATGGCTCTATATAGGATCGATGCCTACAACAAGCATAACTAGCCAAGTTAATGTTTGGGACACATGAATATTCCCAATGAACCAACATTTATGTTACAGAGTTTATCAAAAACACTCATGGTTATAGGGTAACTATAATTGCTAGTGCAATAATGATATGTAACTAAAAATAGATTAAAAAAGATAATAGGGTCATGGGTGCCAACCTTGAAATACCAACCCAATGATGTCTATTTAACACAATTATTTCCCAAATAGCCCAGTCTAAGATCGTAAGTCGTGGCCTGCCTGTCCTTCATCGACAAGCTCGCAAATAAAGTGTAGAATATGCTGGGACTATTACAAATTACCAAAAATATGATACGAGCTCTGATGATCACACAACTAGAAAAAGAATAATCTAGTCATTAATACGAATCCAACGATATCTATAAAGTTATGAAAATAGATAGGGTCAAAATATGGGTCAAAATGGGCGTACGGGCCCGTGAATCTGAAACTTCAAACAAAGGGCATTAAAATATTCCCCAAATCATAGGAAACTCATACCCAAAATTTAGATCTAAGGTGGGCAAGAATTAATCTTGAAACAATGGATTAAAGAGAAAAACTAATTTGAGAATTTTTGAAATTTTGAGTAAAATTTGAAGAAATAAAAGTGGAAACTTACCAATAATAAAAAAAAATCGAAGAAATGAAATTTTCAACATCACCCATAAGCTCATGCAAAGACCTAGGAATTTTTAAATTTTTTGAATGCTTGGAAGTGTAAAAGATGAGCAAGAATGCTAAAATTGGGTTTTCTCAGGTATTTATACGTGCTGATGACCGAACCTCTATGATTGGTTGGGTCTTTCTCGAAATTACGAGCTCCAATACGGTTGACCATCACAGTCGCATGGCTCACACACCTTGATTGCTAAGGTCTAGGGATTCAGGGCATCACACAATCGCGTGAAGAAATGGATGCAAATGTGAAGGTAAAAAAGGAGACTACATTGCGATCAAGTGACCAAGTGTCACAATCACGAAGAAAGTGATTCCTACACCAGAATAACTGAAGACAGTAATAAACCAATAATAAAAATAATTTAGAAGTAAGGCTCAAAAGTATTCGAGATACGATAAACACAAATTAAATATGCTACTACTATTGAAAGGACACTCGGACTCAATGACGCAGATGAAATTTTGATCCAATGTCTTTTAGACAAAATGCTGGCCAAAGTCAACTCTATAACAAAATAACCAACCTTCCAACCGAGTACTCAAAATAACTCACCTAAACCAAAATTGACATTCCAAAGCTGATGATGTAGTTATATTTTCAATCCAAGGATACAATCACAAAATAACCATCCAATCTCCAAAAATGCAACCTAAAGCTCATAAACATAAAATTTCACACAAACTCATAACTAGAGCTCCCGAACTCGAAACAAGAGTCCATCTAGACCAAAATCCATATTTTGGAGCTAACATAATTATCAGAATTTAATTCCAAGTTGTCATCATAGAATTTTGAGTGAAGCCAATAATTTAAATATAAAAGGCATAGAAATAGGGAAACAAACATGACAAACAGATGAACTACATGGGATTAAAACCACCAGTTTTGATAAGTCACAAATGACTTAGGGATGCTATAGAAAATCTCTAAAGTTCAAGAAAATGAAAAAATCACAAAAATAACTGGAATGGTCATTATATTTTTCTTTAACATATAATTAAAGGTTAAATGGGACTTGTGTAATGAGTTTCAAATTAAAGAGAATGAATAAAATGAACTCAAGGGATTAACAGTAACCAGCTTTGATATATTGATAAGTACATGACAAAAAGGGGGAAAGCAAATGCCCTATGATTTCATTAGAGGAGTCGCCTATCGAGGGAACTTCTAGAAAAAGAAAGTGGACAACACACTTGGTAAAACAAGATGCAAGAGATATAAGAGTTCTAAAAGGTGTTTATGAAGGTACAACACTCAAGTATTCAACCTCAAGGTACCTACCTACCCTCTTCTACTCTTGACGGCCCCTTGTGGCATAATGACATCTTTGTCTTGGTGGGAATTTTTGTGAATTGGTGTGTTTATATAACCCACCATGTACCTATTGGTTCCGCCCAAATTATGTTGTTTGTTCAAAATGTTCTTGAATTTTATGATATCCAATGTGGAGGTGCCAAATTTAATGCTGGGAGGATGATTCCATGAGGTTCACTTGGTACCCAATTCTTATTCCCTACTTTTTGTCACAATCATATGGATGGACAAGTTGAGATTTTGAAATGGACTCTAGAGAGAATTCTTCACTTATTGGTTAAAGGATTTTGTACTTTTAAAAGATCTTTTATCTTTGAATAAATTGGTTTTATTGGATCCATCTACTCCTTTAGAGGCAGAGCTCCTTTGGATGACATTTTCCTTTTGGAAAATTTTTTAAAGTAGAAAGCCTTAAGGCTATCACTTCATCTTTGTTTATTCCATATGTATGGAATTGCTACCTAAAACTCTTGGTCATATGGGTTATACTCCACATGGTGATAACTTTGGTAGGGGTTATATTATGCATACCTTTCCTATCTTAAGCATTCCTTAGAGGCATGATTCCATATTCCTATAGGTGGAATCTTCTTTAAAGTTGGTTGATCTTAGTCTCCATCCTATACTTGTTGATGCCTTCCCGACTTATTATATGAAAGATTATAATATGCTCACATTATGTGGGATCCAAAGTATGCATCATATTATTTTGACTAGTATAGAGATTCCATGGGTTATTGTTGCCCATTACTTATGTTTCACTTCTTGCCATACTTATGTGTTTGGGAAAGTTGGACTGGATGAACAGACTCATGAAAAATTTCTTAATAGATTGAGTGGAGGATATCCAATTTCTTGGGAAGGTTTTATACATCTACTTGACCATATTGCATGTAATTTCCTTACTTCTTCTACTAGTAACTATCTCTTACTTGGTTTTATTTTGGGGGGAAATGGTGTGAGCTTTACAAGTCTCAATTACTTAAAAGCACTCATTTTTTTTCTCATGTGCTATGTATTGCTTGAGAAAACTTGGTAATCTTATTGAGTTCCTTAGTGAACTTGTCTAGTGATGGTTATGAGTGGATTTAAGTTTTTTTCCCATTTTCTCTAATACCTTTTATCATATGATGACAATATGATTTTGTTTCTTATTCATTATATATATGTGGAAGTGGTAATGTTTGATGTGTTCCCACATGTTGTTGTTTATTCATTAACTTTACATTTTGTGATGGCATACCTATTACTTATCTTTACTACCTCTTGGATATTTATTTAATCCTTGATTATGGGAAGATTCCATGTTATAGAGGTAGAATAATCTTGATAACTTATGAGTCTGAAATTGACCCATATGAGTGGGCATTATATCCCTTTGACACCAAAGATCATTTTCAGAATGGTCCTTCTTAGTTGGGGTGGACTTATTGTCTTGAGTTTTGGGTTAATGACTACATCAAGATAAACCTATTGGCTTTTTCCTTTGTGTACTTTCGATATCTTGGTTGACCTTTAACTATATCCTTCATTCTCTTCACCTTAGTGTCCCTCTTTTTGACATTAGGAAATCATTGGTTGTCTATTGTGTTGGATTCTTTTGGGTGTGAAATTGTTAATGCTAACTGTTGTCATAACCCTCATACCATGAGGAAAGTTTGAGTTTGTCTTGTAGGTATTCCCTTAGATTTGACGATAAGTCGTTTCTAAGGAAGGGAGGATGATATGATATTGGGAAGCATCAATCATGTTAGACCTATACTTCGAGGTCTAGCTAAGAGTATCCAAGCCATAAAGGACATCAAGGCACCAAAATAAAGCATTAAAGTACATACAAGGGTTCCAATTGAAAAAATTTCTAGTTTGGAGTATAGCTTGGGAAGCATTAGAAGAACTTGGAGACATAATTTGAAGAGGCCAAAACTTGATGGGCCAATTTTACATATTGGATCAATTTTGATCCCAATTGTTATATATTAAACTAGGGTAGTATAAGTACCTATTCTTTTAATTTCCCACTTAGTTTTGAACATTAATGAATACTGAACTTTGAGAGCTCTTCAAGCTTGTAGTGTGTAGAGTACTGATAGTGTAACCATTTAGTTATAATTGCATTATTGAAGTGGGTATATCTTTGATTGAATTAGAAGTGGGTGAATCTCTTAATTTCTCATCCTAACTTCTTATTCTTCTTCAAATAATCATCGAGTTACCTGTTTGTGGATTAAAATTGGTTTCTCTTTACTTAATTTATTTGGTTATTAATTCAATTATAATTGGGTTCAATTGGCGATTAAGGGTGGATTCCTTTTATTTCCCATAAACTCATTATTTTTGGTTTAATTTCTGCATATGTTTTTTTCTTCTATCTCCCTCCAATCTGGTCTTTAGATCCCTGATCTAGGATTTTATCATTTCCCTGAACCTGTTCAATTCTTTTGTCTGGTTCTTGACTTTTTTTTATATTATATCATGATTATAGCTTACCATGTGATTATAAGTGGTCTTAATTAGCTTTAGAACGTAGATGGTGGGATTATGGGAATGTTAGTGAGTCTCAGATATTGATGAATAGTTATGATGGTTGTAGTGACACTAAGCCTATACAGGGCCAACAGGATGATTGGATACTTGATTGATTATGGTTGTGCACAGAATCATCATGAAACATGGATTTTTATGCACTAATTTTTGCTATTTTGCACCAAGGTCCCAATATCATTTATTATCAAACCTTGCATAGCCTTGAAGGCTCATTTTTTTTAATATTGATAACTGGCACCACTATGAGATTTGTAATAAACGGAATTAATGATAAAGGTTTTGATACTAGTGGCTTATACCATCATTAAATAGGTTTATAACAAGGTTTCCTTAACTTTTTTAACCCAATTGTTGATTAGACACCCAATACTTATGTTTTCCTACTTGTTTTAGTCCATCTCTTAAACTTGATGCCATGTACGATGACCTTTATAGCACTTATAGCTTCAGCTCGGTGTCAGATGCTGAGTATTAACCATTACCTTATTACATACCCAGATGTAGTTTTGCACGAATATTGAGTTTTTGACTTATTGGTTACCAGAACATAGTCGGGAATATGCATCGAGACCTTTGTGATACTATTGGTTATAGGCCCTTCCTTTGCGAGTCAAAAAGCCGGAAGGGGTGCCTACAATATTTTGAGGACACCTAGTATAATTGCATCATGTTTGTGTTACTTTCTGCACTTGTTTTCTCAAATGTACCTTATTGTTTCATATGGGCAGCGCGTTAGCTTGAATTTATTGCACCTTTCTTTATTATGAGGGCTTGGTAATGTCTTATTTGTATTTATTTCTTGATACCTCCGGTTCTCTTTACTCATGTTGTTCAGTTGGTAGTTATTTGGGCTAACCTTACCTAGTGAGCTCTATTTATGTGGGATTCTATCTAGATTGTCTCTCTTCCCTCATCTTTTATTGAGGTTACCGGTATACCTCCCTTCTTTATTTCCTTATTTTATTCTTTTTTACAAGGACTCATGTATGTCTTTACTTCCTTATTTGTCTATGCTCTCTTTGTCTCTACTTTATCTATAGCTAGCTTGCTTGCCCGTATTTTTTCTTATTTTACTGTGAAATACTTCCTTCATTATCTATTATTTACTACTTTTATTTCTTATATACGCCCAGTAGGTCTATGGTGCCTACTATGTACCCGATTTCTTTGACTATTTAGTACCATACTGTACTTTTGCATCTTCTGGTGCATATCCTAGTATGAGATTTCGATGTTGATCATAATTTTAGGCGTATTTTTTGATCTTAGAGGTAAATAAGGGTTCATGATGACTAAAGTCTAAATTTATCTCTTCATTTACCTTACGATATATCATTTTTATTCATGAGTTGTATCCATATTTTGAAATTATTTATTTCCCTTTGTATTTTGTCTTGGTGGTTGATTGTACTAGTTTACCAGAATTTAGGGTTTATTTCTATCTTATGAAATTACAAATTGAATTATATCCTATATTTCAATTTTGTTATTATTTCCATTTTTATCATCATTGGATCATTTTCCTATGGTGGGTTATACGTACCCGCATGACCTAAGAAATCAGGTCATGACAATTTAGTATTAAAGCTTTAGGTGTGTTGGTGTCCTCAGTACATAAGCCAATATCTAGTAGAGACCCATAGATTGGTATGATGATGTTCGTTTCATATCTTCAGGAGGCTGTAGTGACATCTTTAGGAAATCATTCTTTTTTAATTTCCCTAACAAGAATTATGTCCTAGTTGGTATCTTGAAATCTTCTTTGTTCTTTTTCACTCTTCCGCAGATGGCAAGTGCATGATCTTTGACTACAACAGGAGATGGGGAGCTTGCCACACCTTTATTTAGAGCTCCATCTAGGATCCATGCTAGAGGTTAACCCCGAATTAGGAAATGCCTGTAATATGGAACCTAGGAGAGCTTCTTCACCTATCAAAGCTCTATAGGTTCAACCTGAGTTTGTACCAGGTCAGAAACCACCTAGAGTCTAGAGACTAGCTTATGTTACACCTGAGCTAGCACTATCAAGGTTTATTGCTACGTTATTCCTTCAGGAGTTACTTTTTAGGATTTTAAGGTCACCGAGTGGAATTCCACATGCAGGGATATCACCTGGTGTTTGGAGTATGTCTCAGTCTAGGTTTGATTTTAGAGGTCTTTAACAAGGTTCCATGTTCGTTTCAAAGTAAGAGGTTAGATTCTACAAGTTGATTGGAAGCACTTCTATGAATTTTCCTTTCAAGTATGAGAGGGCTCAGAGATTTGTTGATGGGTTGATCTTGCCACTCTGCTTAGCACTAAAGCCTTTAGTAGAAGTGGGTTATTTTTTCACTAAGATTGTTAGCCATGCGAGATTTATGAAGCATGAGGCATATGATAGTAGTGATCAAAGACCTCTCCATGAGGATGGTTTTGGTGATATTATGTTGGGAGGTATGGGTCATATAGCTAGTCCAGTTCAAGCAGTTCCACAGATTTTAGATGGGGTTTAGCATGATCTTAGTCGGCCAGAGGTCTAATCAGACATTGAGTGGTACTTTATCTGGGACAACGGGACATGGGGGACCTATGTGTTCATCTAGATCATATTGTCAGGCTGTATGGTCCATGTTATGAGTTTGGGGATATGGAAACTATTGTTTTAGATTGCCCCCAGTTCAGGGTAGTTCATTCATTAGTTTAACTAGTTTAGGGTTCTATTGGGGTAGTTTCACTACTGGCCAGAGATGGTTCCTAAGGTAGTATGGAAATCAAAAGTTGTTCTTAGCAAGGTGGGTCAGGCACAATGTGTTGTCAGTCTAGTAGTGTTTTAGTTATATTAATAAGATAACATAATCAATCTTTACTAGTAAAAATAGAGTTTATGAATTTTTCATGTTATCTATCACTGTTTACCCTCTCTTAATTTGAGACTATCTATTTTTACTTGTAAATGTGTTCGTTAAAACAACCATTTAAATTGGTATAAGGGATGATTTGGATCAAGTTGTGGGATCTCCGTTGTTTATTAAATCGAGAGATACTTGTAGAATACACTTGTTGTTCATTTTGCAAAATAGTCAGAAGTTGTGCCTAAATTTCTTTGTTATACATCCCTACTTTGTCCTGTGGATACTATTAAGAATGTGAAGTTGAAAGGATAATCATAGGCTTATTACTAGTAAATAAAAGTATCTTATAATATCCCTCATTTGCACCTCCCTTCAAACTTTGAAATATTCACCAATTCATAATATTTTTCTATTCTAAAGTTATGTGTTCTATGAACGTTCTTTAACTAACATTTAATCTTGAATTAGTGTTATTTTCATAAGGAAATGAAACATTTGTTTACAATTGTCTTGCTTCTACATGATTAACCATGTTTATGATATGTGAAATCTATTAGAGAGGTGAAAACTTGTTGAACAATTCATTCTCTCCCAAGGTTACTTCTTACTTAAGTACAGTGTCTCTGATGAATTTTGAAAGATCACTAATAATCCTATTATGAAATCTAATTTACGATCCTAGACAACAACGATGATCCTTGAGTAAACACCTGCAAAACAAAGCCCAGTGTGGTCCCTGGGGTAGTTCTCTGATGCTTAAGTTAGCAAAGAGTTATTTCGGAGAGAATACCAATAATATTTTAGAGTAGTATTTTGAGCGTACCTATGCCTTTTCACTGTATGAGCTTGTATATTTGGTTTCTATAACAGCCACATTAGTGGGTACTGTAAATGGGGAGTAATCTCCTTAGTGGTTTTTGCCACTTTCTTTGTAACTGTCGCTGCCTCATTAGTGGGTAGGACACAATCCCCTCAACGGTTGTCACCACGTTAATGGTAATTATTTTATCATTACTCTACATTTATTATGCTATTAATAGTAATTATTAATTACTATTAATCCCTTGTTACTACCGTTATTCTACA
>JBDJHY010000116.1:8826548-8837361 GCA_039654485.1 Withania somnifera | reverse complement strand
CAAAAGTAATACTGTCGCCCTTAGTTGCATACTGTCTAGAAATGAACTACGAAACTGGGAGACTGAGTTAACATTTCTGCCTATGTGATCAAGAGTAGAAATGTATCCCACCGTAGGATAACCGTCCAACGAGTACGTAAAGTAAGAATAGTAGACTAAGTGTGGAAGATAAGAGATAAATAAGGTACAGGGATAAGCAGATGAAGTCTATAACAAGTCAAATAAAATTTCAAAACCTGATATCCAAATACAATGAGCCACTAATACAAGCATATAATGTCTGAACACGAAAATATAACATCTATCTCGATATAATAACAGATAATAGATGATAAGAAAGATAAAAGGACAACTCCGAATGCCATGAGTAGTCCTGTACCTCAACAACTGATTCAAGGCCCGATCAGAAATCAACCCTGATCACTTATACTAGGATCTGTTTTAAAGAGATGCATAAGTGTAGTACGAGTATCAAAATAATGGGTACCGAGTAATGTAATGTGGAACTATTAACATGGTTAAAACAAACTGTTTGAAGTCTAGAGGCCATATCGACTGTGTATATATAAGAAATAAGAGCAGTAAATAGATAGATCAAGCAAACAGGTCACAAAAGTCAAACAAGGCTTCACGAACGCAGAAAGCTAGCTAATAGGATAAAGGCAAGTAGTATTTCCTAGATACTAGCTATGACAAGGAAGATTCATGCAAACAAGTGAAAGAACATACCTAAACTCATGCTCAACTAATAATAGATACGATAAATAACAAAAGTGATGGTAATACCGATAATTTCAATGAAAGTAGGTGTGAAGAAGCGTGATAGGTAGTTACGAAATAAGACTAGTCAAGAAAGGGTATCAAAATATTCATTACATCGCATGGAACCCATACCCGAAATTTGAAGCTAAGACGATCAAGAATGAAGCTAAAAATCATGAAACAAATTTAAGAAAAAAGCTTTAAGATAGAAATTTTTGGGTGAAATTTGATGAAACAAATGTGGGAACTTTCCAACAATTGATGGGGAATTGAATTTATGTTTCCAACCTTACCAAATTGCTCATGCAAAGACCCAAGATTTTTTTTACTCATACTCCAAATATCTCAACGAATCCTGTCAGCACTGCCAAGGTACAAATTTTATCGCAAGCATAACCAACCAAATCGAAGATTCGGGACTCGAATGTTTTCATAAACCAACCATTTATGTTCCAAAGTCATGGAAAGACCACTCAGGGTTACTGGGTAAATATAATCTCAAATACAACAAAAATACGTAGCCAAAAAGCGGAGTAAAAGAGCAGACAGGGTCATGAGTGTCTATTCATCACAATTCTCCCATATAAGCCTAGTCTAAGATCGTAAGCATAGCCTTCCTGTCATCCGATGAAACACTCGCAAATACAGCATCGAAGAAAGCTCAAACTTCTTCAAATAAGCCAAAAGCTCCAAAAATCACACAATTATCAAAAACATAATCTAAAAGTTAATACGAGTCCAACGATACTCATAAAATTATGAAAATAGCCAGGTCAAAATATGAGTTAAAACAGGGCCATGGGCCCGCAAACCCGACAGCCTGGACAAAGGGTATCAAAATGCGATGTGGGGGAATCTATACCCGAAGTTTGAAGTTAAGAAAAGTAAGAATGAGGCTTGATATCATGAAATAAAGTTAAGAACAAGCATGAAGAAATGGGATTTTTTGGGTTAAATTTGATGAAATAAATGTCGAAACTTACCAATATTTGGTGGTGAATCAAAAAATTTACGTTTTCGATGTTATCCAATCGCTCATGCAAAAATTCAAGAATTTTTTATCCTCAACAATGGTTTTTTATACGAAAAAAAAGAAAATGAGCTGAAAGTTCGGGGTTTTGAAATTTAAATAGTGTTGGGCAGATACACTATGCGAACGTGGTCAACCCATCGTGAACACGGTCACATACTAAGTTGACCTACCGAGAACGGTAGCTGGGTTGCGAACGCAAAGGGGAAAGCAGGGAAGGCCAGTCCGGTTCATTGCTCCTCGAACGTGGTAGACCGGCCGCGAACGTAAAGCCAACCCAACAGGGCAAACCGTGAACGAGGACAGGTTCCGTGAATGCGAAGGATTGGGACCTGCACCAGTTGGCAACAAATGAGAAGTTTGTAAATGCATGGAATGCATCCGGAATTTGATGGCAAACCAAATATGGTACCTGCATGAAAATGATATTTTGGAATTAACGTCGCAGATGAAAATCCGATCCGAGGTCGTTTTGACGAAATGTTTACCAAGGTCAACTCTATGCCAAGATAGTCAACTTTTCAATCAAGTGCTCGAAATAAGCTCGGAACCCGAACGAACAACTCACCCACCTAAACTGGTCGTTTCGGAGCTGATGGCACAATCTAATTTTCAATACGAGGCTCTGATCACAAATGACCATCCAAGCTCCAAAATGGCAACATAAGACACATAAAACAAATAAAATTGCACAAATTCGAAACTAAAGCTTTCGAACTCAAACCAACAACTCATCTAGACTAAAATCCACGCTGGAATTTAATTCTGAGATTGTTCTCACATAATGTTGATTAAAATCAACGATGACGATACTAAAGGTTCTAAAACATGAAAAAGGACATAACGATCAAATAAACGACCCGGAAATCGGACCACCAGTTTCGATAAGTCATAATTGACTTAGGACCACTACTGGAAAGTTGTAGAATGTAAGAAAATGTGAAATCGTGAAAATGACCTTAACGGTCATTACACAAGGAGAGGGGAGTTTTGGAAGAAAGGTTCTAGTTAGGAACTTCTGTTCCATATCCTACAAATGCTTGTCCCCAAAAAAGCAGATTTTGATGTTGACAATAGTCTACTAGCTACCCCATCTTTTATGTGTTTAATCACCCTATTGTTTTATATATGGTTGGATTCGGTTGACATGTACAGGGCTGATATACGGAGCAATAACGTAATGAGCAGTCCTACTTTGATTCACAAGAAAGGAACCAAAGTTGTTGGTCTAAATTGCAATCCTCTTCAACCAGATCTGCTTTTGAGCTGTGGCAATGATCACTTTGTAAGTTCTATTTCTTTGATAAGTTTATATGATCTGTCACTTGATTTCCTCTTTGATTCATATAAATAGCGTAAGAGCTTGTTGCTGGAAAATCCTTAGCATGATATAATGTTTATTGATATATAGTGCAACTTGCCAGATATATTGGGTCTCATGGTATTTCCCCGCTCTCTCCTTCTCATCCAAGCATTTGTTTCATCCTACAAAAATTCGGACGAGCGGGGAATATCATAAACTCAAAGAAGAGGTCTCTCGAGCCTCCTGTTGTACCAATGTCTCCACCCCGTAGGAACTATGAGATCACCCCAATCCAGCTTCATCCTTCTTTATATGCATCAAATAATGGTAGTAATTTGATCCAAGTGAAATATTTTGATGTCAACAGGCTCGAATATGGGATATGCGCCGCTTGGAAGCTGGGTCTTCTCTTTATAATCTTGAACATAGGCGTGTTGTTAGTTCTGCATATTTTTCTCCACTAAGTGGAAGCAAAATACTTACTACTTCGCTGGATAATCGGATTCGTGTGTGGGATTCAATTTTTGGCAACCTTGATTATCCAAGTCGAGAAATTGTTCATAGTCACGACTTTAACCGATATCTTACAGCATTCCGAGCAGAATGGGATGTAAAGGCAAGAATTCCTGCAGAAGAACTAATTTTTTAATTGCAGAATTCATCATTTAACTCGTAATTGGTTTCGGAACAGAAAAAATGGAATAGGTTTATAACACTGAATGTTACTTTGAACAGGATTCGTCAGAGTCGCTTGTTGTCATTGGGCGTTACATCAGTGAAAATTATGATGGAGCTGCTTTGCATCCCATTGACTTCATCGACATCAGTACTGGGCAGTTGGTTGCAGAGGTCATGGATCCAAACATAACAACTATTATTCCGGTGAACAAGCTACATCCACGTGAAGATATTCTGGCATCGGGTAGTTCAAGGTATGGATCAGTAATCTTCAACTATGGGGCCTTCTCTTCTATGTGGTATTTAGGCATTTAGCTAACGTAATTTTAGATTGTGGCATATGGATGCCACGTTACTTATATAGGATCATATGATGACTGTTCTCTATTAAACACAATAATCGACCCTTTCTCTGTCAAAATGTTATATTGTTTGAACATGTATACATTAACGCGGAACATGATTCAAGGTTTCATTTGCTACCAAAATTCTTTTTGAATTCTTATGTCCTGTATTTAATTACTTCGAATTGAATATCATAGTTTAAAGTTTCTACATTTTATTTCCCCATCAATTACAGTGATCCTTCCAGTTTTGTATATTCTATGGTGCTCTCAGTATACGTCCCATTGTTGGGTTTTGAAAAGGAACGATCCAATGTTCCTCTAACAGTCTAACTGTGGTTTTGTAGCTTGCTCTTATCTGAATTAAACTTGACCAGCTAATTTGTAAGGGAATACGAGGTATCATAAGTCTGGCCTGCCGTTTTATCGTTAACTCGTTGAAGAGAAAGATCATATGAGAGGGTTCTTGTGATATATATCTTGGTGCTTGTGATACATATTTTATCATGTAGATAAATTCTTGTCTCTCTTGGTTTCTCATACTAGTAGACATTTAATACACCCGGATTTAAATTGGGGAAAAAGGATTTGCAGTTCTCTGCTTTACCACTCGTTCGTGTCACCAAAATGCTACAAATACAAAAAAGTTTTTTTTGGGGTACCTGCAGCTCGAGTTCTGTTTTCCTCGTCTTTTCCAAGAAGTCAGAGAAATGCTAATCCTTCTTCCCTTTTGATACTAATGTATGTCAGGTCTCTTTTCATTTGGAGGCCAAAGAAGCCGGACATTGCGCAGCCTAGAGAAGAAAAGAGGATGTTATTATGCGGGGAGGTCAGTAAAAAACTTAACAAGAAGCATGGTGGTAATAGTGATGATGACTCTGACAATGATATATTCAGAGGCAAGGATAACGGCCTCAAGCAGAAGAAACTTTCATCAAGATCTTCATATAAGCTGCAGGAAAAGCTGCTCTGAGCCAAATGAGACCTCTGCCTATGATAATTATGGGCATAAAAAGTGCATTTTGTTAAGAAACTTAGCTTTTTTTTTAAAAAAAAATTGGGAGGGCTGGGCTGTGTCAACTGTATCATAGTGTTTGGAGCGCACACAGTATCTGGGTGTCCGTGGCCACTTTTGGTTTTTGTATAGTTCCTGTCTTATTCTTGTCGCAACAGCTAATATATGTTTTTGATTAGTCTTTAGGGTGTGCTCACTGATCACTGATGACTGATCATTTGTCTATACATGTGATCATGCCAGGGGGCCGGACATTTCCGTATCTCCACAGGTTAAATTCTCTCTATTCATAGTTTGACATGTTATGCTCGAGGGATTCTATTGTTTCGTAATTGAGTAATGGTGAGTATTGTAACATCCGTGAGGTTTGGTCGTTATAGGGGTACGCTTTTATATAAACACCTTACCTAATTTGGGCGGAGGGCCAAGTAGCATTACATAAATAAGACAAACTAGGACGGGACTAGCAGTAGAAGTATTGGCAGTAGCAGGTGGTAATAGTGGTTATAGTTACATGATCAGCAGACGGTAGCATATGATCTGGTTTAACAAAAAAGCTCCTGGAAGTGCATTATGCCGTTGTGGGAATTGTTTTTCAGTTGTCACTACGAAAGACGTTAATTATATTTGCCGGAGCATCGTCAAAAGCTGCATCATAAGTGCATGATGACTTCCAGATTCCCTTTTCTCGAGAAATGTACACGATTGTCAATAGTACCAGTTATCCAACTCGATGAGTTTGGTTAGACTCTTCAGGGAGCAAAATCAAAGTTCAATGCTACTATTTAAGTAATTCATTATGTTGCAATTTTAATTAGTAGACATGGGAAATTTGGCGTCCGGAATTTGCTTCCAGAAATATAGCCATTCCTGCCAACATTGCTCCCATTTTGATTTTGAGTCGAGAAAAAATGAGCTGAAAAAATATTACGTTCTGTTCTATGCTTGAAGCCCATAGGCAAGGAATAAGGGGATGTCGGAAAAAGGCTTCAATTTAATTTGATGCAAAGTCCTTCAAGTTGGAATTTTCACGTATAAACAAGTGTAGCGAAGTCACCTCCAAACACTAGGATTATTTACTACTAATGATTGAATTGTGGGTATTAAAAAAGTTCTCAAACTTGGGGAAAGACTTCACTATATATTAATATGTTGGAATTTTTTATTATTATTAAAAATAATACAATAATATAATTTTTGATAAAGGGCAGTTTCTCCTATGTAGTGTCAAATTCGCATCGAAAAAAGAGATTTGTCCTCTTTTATAAAGAAATCAAAAAAGATTTCGTAAAATTTCGTCTAATCACTAACTAATCTGTCAATCTAAAATTCAACAATAAATTTAATAAAATAATAAGTAATAAATTAAGGTTCTGTTTCAATACGGAACAAAGGGTACAATATACAAAATGGGTAGAAAGAGTTGTGAGGGAAACTACAGGATAGAAAATAATATATCAATCCTAAGGATCGGTATGATTAATTGTGGATCCAAGACAACAATAAAAAGAAAGTCTTCAGTTTTGATTTAGTTCTCTAGACTTCGTATTTCAAGTCTTGTATATCTAGAAGAGCACCAGGTTGGAAAATGTTGGTTCGAGAGGACCTGGAAAAATGCTAGTAAGAAGGAGGCTAGTTTATGCTGATGCATATGCGAGCGATTTTCAGATTATGAGCTACTTTTTGTTGGATGATCGAATCTCTTGCCTTCGCAAAATAAGAAAATTCAAGATGTTTATACAAATATCCTCTTCGAATTTAAAAATTACATTGGTTGATAACTTGGTAATAATAGTAGTCTATCACTACTAGTAGTTAAAAAGATGGATCGGGGTAAAGGCTCCTTCTCCCTCATCTTCTTTAAACTCGGATTCATATTTTTCATAGAGAAATCTCCGATCAAGGATAGATGAAGAGCCCTTTTGCATCATATCTAAGGGATTCCTCGTTCGGGCCGAAAAAACAATGTCATTCGATTATTATCAAATTGACTGCAATCTTTTTCTGTCCGTAAAGATCCCACCAAAGTGCCTTCTACTTCTAATAGGCTATGAACTAGATCAGAATCATTAAAGCTCGTGAAAAATATTTTCATGTCCATTATTTATGAAAAAATACTCATGAGCACAAGTTCCGATATACAGAAAGCCTATTGCAATATGATAAGAGGCTATTCCTCCTGAAGCCCAGTTTTTTACTTTTTTGTCGTGTCTTATGGGCATGTTCATAAAGGAAAAGGCTCTCCGTGGGCAGTATCTGCTTCGTCTCACGGAGAATAGGCTTGCAGTCTTCAAGTGGAGAAGAATTCTTTAAACTGTTTGGTGTTAGGATCTTTTCCTACCTCTAACTATTCTCCTAACTGGGGCAAGGTAATTGGCTAATCAGGAATTCATCTTCAGAGCGTTGTCCCAAGGAGGAAGGTTGGAATGTACGGGCATAGGTTAGCATTTCGTCCTATGAATGATAGCCTTTGAAGGCTGCCCATGTATGTGTTGTACGGTAGTAGTCTATGTTACTACTTATCCGGTGCCTTCTTTACGACTCTCGACCAAATTGACGAAACTCTTGTTTAGTTAGGACGTCGTTCCCGTCCCTTATGGTGCTTTTCTAAACCCTTGCTTTGACTTGGGAAATTTCATCTGGATTCTCTCTAATTCCAACAGATACCGCATTATCTGCTTCACCAGTTCTAGGCATATATTATGTTCCAGAGCCTTTAGTTTAGTTGTGGAGTTAGAAGCTACTATATATAGATAGTGCCTGATTTCTATATCTTGCCAACAAATCGAAGCTCTTATTTTAGGGGCCTGACTCTTCTTTGTTTTACTTTAAGCATTATAACAGTCCTAGGGAATTTGTTCGGTGTCTCGGAATTGTAATCTTCCTATTAATGATTGTGACAACTTTTATAAGATATGTACTATCCTGGGGTCAGATGAGCTTTTGGGGAGCTATAGTAATTACAAGCTTAGCTAGCACCATAACTGTAGTAGGAGATACCATGGTGACCCATCTTTTCTCGAACCTCCTTTAACGGAAGAAATAGAAGCTCGAGAAGGAATACTAAAACTTGTTTCACTCGCTGAGTGCTAGCTTCATCGGTTGAGGAAGTATGAGAGAGTTTCAAACCTTTGCTGTTATTATTGTATTGTCCCAAAACCTCGAATTCAATAGATACCGATTCGTATCTCAAAATGTCTTCCTCGAAGCAAAACCCACGTAGAAATTAGTCTTCCAACTTCCTGAATGGTCTGAAGATTTGCAGGAATGAAATAGCAAAATGCAGATTAAATGTACTTATAATGGTGGTGTTCAATTATCAGAAATAAAATTTTTGAAAAATAGGCTGAGAGATGGGATTCAGATTAAAAAAAATTTATTTTTTCTGAAACCTTGGCATATATCTAAAATGTACCCTCTCGTGGAGAGCTAAGAAAAAATAAACACAAAAAAATGAGTTTTGTTTTTTAACAGTTTGGGGGATGGAAGCTGAACTCTGCCTAGGCGAAAGAGAGTCCAGCCTATGGTTTACTCAAAGGTTGAAGAGATAGATTATTGGTCAAATCAATCTATTCTATTCTTTAAGGAAGATCTATGGAATAGGAAAAGCCAAAACAAATCTATCAAAACAGACATATTCGTTGTAAATAGTTGGTCGATACAAAACTCTTTTTTAGTGGGTTTGGAAGCATCGAGAATCCCCCTTCTTTCACTTCGCCCTGAAGAGTAACTAGGACCAATTTAGTCACGTTTTCATGTTCCAACTGAGCACTGTCCATTTTTTATGCTGAAGAAGCATCGGAAAGGTTGGTGTTTTTTTTTCGTCATCCCTTCTCAGACGTCTTATTGCCTTAGTCTTAGTAGTGCAATCATCTACCTGGAACCTTCCCTTATTCTCCTTCCTTTCTTTTTAGATCTGAGTTAGTACTAACTAATGCTTGAATTACTCCTATTAGAAATAGGGTTTCTCTTGGGTACAAAAGAAGGATATTATAAGGATGGACAAATCCCTTTGATAGATTTGTATAGCCTCATTTACTAAGTCAATTCTTTCGTATCATATCCTTTTCTCTGCTTTCTCGCGACCCTACTCTAAATCAAAAGACTTAAAGCCCCTATTGAATATAGGTCACCAAACTATGACCGAGAATTTTGCTTTTTGAAACGCCAGTCGCATAGGGAAATAGGGCCAGCCCGTGTCAGAAAGGCTTTGATGACTCAAGGTTCATATTAGGAAAAGAAGAGTAAGGGGAAGAGAGGGAAGCCCTCGGCCCGATCATCCAATTCACTCACGGCCCGATCATCCAATTCACTCCAACAGACAGGTTCTGTAGTTAAAGCAACTTTGTCACTCTTGTCTACCCATCAGACTAAACCCTTTTGGGTTTTCCTTAAGGACTGAGTGGTGGAACCGAAAAACTACACTTGCTTCTGGATAGATGTGTGGGACAAAGGGCTCGTGCTACTTGCTTCCCACCCTTCCTCCTCTACTTTAAGAATCACATGAAGGGAGAGTGGGCACATCGACTACCTGCATTCACCCTGACAACTCGAGCTTACCCAGGCTTTACCTACCGAACCAACAAGACTAATATCTACTTATACCTTTGAGAAGTCTACTTAGACTATTGATGAAGTCTTTAGATTAATAAGGCACCCGTTGTATCATTATATAAGATTCAATTCAATCTATCAAGCGGACTACCTTCGGCAGCTAAAATTTATTAACCAATGAATGAGCCTACTTTACGCACTTCCGCACTAAGCAATTAAGGCCAACTACACAAGAAAGAAGGCATCGCCTGCAACTTCCAATCCAATGACAAGAAAAAAACAAAGAAGTAACTTACTATACCCCCTGGTTCTGGTTCAGGAAAGGGTTCGAATCAATCTCTATTGTTTTCCCTTATCCGAATGGGTTTTGCAAGAAAATAGGATTTCATATTGATCTCTAAATAGAGATTTCATATTGATCTCCAAATATACGTTATTATGATGGGATGGCTCCTACTAACTCTCCTCCCTGAGAACCGCATGGGTAAGTTCCCGATTCTTCAAAAGAAAGAGAGGTCGAGTCATTAAGCAGAGAATTAGATCCAAGAGAGAAAGAGATTATGAATGAAAGTTCTACCACGGGGCAACCCTGAAATAAGTTCTCAAATCAATCTATTCGAGCCCTTGAAAGCAGTATAATTTTATGTGTGAAGCATAGTGAAAGTGAGACAATTTTTTTTTTCAAATAGGGAAAGAAAATCCTAATCATCAGGTAAGACGGGTAGAATACGAAACAACCTAAAAAATGAAACTGTATCAATAAGAGAAATCATATCTTATTCATCGAGAAGCCACTCGCGACACACTGACTAGAAATCATCTGCGAGAAGGTCTTCTAACAAAGGCATACTACTAATCGATTCTTTGGTCATTCATGTTCGAATACATTCCAGGAAGATCTGCACGCCTACATAACTTACCTCCCAGACCAATGAAGGAAAGTCTCAGATCTATGTAGTTCTCGACCCCTTTTATTAAACCAGTTCTTATACTTTTTTTGAATCAATTCCATTGCGTGTGCTCGGGGTAGAAGTTTTGTATAAATGAATCTCCATGCTATGTTGTTTTTTACTGTGTCCTTTTCGTTCTAAAAGATGGAATAGAATAACCCGGTTGAAGCATAATGA
>JBDJHY010000116.1:8812180-8826448 GCA_039654485.1 Withania somnifera | reverse complement strand
GAAACTTTCAAATTTTTAAAGCTCTAAAAATATATAAAATCCTAAACCGAACATTTAAAATTGAACTCAAGATTGAAACAGTTGAAAAGGGCCCCGCCCCACACTAAATTTCAAAAACCAGCCCCACCCTGCCCCACAACACTCCCCCCGCCCCGCCCCGCCCCAGCCCCAGCCCCAGCCCCCTATCCCTAGCTCCGTAAGACCGTAACAATAGTTAACAAGGGTCGAAACTAGAGATCGCAGTAACAACTGGCTGCACAGAGTGGATTAAACTTGAAAGAAAAGAGTAGCTAATGGCTAATTGACAAGCGTGATACTTGAGCAGTATCATGGATGTTGGAATCAAACATCATACCAGTAGGCTAGTATAACAAACCTGCAGCATCTAGAAAGTAACACCGTACTTGCCGTGGCAAAAGATCATAACACCGTACTTGCCGTGGCAAAAGATCATAAATTCCTCGTGCCGCACGAGTGAATCTGTCATGAAGCAAGCATCAATCATTTTGCTTTAGATTATTCTATAGATATGCTTGTAATAATCCAGTTAGCTGGAGAATTTCTAGCTTAGACTACCCAACTAAGTTATAATGTTGATCAGTAAGAATGAGATATGCTATGTGAGCAACCAATCAAGAGTTATCTTACAATCATTTATTGCTATGAAAAAAGACAAATGCTGCACGCAACGGGGCACTTATTGAATTCGCGACTAATGGAATAATGCCAACCTCCTAAAAGCATCTAAACACGATTGTTAAGCAACGACCGACATTCCCAAACAACAAATCAACACTACTCATAATAGGGCAATCACTAAATTATAGTAAAAAAATTTAAAAGATTCTTGATCTCGAAACCTTTCACCCTCTCTCTGTGGACACTATGAAATGTCAGCTTCCACATAGGAGCTCCCACATGCATACTTCGACACTATGGCACTCTTGAATTTAGCAGTTAATCTCCCAAGTTTCAAAACCTAACAGAAACATCCATATAATTCCTGAACTTCAAGCACAATGTCCTAACCAGATGACTGAGAATGCTGGAAGGAGGCTACCGAAAAGAATATAATCTAGCAGATTACCAATTCACAACCAACACAAACACCATATATGCTAATAAACATGCTTTTTACATCACGCATGTCCTTACGACTGAAAATATTGTAAGTAAACTGTTCTGCTGAAGAGTCAGCCTTTTATCTCTTCTGCCTCGTCAAACAGAAGCACAATGAATTGAAAAGATCTATTGTAGAAATTCCAACCAGAAGAAAATTAACTTCAAACTGTAAGGCCCCAGAAAGCAAGATAAGCTTTTGTAACAAGAAGAAATTATCTCATACATATGCAACAACCAAATAAACTAATGAAACAGCAGAGTAATGCCTTAATCTTCAAAGACGTAAACAGAGAGCCTTGTAGATGAGAGAACCAAAAAGGAAAACAAACTAGGGAGATTCCAATAGTCCCACTAACTAAATTTCACACTATTGCTACTACCTTTTATTCTAATCACAAAACTAAGCATCACATTTTTGTACGACATGATTATTATTTCTTCACAACTGAACTACATATGTCAGGTAACCAGTAGAATGAATGGAGAAATCAAAACATTAGCAACCTATGTTAGTGAATAAGCTTGTGCAATAGACAAACTAGCTTAAAAGACCAAGGACAGAGGGAGAGGAATTTCAATATTAACGGGTTAAGAATAATGAAAACCATGATGTATCCTTGAGGCATGAGAGAATATTACAAATAAAAACTGCAGAGAAGTACGGAAAGATATGCACAATAAAAGGGCCCAATGGAAAATTAAATCTTAAAACAATTTTTGCGTGGCTGAAGATGATCGCCAAGAGAAGTTTCTCCCAACCCCAAATCATACTATGTGATGAACTTTATATTCTTCAAAAGAATTTGTATTATGAAGAACAAGCTTTAGCTACCTTCATAGGAAATGATTACCTTCCTACCAAACTCCAATTTACATGTCATCTGAACCTACAGATTTAGTCTTGGAGCAGAAAGTGTCTTTTCAATCTTTTTTTGGTAGGCCATTAAATCATCATTGGAACATTGCAAGTTATACGAAAAAACTTAGACACCAGGTTATCCTAATCTCCTGAAAAAACATAGAAAATCCAGGACGACATCTACCCTCTCGGAGCTGAACCTCAACTGCCCCTTGGTCCAAACCCAATTTACATGTAAATGGTGCAGTCTAAATTTTATGTCAATGTCATCTTCTATCTAAATAGGTACACTAGATAACTCAAAATTTCTGATAAGAAATCAATCCAAAAGAACTTCGAAGTCTACAACCATAATATAGAAGAGAGGGAAGAAACTGCATAAAGATCTTGCATACAAGTCCCCTCCCATCAATCAAGATAAACAGCAACTCAATATCGCCGTCTGTTAGCCAAGAGCTACCAATTTTAACCTTTCACAACAATTCTTGTAATGTTGTAAAGTTATACTAATCTAATGGTTGCTATGGCACATTATTCTACAGCTCATAGACGGGTCAAATTTAGTACATGGAACAAACCCCATAGAGAAATAAAACAAGCCATCCTTATTGCACTTCAGTAGTGCTAAAACCGGAAAAGCATCTCCAACCAATGAAAAGAATGTCTCACAAACTACTACGCCTCAATCCCAAGCCAGCTGGGGTCAGCTATATGGACCATCCATATGATTTTGTTCCATACCAGTTCCATTCTAGTTCTCTATATAATCTAGACTCTAGCAAATTGAAGTTCCTTCCATTTTCTAAAAACTAAGGCAGTAAATTGTAAAAAAGGAGGTTATATTTTTATCTCCAGCTGCTAACTGGATAATATAATCATGGATCATATATTCCGTCTTTGTGTGTCTGCATTTTTTTCTCTCTGGATAACTGTGTGCTTCTCTGCTTTATGCACCATTGCAACCCAAAAGTGAATCATCTTAAGCAAGTGAATATTCATTCAATTAACAAAAAAATGAAGTGCACCTCAACATATTCCCTTATTACTTTAGATGCAGCACAGCGAACTCTAAACTGTCAGGGATAAAACAGATCTTCACGTATAGTTTTGCTTTTTCGTTCTTCTCTTTTTTTTTAAGGCTTTTTCTTTTCTTTTTGTTCTTTTAAAATTAGAATGTATAGTTTTGGTTAGGAAGCGGATAGTAAAAATTTAATACCAATTCTCTGTGGAAAAGTATTCTTCTGTTGACCAACCAAAAAAAGGGGATGATTTGATATGATTTCCTGGTAATTATTAATGATTAGGTCTTCATTGTCCCATATCCAAAGAAACACCACAATTCGTTACTATTTCGCAAGCACTAGAAGATAGAGGTAACTCCAGAGCATACATTTTATAGGAACTCCCGCATAAGAACTGAAACTAACATATAGCAACATTTAATTAGCAGGAAACATTCCCTAAACTAGGTTGCATAAGCAAGAAAGTGCAGAATATAGCTACAGATCCACTAGGACTAATGTTGACATAATCGTCCTAATACAGGGAAAAGAAATATTCAAAACCATGGGCAAAACAACTTAACTGCCACAGAAACTTCCAATCCAAAACCATCTCCAACAACAGGGCAGCAACCTGAAATGACAAAGCTAGGATAAAAATCCCCAGAAAAAGAAGAAAGACTGTAAAGCTAATCACCTACATTGCGACGCAAATGCTTGACTGCAGCCTTAGTTACAACCATCAATCATGGCCTTTCACTTCCTATTTACCATCACCATCACAGGCTCAAGTCTTTCTACCACGGCCCTCGAACACTGCCTTTCTAGTCTTACCCTTGTCTTCAACTGAACCACGATCACTAAAAGTCCTACAAAATGGTGGCAAAGGAATAACAATCTGTACTGTCAAATTTGTTGGTGTTACAAATCTATCGAACACTCACTTTTGTTTCTTTCGGTTTTGCTCCTTGATGGACCTGACCATATCCATAGCCATATCTTGGTGTTCTCTTGTCTGTGAGTGCATATCTAGGCCCTCAACTGTTTCACAATCAACCTTGCAAATGCGGCACCACCCCATGTTCATGGCCTTCCTCTTTCTTGGTCTGTCAAAGGTGTCCGCATCACCCTGAAAAGTTGGGGTTCACAAAAAAAAAATCAGAGGATTTTCTGCCCATAATTGTCCATCACATGATTACAATGCTATAAAGCTCAATTTCCAAGAAATAACATACTAATGAAGAATGAACTAGTTAATTATAGGGTTCATAATGCAAGACTTACTGCATAAAGTCCGTGATTTGGATATCCTGGGACAGGATACCTGCTCCTGAAGCCAGGCTCCCCAAACCGTGGCATGCCAGCTTTATTGCGTCCAATTGATTCAACAAAACCATGAATATCTCCAAAACCAGATAACTCCCCCATATAAGCACGGCCAGCAAAGGGAACAATGCCAGCAGGTTCACCAAAACATAAATTACTTGGTAATTTCTGAGGATCCAAAGGCTTATGCACATCTTTTCCAAACATATCACTACTACGGACATGTTTGTAAGGACGACCAAAGGTAATAGGCTCGCCACCTCTCAAATCCCCAAGACCATCAATTTCTCCATGTGAATGGCCAGGAAAAGCTTGGAACCTACCATCAGAGTATAAACCGCCAGCTAGATTGGATGGTAAATTGAAAGGTCCAGGCCCTTCAATAAATTGACGGGGTTCTCTGCCACCAGTATCTTCAAAACCTGAGTGACTTACAAATCCACGTGGTGGAATGTTAAAGAACTCCCCATCAGGGTTTCTGGCAGACAAATAATCCATGTGATGAATACCAAATCCCGATCCTCCCCTTTTTCTATCATCGTCATGAGGACCAAGTGGTGCTTCTCTTTCTGCACTATCCTTGAAATGCATTGAACCATGAGGATGATATGGGGGCAATAATCTGTTAGGAGGAACTCCAGCATTGGCCTCAAATTTCGATCCAGAATCATAACCTAATCCGCGAAGTGGCTGTGATGCTGCAACAACATTCTTCTTTTAGTGTAATTGATTAGGAAATTAATTTTAGTTCTTCCTGATAAATTATTTAGGAAATAATTGAACATAGAATTCCAACTCACCTTGATCATGAGGCACTGATAAAGGACTTAATTGCTCCCCTATAGGCGCCTTCAATCTTTTATTCCTAGCTGATTCCATACTTCTAGGTTGGCCAAATGGAACCTTCTCAAATGGCCCTCGGGGAAATGGGTTTGGTTGATTTTCTTCAAACCGATTAACCCTTTGGTTTTGAAACATTTCAGCTTCTGCTGGATTAACTGAGTGTTGTGTTCCACTGGGAATCTCAGCACCACTTAACGGTGCTCTTCCCATTCCCATTATACCCTCTCGGAATTCACCTGGTGGAGGAAAATGACCATGCCCCCTAGCAAAGGGTGTTGTAGACCCTGGACCAGGGATACCAACAAGGGTGGCACTACTAGGCTGCTTCAGGAATTGAGGATGCTGATCACGAGAATTCAATGGCTGACCAGCCTGAGGCCCATCTCCTGAAGGCATCATTGCAGTGGGGGGATATCCGGGAACTTGGGCATGAGAATCAAAGCCTGCAGGTTGCATTGGTGCTACTATCATAGGACCAACAGGTCTTTGTTGAGCAGACTGTCCATATTTTGCTGGTGGCATCTCATGCCCATACTTCTGAAACCCCCCCCTGTCAATGGTAGCGTCAAGTGAATTTCTTCCAGGGTTGAGATTCTTAAGTGAACCATCGGGAGAATCAGAAGATGCACAGTTTGTCAAAGTCTGGCCGAGTTCTTTTGGAGCATCATCATAGGCATCTTTTTCTGGCTTAACTGTTGTATCAGCTGATTCAGCAGATTTTGGCTTCAACAAATTCTCATTCACCTCTTCCATAACAGTTCTTTTGTCCATAACCTCATCTGAATCACCCTTATGAACATCTATATCACTGCTGCCCCTCTGTCTATACTCATCAATAGCTTTCCTACGCTTTTGTTGTTCATCATCTAGGTCATCTTCAAATCTTGGGGCCATTGCATCAATTGATTTGGCTGCAAGGGAACTTAGATCTTTTTGAGCATTATCCTGGGAAGGAACTCCCACTTCTGATCTTCCTGCAGTTTTGTCAGGTACCAGATCACCTTTACTTTCTACGGCTAACAGTTTCTTCTGATCCATTGACTCATGCTCGTTGCTCATGTGGTTCCCATAACTCGGATTCATTTGTGGCTGGACAGGTCTAACCAGGGCCGTAGTATTGTATCCACCATGAGCTTGAGAAATCGACTGGACATGATTTTGCATCACAGGCCTTCCTATATATGATTGAGATTGTTGAGGTTGTGGGGGAGGTGGTAAGGTGACATTTTGCTGTGGCTGAATATACGCATGCAAGCTTTGAGGCACCACATGAGAAAGACCTTGAGGCCGAAACTGAGACTGCAATGGCTGCTGGTGAGTAAAATGACCTTGTTGGTGATACTGGCTCGGAAATGGACCAGGAAGTGTATGCTGTTGACTGTATTGATGAGACATTGGCTGTTGATTAGGATGAACAGGATGTTGCTGAATTAAGTGTCCTGATTGTTGAGTAGTAGGATTAAGTTGAGATTGTGCAGGAGCTTGACCTTGCGAAGATACCGGCCCCGGTTGCTGATTGCTGACTACACCCTGAGGTGGGGGCATTAAAAGAGGTTGTTGAGGAGCCTGACCATGAGTTTGAACCAGAGGCATAGACCCACTAGTAGGATGTGGATGCATTGGGGGTTGCTGCGTCATTCCCATAGGAGCTTGCTGTGTGGGATGGGGCTGTGGATAGGAATGGAAACCTGAAACTGCATTGGCTGTTGAATGCAGGATTTGACCCAGTGCATGAGCAGGCTGGCCAGCCTGAGGAGGGCGCAATTGCCCATGAGATGGTGGATGATGCACCAGATTTATTTGCGATTGAAGTTGTGAATGAGGTTGTGGTTGCACAGGAGGATGCGGTTGGGCTTGAGAAGATGGGGGAGGATGAACCTGGAGGGGAGGCTGCTGATACTGTGGCACCTGCACATGGTGGTGTGAATGAGGCTGCATTGTATAGGGATAATGATATGGTGGAGGCTGAGTATGAGAAGTTGGATATATTTGTGATGGAATTTGGGTATGAGGTTGCATAGTAGGTGGGAGCTGCGGCTGTGGGTTGATTTGAACCTGGTTTTGATGCTGTTGTGCCACAGCTTGAACCTGTGGTTGAATCTGCCCTTTAGCTTGCATTTGAGGTTGAGATTGAGGATTACATGGTTGCAGCTGGGGCTGGGGCTGGGGCTGGGATTGAGGTTGTGCTGGGACGGGGATCTGGGATTGTGCTGGTGGCTGCATGTAAATCTGAGGTTGTTGCTGATATTGTTGGATAGGTTGTTGCTGATAAGGATAGTATTGTTGACAAGTTTGCTGTTGATAAGGATCATATCCAGCATATTGCTGATAATACTGTTGATACTGTTGCTGATACCACTGCTCTGAAGTAGTCACACCAGCCGAAGCTGTAGGAAGAGCCTGAGAGCTGGCATTTGTTTGCTGACTGGGATCTTGTCCAGGAAGTAGAGAAGCAGTTGTGGTTTGCAGATTAGTTGTCTGTGATGTTGGAGTTCCTACATGAGCCGTAGTTTGATTCGAGTCAGCACCAGCAGTAGTGGTGGCTGCACCAGAGCTAGGATTATCTTGCGCACCATTAGCTGTGTGTTGTGCAGGATATACACCCTGGATAGAACACATACTAAGAAGCCTTCCTATATAAGAAAAGACGAGTATATTACATATGTATGAAAAGTACTCACAGGACAACTCAGGGCATGCTCATGCACTTGTCGGTGCACAATCTGGACTCCACATCTATTGCATATAACTGGGGAATTGCCGAAGGAACAGCCAGAACAATGGGAGGTGCAATCAGACAAAGGACCTTCCCATGTGCATCCACTTCTGTGATAGAGACAACGCACTTTAACTCTGCCTATGCTTTCAGCAAGGGTCTTGTCTGACTCAATAAGGGGCTGCGAGGAATAGTAAATGCAACACATTCAAATAACAAGGAACAAGAGTAGCAAAAGCATCAGCAATATCTAAAGGACAACTGTAATACAGGGAGCTCACTTTAGAGTCTGCTTCAGCCACCAAGTATCCATCATAGGGGCAGGCCCGGCTCCCATTGGCAACATGTGACAGACAAGGTTTGCAGTAGAGATGAGTACACTGTGATTGGACGGCTTCATTAGGGAATACGAGTGTGCGACAAACAGGACAGAAATACTCTCCAGGATAGGTATGGATGTCAATTATGCATTCAATATCAAAACCCATATCAACTCAGGAGTAAGAAGTCAGTTTCCACAACACATTAATGCAATTATGCTTCTGGTATGTGAAAGTTGCTCCTGACGTGCAAACTGCAAAACTCATCAAATAACTACAATTAGAAACACGACAAAGGATGAAACACACATCAGGTTCGTAAGACAGGTACAAAGACAAAAATTAAAGAAAAAATCAGAACTTGAAAGCCACAAATCCACCGACATGTGCACCCAACTACATGCCCTAACACTTGTATATGTTGAACGCTCATTCAGAATGACATTTATAACAAGAAAGAAAGCAAAGTAAACTAGGTCTTGCTAGAATGTGATCATTAACACAAATAAACAATAAAGGTTTTTGGCTAACATTTATTGTAACACCAAAGGGCACATATACAGAAACAAGCACACGCGAAGGAAATTCCTGTATGCAAATTTCAAACTATTTAGTATACCTTGAGCTTGTTAATTTCTTGAACTACACCACTATAATTTATGAATTCATCCAACATAATTTTTTTTGACAGGGTCAATTCATCCAACTTTATTCTCAATCGATCCTGTAAGAAATTACAATCCTCTGCACCAGTTTTGAATTGGGAAAACTAGCAAACAGTGACGGAAGTACAAAAGTAAACATTGAATCATTTCCTGGAAGTAGGAGAGGGGAAAATTCTAGCATCATAAGATTAGTAGAGTTCAGATAACCGTTACCATAACCTAATTAATTTTATAACTTGAAAAGGATTCTTTTTTCCCCTCAAAGAAAGCTTTAGTAGCAGGAGCATGATTCGACGGATTTCTCCTACAAGTAAGGATGATTTCAATACTAACAAGTAATTGCAGATCAATAACCACTAAATATTGCACACAAAAAACTAATACACCACACAAACGTTCACCAAACATCACTATATATTAAGTAACATAGATAAATATTTTTTTCAAAAAAAAAAAAAAAATTTTGAACGGGGGATTGCATGCCTAGTGTTGGTGCAATTCCAATACCCAAAATGAATGTCCAAACCTTTGCCAGGAAATTGAAAATTCTAGGGTTTATCAAAGGCCGACTGAGTAATCAAGTGCAGCAAGTGAATTAGCGAGATAACGATAGTGAGGAGAACAGCAGACTGAATGTCAAACTTGCTGAACCTAGCGAAGCGGTGTTTATTTATTTATAATATATAAGGAGAAATTGGTTCCGTTTCGATTATTTGTGAACAGGCGAATAACGGCGTTAGGGGTGGGTTTAACCCTAAATTATACGCCAAGCCTAGCAGATATTTTGAGTCAAAAGATGGTGGCATTACTTCCTTAGTTGCACAATTTAATCCTAATTCATTCGGATGTGTATCCAATATTTTAATAAATCATCAACAAATATAAAAGCGAAAAGCTCCGATCATCGAATGCTGATATAGAACGCAGAATAGAATTGCAAATTTATTTGTTAAAAAAATAATAATAATATAAAAAAATTTCAACAAAGTATAAGTTTTAAAAAGAAATTGATATTTATTATAAAAATTATTTAGACAGTCACTTGAACTATTACATTTACTAAGAAATTATTAAACATCTTGTACATCCTAGTCTATTAAGTATCTATTTTATAATTATTTATTTTTAACTTTTTATATTCGTTATACATCAATGGATTATTATTTGTTGTCCTCGTTAATTGATGAATCTAAAAAAGATCACCAACAACTCTACTAATAAAATTACTTTACAATAAAAGACAGCTGCAATGAATCTTGAATAAGCACCTACAAAATAGAGCACAGAGTGGTTTCTGGGGTAATTCTCCGATGTTTAAGTTAGTCATCAGCCTCTGAAGAGTATATGAATAATATTATAGTGAGCATACCTTTTCCTCCTTGCGTTCTGGCTTTTATATTTGTTTCTTTTAACTAGCACCTTTAGTGGGTGCTACCATCATGAAGTAACTTCCCCAGCAGTTATTGCCGCATTCATCGTAATTATGCTCAACGGTATTAATAACAATTATCTAATATAGTAATTATCTAATTGCAATGGTATTAATAGTAATTATCTGATATAATAATTATCTAATCAGATCAGTATTCTACACTAGTCCCCCCTTGGGGAGTCGTAAATGTGTGTTCACCTCATTCGACTGAATCTGTAGAGTAGGAATGGGCTAATTTTTTCCAAGGTTATTTACCAAAATAATTTGTAAATGTGCTGATGGAATACATGTCGAGGTGAACTGTGCACCTTCTAAGTGTTACCTCAGTGTATTTACATTTGAGGTATCAAAACCGAAGTGGTAATTCATTACTTGATTCCGAGATGGATAGTT
Source organism: Withania somnifera (assembly GCA_039654485.1). Classification (NCBI taxonomy): domain Eukaryota; kingdom Viridiplantae; phylum Streptophyta; class Magnoliopsida; order Solanales; family Solanaceae; genus Withania; species Withania somnifera. The sequence goes on along the minus strand of JBDJHY010000116.1, from coordinate 8,815,771 downwards.
TTTCTTGGTCTTTAGTTCGCCGAGGTAATATTGACTGAGGTTGATATGATGCGTGCTTATTGAGTTGGCATCATTTGCTCTTGGCCTCGTAAACTCAGGACGAGTTCAGCACAAAGGTTCTGTATGCATTTGTTCATAGCGACACTTTAGTCGAACCGAACTCTCGCAACCAAGGTTAATTTAATTGTAATTTGCGGCACTTGGCCGAACCGAGCTCTCATATCCAAGGTCGATTTAACTTGTAATTTGTTGCGCTTGGTCTAATCGAGATCTCGTATCTGAGGTCAATTTAACTTGTAATTTGCGACGCTTGGCCGAATCGAGATCTCGTGCCAGAGGTCGATTTAACTTGTAATTTATGGCGTTTGGCCGAACTGAGCTCTTGTATTCGAGGTTGATTTAATTTGTTATTTACGGCGCTTGGTCAAATCAAGCTCTCATAAACGAGGTTAATTTATTATGTGTTAGTATTTGTGATTCCCAAGGTGGTCCCCAGGGCATAAGCTAATTAGATGCATTCATTCAAAGAGGCACTTGACCGAACCGAACTCATACTCGAGGTCGGTTTATTATGTGTTTGTGGCATTTTGTTGAACTGAATACTCCAAATGAGTTTGATTTATCATCTCAGCCTTTTTTCATTACGCCGTACAACTCATCTTAGGCCTGGTGCAATTCATAATTCATAGATCAGTTAAAGTAAAATAACAATTATAGGAAAATGAATGTAAGTTAGGAGACTGCAATTCTCATACACTCCCGTGAAACTAGTTGATCATCCGGAATTAAGCTATTCCAGGCTCTGTTGGAAACTTCATAATAAGATGGTAGGATGAACAAATGGCTTTAGCCGGCGTTAACCAATCTCGTCCCAAGATGACCTTGTAAGAAGAGGGTGCATATATTATATAAAACTTAACCATCATGGTTTTTTTCCTGGGGTAGTCCCCTACAGTAATTGGTAAACAGATGGTTCCTTCTGGCATCACCTCTCCTTAGGTGAAAGTTTTGAGCAGTTGATCAATTCACCTTAAACTACCTCGGTCAGTTTTGAGCTAGTTAAAACATGTGGAAAAGATCATCACATATTCTGAAAAGGTAATGATCTCATCCAATTTAAAGCGTTTGTGGTGAGGTTCCTCTAAAGGTACTTTTCTACCCTCCACTTTCGGAGCAGCTTGCGATATATTATTGTTTGGATTTTGAGGTAGGGGTAGAGCTGATACTAGAGTTACACTCCCATAGTGTTGTTGGGAACCCTGATGAATGTAATCAAGATTAAAATTATAATTCTGACCTGAATTTTCTTGATTGTAGTATTGGGGATATTGACTCTGAGGTGAATCCCACCTCCTGTGTTATCGGCCTCATCCCCGACCTCCTTGATTAAAACCACGACTCCCCTGGCATTGGTAGCTACCTCAGCCACCTCGACTCTGACCCCAAGAGGAACTTGCAGTCGCATACTACATCAACATACCCTATTTCAAGCATTCTTCGATCTCTCACATGAGATCCTTACACGTCTCGGTCTCATGACCGTGATCATTATAAAAGTGCCACCACAAGTTTCGAGATCATTTATGTGGTGGAGCCTATAGTGCTGGTGGTGGTCTCAACACATCCTGATGAAGTGCCAGGATCTCCGACCTCGTCTTCGTTAGTGGCGTCATGGTGGTTTCAGAAAATCTTCTCTTCCTCGAACTTTCTTTCCGCCTATTTCCTTCTCTCTTCTTTTTGTTTGCCTCGTCTGCCGTGGTGAGATTTCTCACCACCCTGAATAAATTTTGTTCTATTTGCGGTGGATTCCTTCTCAGCTCCGTATAAAAATAATCGGGCTGAAGTCCGTTTAAGAAGGCTGAGATGACGAGTTGATCAGTCTTCTGTTCAATGTGCAGGCTTTCTTCACGTTGAAGGCTTTCCTCCGTGAAGCGCTCCAAGTATGCGTTTATGATCTCATTGCCTTTTTGCTTAACATTTAGAAGGTCAACAAAGTTTTTCACCATCTTCCTTTTCTGGTAAAAAAATGAGCATAAAAGAGTTCGGCTATTTGGCAAAATGAAGTGATGCTGCCTTTGGGCAAGTCATCGAACCAAATCCTGGCTTTTTCAATTAAAAATTCTGAGAACATCCTGCACATGTGCTCTATATTGCACTGACGGTTTATCATTTGAAATTTGAACTGTGATAAGAAATCACTAGGGTTAGTGCTCCCATCATGAGGTTAATCGCTGGGGATTTGAAACCTTTTGGTAGGGGAGTATTCATTATGGCCCTGTAGAAAGGGGTAATCACGTCCCCTGCTTCATCAATTCCCAGAATTTTATCTAACTCACTTTTAATAAAATTCATTTGAGGAGTTCTTTTGTGGCTAACTCCCTCACTACGATCCCGGAGTGAGCTCCGATCTCGACGAGGGTTATGACTTTGGCATCGTTCATCAGACTCTTTTTCTTTTTATCTCTTGTGACAAGGATTCACCTCGTCCGAGTCAGTTGACTCGGTTGAACTTCGAGGTGCTTTCTCCTCATATCTGCGAATCCTTCCTTGGCTGGATTGAGTACCCTCATTAGACTTCACCCCGGGGTGCTCATTACACCATTGCTGGAACAAGGTCTAATGTTCCTGAGCAAATCTCTTAGCAACTGTTGACCAGACATTTGACCTCGTCTGATCGTGGTTACCTCGCCGGCTGAAATGCGTGGTAGCCACTCGGCTAGCTTGTGCCCCACCTCCTCGGCCATAACCACCCCGGCCATTACTGCCGTGCGCCGTGGCCATGCCATCACAACTTGCCCCTCGTGTGTTTTTACTTCTTGTGGTAACCCTCTTTGCAAGGTATTTGAATTCTAGTGTTTTAGAACAAGAAAATCTACAACTATTGTCCCTACGAAAGACACTAATTGATGAATGTCAAAAGGATCATCAACAACTCTACTAATAAATCTACCTTACAATAAAAGACAACTGCAATAAATCTTGAATAAGCACCTGCAAAACAAAGCCCAGGGTGATCGACGAGGTAATCTCCTATGCTTAAGTTAATAATCAACCTCTGAAGAGTACAAGAATATTGTGTGTAAATAGAATACTGAGTGTCTATTTTCCTCCTTTCTTTCTGGCTTTTATACTTGTTTCTTGTAACTGTCACCTTTAGTGGGTGCTATCATCATGGAGTAACTTCTGCAGCGGTTATTGCCGCATTCATCGTAATTACCGTTGTTCAATGCTATTAATAGCAATTATCTAATATAGTAATTATCTAATTGCAATGGTATTAATAATAATTATCTGATATAATAATTATCTAATTAAACCGGCATTCTACATTAATTTTTCTCTAAGATTATTATCTTTCGTAGTCATTAATCTTTCTTTATATCTTGTTTGGTATTGATTTTCTTAATCTTCTTCATTTTCTTTTATCTTTTCTTCTTTTTTTCAATCCTAAAAATTTATGAATTTTACATAACTCCATATTCTTCTTACTAATTATTACTCCGTTTTCAAATATATATATATATATATATATATATATATATATATATATATATGTATGTATGTATATATGAAAACGTATCTTTGTTTGTA
>JBDJHY010000116.1:8766198-8791343 GCA_039654485.1 Withania somnifera | reverse complement strand
TTCATCTTCTTCAACATTAATTGTAGTAGTCCTCCGCTTCGGCTAAGGACTATGGGGTTTGGTTCTCCTACTGGTGGATAGTAGGTGCCATCATGACCCCGAGAAGTCGGGTCGTGACAGTTTTTCATCTTGTACCATTGTAGAAATTTTATTTAATGATGGAAGGATCAAATTGGAATTTCTTCCAAATCAACTTTACAGAGTGAATGCAATAGATGGGTATTTCCTACGAAGTTCAAGAAACAGCTGAGTTGTCACCAGAGTAGTGATAGGATTTATTTTCTTTCTAGATGTCTTTAACTCTCCAAAATCTTTAAATGTAGCAAATATATTGATATTTTATTTGTTTTTAGTCGAGTCCTTTTATGTAGAAAATTCAATGAAATAAGTCAATGTCTATTTTTACTCTTAAACTACGTAGGTCCTGACTTCCTCCCTTGGGATACGTAGCCAGCCTTTTGGATTAGCCCCTAACTTAAAAACTTTTTCTTTCCCAAATAAATAAGCAAATTCTTCTTCATTCCTAAAATCTCCATCCAAATTACCCAAAGGATTGGTCTATTGATGATACAGAGCAATATCTATGTGTTTACTATATGTCTAATATCTTGTTGTACCAAACATTGGTATAAGCTAACAAATTTTTCTTTGAGTTATTCTTATGCATCAGTTATGGTCGAAGCAAGTCTATGTTGAAAATCTGGTTGATCATCCTTACTTCAACTGATTAAAATCTCATCACAACCCCTCTCCAGACTGTGGTTTATTGACTGAAGATATGGCCAGAGTTAAATAAGCCGATTTTAATGAGATCACTCTCTGGGATTATGTAATAGCGAACCAAAATCAAATTATTGCTGAACTTACTCAAAGGTTAGAGCTTCTCGAGAAAGAAATGAAAAGGACTAGAGATGTGGCCAATCTATGCGCCACAATTAACATCCTCTTCAAAGTCATCATGGGTCTTCGCTTAATGTCCCTCCTTTTAGTAAATAAAACTACCCAAGCAACCTCTTTCATGAACTACCACATATTAGATCCATACACCAAACTCAAACCACTCCGACCTAAATACTAGTAGAGAAAACAACCTAAGCATATACCATCCACAAAACCCTCCACCTACCAAAATATCCCTTCTAATGTTGTCAACTCCCAGAATGTCCCAATCACTTTCAAAAAAATGATAATAATCCCTAAAGATCTCATGTCAGCGTACTAAAGTCCAACTCCAAACACTCAAAACCAACAGTTAACTCAAACCCCATCACCAACCACTTTTCATCTCACCACTCTACCCAAACCTTACCCTATTTACCAAAAGCCAAAGATAAAAGGGAAAGGGAGCGGAGATCCTTAGAAGACCATTAGTATAAAGAGTTATTGCTAACAAGAGAAGAGATCGCCAAGATTAAAAGTTAAAAATCATCCCGAAAACCCTATCGCACATTTGAGATGTTACTGTGTAGTCAAATTGTAGGGGAAGAAAGAAATGATGCACTACTGATGAGGTTGTTTAGTCGCAGCCTAAGTGGGGAATTATTGGAATGGTTCACTGCTCAATATCTAAAGAAATGACTAGGATGGAAATCCCCAACCAAAGATTTTGTAGAAAGGTTCACCTATAACATCGAGGTTGTGCCAGACAAGTAATTCTTGGATCGCATCCAAAAAAAGCCAATGAATACTTTTGAGATTGCACCTATATTACAAGAAAGAAATGCCAGGAGTTCATCCTCATATGATATGAGAGGAGATTATCTCCATATTTATGTTTGCTCAGGAACCATAATATTATGATATGATGAGTTCAGCAGACAAAACTAATTTTTCTTATTTTATTAAGGTAGGGAAGACTTTTGAGTAAGGTCTCAAGACACGCAATATTTTTAAAACCTCAGGATCATTAGGTTTTCCAAAGAAGAAAAGAGAAGAGGTGGTGGATACATCACCTTTTCCAAGAACCAAACTCAGGAAGTATCTGTTACCAAGCTGTAATGACCTTCATGGTCATTTATGATATATACGCAATATTTTACATCCTAGAGCATTTTGGTTATTGCCCTAAGTCATTTATGACTTGTTGGGACCGATAGTTCGGATCCCTGGAAACTCGGTTGAGAAATATCTCAAATTTCCTATTTTGGAACCTAATACTAAGTACTCACTGACCAAAGTCAACTTTCCTTCAAGACAATCTTAAAATTTAATTTCGATAGTTTCGTTAGCTCCAGAATATGAAACAAAGTTGAGATTGACCTTAAGTTTATGTTTTGGAGTTTTTATTTTCAAATTATGCAAAATTGTGGATTTTAGTTAAGTCTATGGCCTAAAGTGGAGCTTGAGTGGTATTTTGATGTTTGGAAGGTCTGATTGGAATTCTGACACTTCCAGAAACTCTGTAATGATGATTCTATTCTAGGAAATGTGTTGGTATAATTTCTAACTTGTAGTTGCATTTTTGAGGTGTTATTGGAGAAGTGCACTTTTGGCCACTTTTGGTTTGAGGGGTCATTTTGCGTAAACGACCGCAGATTTTAGTTTTGTTGATTCCGTTAAGTCCAAATTGTTTTTTCCATGCTGTTTACATATTTGGTTTGTCCAAATTGGACTCCGTTTCATGTTTGAACTCCTGTTTGGAAATTCTGAAAATACAACAAAAACCTGCAACTGGTACAGGTACTACCTTCAGTGCAATTACGATGAACAAATTTTTTTCTATGCGATTACGGTCCCCTAGGCGGGATCGTGATGTGTTCCATGATTGCGCCTAGCTCGGGCTATCGTGGTGCATTGCGCCTGGCAGTATATAATTTCCTGCATAGTTTTTGTTTATTACTTTAGCAACCCTACATTATTTCACTCCATTCCTGAGTGAAAATAAACCTCCAAACAACCATTCAAGGTCAAGGAAATCCTCACATCATTTCCCATTGATTCCACACAAAATTGGGTAAGTTTCTTCTCTTCTTCTTCCTTATTTTCTTAGTTTTCAACAACCAATGGCCTAAAAGTTGAGGTTGATGAAATCATCCCATCAATTATTTATTTTTATATAATTCTTCGTTAATTATTTATACATTATTTCTAGGATCATTATTACATCATAATTCCAACGTTAAATCCGTAAATATTAAATTTGTCTGGGTTGTTTTGAAGCCCTTCCCGCACTCGAATTATGCCTAATTTTGGAGCATAGGTTTCTGGTAACGTTAGAAACCCTGTAGTGGAACTTATTTTCAGTTTTGGTAAGTGGGCCCTGCAAGCCCTTTTTAGGCCAAATTTCAGGCCCAATTCAGAATTTAGCATAAAATACTTCGTTAGACTCGTATTAATATATAGAGTTCATTAATGCAAGTTTTAGATCATTCAAAGATTATTTGATATCATTCGGAGCAATATTCTTGAGATTACAATACTTTGTCGTCGGACGACAAGTAGGCTCCGCGGGGCTATCTCTGGGCTTATAGCTTTAATAACTGTACCAAATAGTATCCTCGGGTTAGGTAGCTAGGTTGTATAGTACTCCCGTACCGTTCTTTCGTCCGTTTTATTTTGGCACCCAATTGATATGGGGATCGAGACTTAGAATTTTATTTGATATACCAATGCAAGGCAATGGGTGGTGAATAATTCATGATTATATGTGGATATATATATGTTGTTGATATATTATGTATTCATGATGCGAGAGGCCGAGCCTAAGGCTCCAACGAGAGTGCATTAGAGTTGGGTAGTATCACCTTCTGATTTATGAGCCATGATGGCTAGTGGATGATTTGATGATAAAGTTTCATAGAGGTATAAAGAAATAAATGAGAACATTTTAATAATAATATAAGTAATTATCTTTTACTGTTTTAGTCTTGACATTGCATCGAGCATCCGGTAACACTGTTTTCACTTATTTTAGTCCAGGCTTCACCTCCTGGCACCAGGAAAAGTATCTTTTTACTAAAAAATGCTAGGACTTGAGACCGACTCCGTTCGTCAGTGAGTACAGTGCTGGGACTTGAGACCATTGTCATGCAGCAGTGAGTACAGCTTTTTTACACACGTGGTACTAGCAGTTGTGGAAATATGATGGCATTAATTACTAAGGACCATAGGTGATACTACCATATACATCGGGGTTGAACGCCTTGAATTGTCGAGTACGGCTAGTGGATATTACTGATATAAGGCACTATGTGCCGGTGGAATAATACTGATATGATATTACTGATATAAGGCACTATGTGTTGGCGGGATAATACTAATATGAGGTACTAGATGCCGGTGGGATAATACTATGGCGGGGCACAATGTGCCAGTTTGATTTAATGCAGTTCGGAAAATGGGATATGAGGTTCTGATGACGATCATGTAATTGTTACTTTTTTACACTTGATTTCTTCAGCGTGATCATAGACCGGATAGGGGATCCATGGGTGAGCATGTTTCTGTGTATGCTGCGCTTTCTTATGGGGGACTTGTCATCATTTAATTGCTTTAATTTATTATATATATCACTGCATAGTTGTCCTCATTAGATACTTGTTGTTTCATGTTATGTGGGATTAGCGATTTATACTCTTATTCAGTTATTTATCCTTTCACTTGAGGTCACCGGTATACCAACCATGTTCTACTCCTATCTTCTTTGATTCGCATTGATTGTGTTATATTTCACATATGTTGTTGCAAGGATGTCGGGTACATTCTTTTCATTGCCTGAGATCCTGTTATGTGATTAGCTAGTGATATCCGTCTATGTGACACTTGATTCGTACTTGAGTTGCTAGTTTTCCCGTATTGTACTATTTGGTTCTTTGACCCTTTTTCTTGTACTCTGTTATTTACTATTTTTATTTTTGTTATGTGCTTAGTAGGCCTTCGAAGCCTACTGGGTACGGGTTGCTTTGACAGCTTGTACTCATGCTATACTTGCATATGTGTAGATCCGAGTACAGGTTTTCGTTCGTGGTACAGACAGTTGTTCATTCGGATCTTATTCACATCAGAGATTCAGGGTGTGCTTGGCGTCCAGCTTGTTCCTGCTTCTCTTCGGACTTATGTCTTTGTTGATCTCTATTGTATTTCGGAGACATCTTTATACTACACTTACTTCAGTTTTATGATTCTTTACTTAGTGGTTCGTATGACGTCGATACCGAATTTTGGGTAGATTATGTTATTCTTTAAGACTTCCGCAATATTATTTTTATCAAATCCCAATTTTCAACCATTTTACTTATCTTATTCACTTCAAAACATCAAAAAATCACCATTAAAATACTTGGGTCATTGCATAAGCTTGTGGGTGATGTGGTAAACTTAATTTATTCGATTCTCGATAGGTTTCCACATTAAGTTCATGAATTTCACCCAAAAATGCCATTATTCTTCACTTTATTTGATTCAAACTTCAAGTATAAGTTCCTTACATCGTGGAGAATATTTTGATACTCTTTGTTCGGGTTTTCGATTTCATGGGCCTTTTTGAGTCCGTATTTGACACCAGCTATTTTATAGCAATATGCGTATAGTTGGACTCCTTTTAATGTCTAGATTATGATTTTGATAGTTTCATGATCATGGGAGGTCATTTGCATATGATTGGCTTTTGGAGCAATTCGGGCTACCTTCTATGCAGTATTTACGAGTGCTTCATCGGAGGGTAGATAGGTTTGCTTACAATCTTATACTAGCCATATATGGGGAATAAATGTGATAGATAGACATCTTTAGGTAGGGATTTCTAGGTTAGCACATGTGACCTTGTCTGCTCTTTTAGTCCACTTTTTGGCTATGTATTGTTATTGCATTTGCAATATTAGTTACCCAGTTACCCTGAGTGGTCTTATTATACTATGAAACATAGAAGGTGGGTTATTGGGAATGTTCGTGAGTCCCGTACATCGTCTCGATTGGTTATGCCTGCTATAAATATTGAGCCTATGTTGGGCCATAGGGCTTGCCTGTGATATTACTTGTGATTGTTTATATCATTATGAAAATTGGTTTTATCACATGGTTTCCACTATTTATGGAGAAGATCACGATATCATTGATTTTGAAACCTTATAGTCCTTGTCGGCCTATTTTCTAGCTTTGAGGTTAATAAAGCAAATTTGAGATGTCTTTACCTTTTTATGGTATTTGAGACCAACATGGAATAACCCCTGTTTCTAGACATGATTTATACTCAGTGAAGGCCTAACACATACATAGATTTATACAGATGATTTAGACTTGATAAAGGCTGAGCATATGTATTAATTTATACAAATGATTTAGACTCAGTGAAGGCCTAGCATATGTGTTGATTTATGCAGATGATCTAAACTCGGTGAAGGTCGACCATCATGCATTCATTGATGACTTATGCCAACTTTGGACCTAGTGAAGACCATGCATCAATTAAGATGATATTAATTATGCTGGCTCCATACTTTATGAACTCCAAGCGTCTGTTGAGATGAAATTGACTATGCCATCTCTAGACTTGGTGAAGGCCAAGCATCGATTGAGATTATAATAATTTTTGCTCCAGACTTGTTGAAGTCCAAGCATCGATCTAGGGCATATTGATTGAGATCCGGAGAAGGCAGGTAGTGATGATGCTCAGATATATCCCCTTGCATCAGCATCATTTGCATTCATGGTTGTATTACTTTCTGCACTTATTTGTATTGTATGTACCTTTTGGTTGTATTAGAGACCAAGGGATAAGCTTTATTTGTTTGTTTGTATCTCTCGATATTATGGGATTCCATGGAGATTCTCTCTTACTTATTATTATTCTGTTGATTGTTAGCTGTAAGGTTTACTTGCTAGAATCACTATCGTGTTTCCCTTAGTGACATATTTATTATTAGTATCCTCAACTTCCTTTTATTTGAGGTTACTGAAATATCGCCATATCTATTATTCGGCTTATCCCCTTGTTATTTGAGCATGGATCCAGGTACGTTCTCTCTATTGTTTGCTTGAATCTTCCTCTTAGTGTCTAGACACTTAGAATATTTATCTGTCTTATCCCGTTAACAAGCCTCCTTATATGCTCTACTTGTTTATTCTTATCTATTTATTTATTACATTTATTTCTTATATATTCAAGTATAGCCTACTGGGTACCCATGTTTTGGTTCTCATACCACACTTCTGCATCTTTCTAGTACAAATACTAGTACGAGTGTTCAGCATTGACTTTGTTCGGGCCTTTATATTCAATTGTTAAGGTAGGGGACCGCTCCTGACATCCAGAGTGGATATTTTATATTTCTTATCATCTAGTATTCTGTTATTATATTGAGAAAGATATTATATTTCCCATTTCAGACTTTTTGTTCGTATTTAGTGGCTCATGTACTTGGATGTCAGGTTTTGGGGTTTTATTTGACTTATTATAGGCTTCTTCCTATCGGTATCCCTTATTATCTCTTACCTTCTGCATTTATTTTATTATTCATGCTCTATTTATTATTGGGGTAGTTCTCCTTTGGTGTGGTATCGGTGCCCTCATGACCTGGGAAATCAGATAGTGACATACCCCAACTTCCCATAGTGAACTGTTTAAGTGCTAACGAGTCTATTTCTAGAATTAGAGGAAGATAGGTGTGTTTTATACAATACTATATCCCTATCCTCTTTTTTGACACTTATACCCAATTATTAGATCCATCCCCTAATCTTCTAGTTTCTACAAACACCACATCCCCATCCTTACTTCTTACATTTAAAGCCAATGAACTTGGACTTAGGTTCCTTTTTGTTGCTTCCTCTGACTTGTATTTAAAGGAACCCCTCCTTGGTGGTACTTAATGTATAACCCTGTGCCCTGTTAAGGGGGCATGTTCCTTTAAGAAATGCACCATATCATACCACTATGTTTGAATGTTTCTCATCCAAGGATATATTTCCTTAGCTGATTGATGTATATTCCTTCAAATCTCCAACCTTATCTTATAGAATGAATTTTTTCCCCATGAACTATAACATTTCTTATTTTCTAAATTTTCCACAAAATAAACATTAGACCAGCATCTGTAGAAAAGGCCGGTCAATTTCTGCAGTCGTTGCAAATTAATACCATAATCTATTAGCTATTGGACAGTATATGAATAGGTGATAAAAAGGCTCTTGCTCTCTAGTGTCACAATAGTAACAAACAGTACCATCATTTATTCTTATCTGTCTTAATACCACCCAACTGGGGATCTTATGTCTCTAAAGTCTCAAAATCAAGAATGAAACCTTAAATGGCATGCCTTTCATCCATATCTTCTTAGAGTTGTCCAATGTCTTCCCTCTTTGTCTAAGAATCTCCCATGCAAACCGTACTAAGAATTTACTAGAATGAGTTAACATCTAGTTGGGTCTAGCTCATTCTTTTGAAGTAGAATATGATTTCTCAAATCTTCATAAAACATTTGATTTAGCTTGTCTTCATTCCAATCTTCAAGACCATATAATTCTGTTATGTCTCCCTTTAAGACATATTAGTATTTGACATAGGAAAATAATAGTATAGATCACCTAATTGTGACCAATTATCATTCCAAATGTTGCATTGACAATAATTTAACTCCCACAAAATCTCTTGGTTGATGATATTACTGGCTTGTAGCATTAATTTCCAGGTCTTTGATTCTCTCCTCCGCTCGACCAAATTGAGGTCTTTTTCTTTTACAGTATTTATTTCACATGAAAATGGTCCATATATATTTCTGAGTCCTGAATGTCCACTGTAGTTTAAAGCTTTAGGGATATCAAATAGGGATCTGAAACCCATACCTCTTTCTTCGGTAGGCATGCAAATATCAAACCAAGATACCTTATCTTTAGATCTACTAGTTTCTTTAAAGTTCTACATAAATCTAACAAAAATTGTATGTGGATCCTGGATAACACATTTAGGAGGATTAGTAACAGAGAGCAGGTATGTAATTATTCTATTCAACATATTATTGATCAGTACTAATTTTTCTCCAAATAAAAGTAATTTACCTTTCCAACCCTATAGTTTGTTGTGGACCTTTTTCAAAAGCTATTAGCAGTGAATTTTCTTCTTCTTAGCATGCCTAATTGGGAGTCCTAAATATGTTAGAGAAAATTTACCTCTATCCTGTACAATCTTTAACTTATTTTATAATGGCATTGGCATTCTTGTCGTACACATAGTAGTAACTCTAGTCCTCATCAATTTCTGACCCAAACTGTCTTTCATATTTACCTAGAGTATCCATAATCAACCTTAATGATCTTTTATCTACTGATGTGAAAATGATGGTATCATCTTCATCTGCAGGGTGATTTATTCTATCACTTTGTTTAGGAATCCCAAAGCTCTTAAACTCTTCTTTCTCAAAAAGAGTCTTTAGTACTTTAGTCAATACCTCCACAGACATAATAAACTGAGCAAGGGATAAAGGATCATCCTTCTTTACTCCCCTAGTAGAATGAAAAAATCCTTGTGTTTACCATTTATAAGGATAGAGTACTAGTTATCATCTATTAATCTATAAATCTTGTCCACCCACAGAGTGTCAATGCCCATTTTCTCCAACACTTTAATAAAAAACTCTATTCAACTCTATCATATTTCTTTGTCATGTCCAACTTCAGAACCACATTAATTGGTTCTCCTCTTTTTCTAATGTTAGTAATAATCTCCTGATCCAATAAAATGTTCTTAGTAATATTTCACCCTTTTACAAAACCTAACTGGTCCTTGGATATTAAATTAGGTAGAAAGACTTCCAACCTATCATGAAGTACCCTTGGGATAACTTTATTAACGAAGTTACTCAACCTTATGGGTCCCATATCAAAAAAAGTCTATACAGCATCCTTTTTGGGAGAAAACCATATTAGTTGTGTGTGATACTTAGGGAGGGTACAACCTTAAAAAAAAAGCAACTACAACTCCTCATAAATCCACCCCAACTATCTCTCAACAGCATTGATAAAAAATAACTAGTGAACCAATTAGGCCCACTAACATTTTCCCCATTCAATTCAAAAACCACTTTATCACCTCTTCCATGGATGGAATGAAATTTAAGGCATAATTCTATTCATCAGAAACCAATGTAGGTATCAAATCCATTAAAGGAAATTCATCCACATCCCCACTACTGGTGAATTAATCTTGAAAGAAGGTCATGGCTTCATCTGCTTCCTTCTCCTGACCCTCTACCCAAACCCCTATTTTTTTTAATAATTCTTTGAATACTTAGTATCTTTCTTTTTCCTTTAACTAGGCTATGAAAAAAAATCTAATATTCTTGTCCCCTTCTGAAACCCACAAAAAAACCATTTTTTCCTCCCAAATTCCTCTTTAAATTGCAAATATTTCAGCAATTTTATTTGGTCTTGCTGCAATATCACTATATTTTCCTTAGAAGGATGCTCCTCAAACAAGTCTTGTTTGATTCTGACAACCTCTTCTCTTATCAAAAGTTTCTTGAGTATGTCTCCAAACCTTCTTTTACTCAATGTGGTAAGGGCTAACTTGGTTTGCTTCATTTTTTGCTTCAAACTGATGAAAATGTCACTATTATCCACAGAAAACCAATTAGCTCTAACAATATCTTTAAAATCCTCCTCTTCTATGCAAAATTCTAGAAACCTAAAAGGTTTCATGAGTAAGAAGAAGTGGTGCATGATTTGATTTAGTTTTAGCCAAGTGCTCCATTTCTACATGAATTGCAATACTAAGAAGTTCTTGATTCACCACCAACTTATCCCGCCTTTTGAAAATACACTCTCTGTTTGCAATTTCATTCCACCATGTGAATTGGCTCCCCTTGAAGTTGATATCAAAATAGCTTACAAGAATTCAAACTGAAGGCAAAGTCCTCATATTCATGATGATAAATGGGAGGTCCTTTAATTTTCTCTTCCTCATATAATATAATATTAAAATCACCCCCAACCAACAAAGGACAACCCAAATTCTGGCTGAGTATGTGAATCTCTACCCATAGGCTTACCATCTCTAGGGCTTCACATTTTGCATAGACTATTGTAATGGCTATAGACTGACCAATGTCTTGAAAACTCAACTACAAAGGCAATTGTTGGTATGAATCTTACAGTATCTCTACATGAATGTGCTCGTGTACCCTAAATCTTTCTATTTTGGTTATAGTTGGCATAATGCATCCTAACCTCCTTTTATAATATGGATATGTCTAGCATCTTGAAAAGCCTCCATCAAAGAAATAATTAAAAATTTATGATGTCTATGTAACATTTGAGTTATTTAAAATGAGTTCTTTCACTTGATTGATCTCACATTCCAAGATAATGCTTTCATATTTATTTTAAAGTTATGTTTCTTGTCCTTTTGGGATTGATCCTTGAAGGTTTCTCATCTCCCCTCCTCTTCACTTTTTTGTATTTATTAGCTAACTTTAGGTATAATTCAACACTCTTCATCACTTTGCTCTCCTAATGTGTATAATCATCTTCTTCTTTATCTTCCTTGGTTGTATCTATCACTACCTTGTATTCATTGCGTTCTTCGATCTTGCGGCGTTGATATGTCACCAATCTTTTTTGTAGCCTCCATAATGCTTTTATCCAGTGGAATTGCATGCTCAAGTGATGACAATGTGTTTTGAACTTCTGCTGGAATCTTCCCATCTCTATTTCTTCTCCATATTTCGTCATTTACAATCAATCTATAATGAAATTTGAATTGTACATTCTCTAAATTTTGATTATCTTTTTGCTCCTTCTATGTATTATCACTACCATTCACATCTTCAATCTTATTTTGCTTCTCATGTAATTTTATTTTTATGCTTGGGTTCTCCTCGTCATTGCTTTTTATTTCTTCTTGCTGATTTGTGTTATTTTCCACCTACAGGTCCTCACCTTGATGGTTGTCAACCTCTTCTTTTTGTTCATATTGCTTCATTAGCTTCTCCATGTTGCTTGTTGTTTTGGGACCTTTTTCTATGTAATTTCTCCATCTGTGTTGTTTGTTTTATTTTCTTTGTCTATATTTCTTGTGATATTTTTTTATCAGATTTTCTCCCCTTCCTTTTATAATGATTTTTATCTGCTTTATAATTAGTAACTTTGTTATTATCTTTGTCATCCTCAACATTTTGTAAGTCTATATAAGATAGCACTTCAAAAGTATTTTCCATAATAATCCCCTCTCTAGGTGGTGAATAAGCTTTATCACTTAGGAATTTAGGTGCATCCCTATCCCTCTTAAATCTCCTATTAGTTTGATTCCAAGTCTTCTCATATTCTTCTCCTTTCTAACAGGAGGAAAAAATTTCAGCTAGACTAAAGGGGAAGGATAATAAGAACCAGATCGACTAAAGGCCTTGGCTTAGAGCAAAACTTGGGCTGAAAGGTTCGGAGTTGAAAAACTCTTTGACTGAGTAGATAGATTAAAAGCTTTCAAGTCAGGGAGCCAGAGAAAGAGATAGTGGATCTAAAGGATCATAATGAATCTGCTGTAGTAGAAGAGTTCACAGAAGAAGTTGCATTATATGTTTATGATACAACACTAGAAAGAATAAAAGAGGAATAGAAGGAAATGAAATGGGAAAAGAATTGAATAAAGAAAAAATAGCAGATCCAATGTAGATCCAACTTTCGATTCACTCGTGGGACAAGTTAGAATTTCCACCAATTTTCTTCCCATCTTCCTTGACCTCTTGTTATCTGTATGATCTCAGTTCTGGATATAATTCTCTAGACTCTTCAACTTTATGCCCTTAATGCTTACAATTGAAATAATACTTTGGTAAATAGTACAATTGTATTCTAATTCTCTCAACCTTGTATTCCTTAGTATGATTATTCACCGCCTCCATCTCCAACTAATTAGGTAAACTAGTAGTCAGATCCACTTGCACCTTGAGTCTCATGCATCTTGATCTAGTCTAGTTTATTGTTGTCATATCCAAATGAATAGGTTTTCCCATTGCAACTACTATAGAAAATAAAGATTCCTTCGTAAAGAATGTTGACAGTAGGTTTGTAATAAATGATATTCATGCCATAACTTGTGTAGTCTCCTATTCCACTTTAATCTTTAGAATCATATATAAGAGGCCTCATCTGGTTGGCAATTCCATCCTTAGTAACAATAGAATGAACATCATTTGCCAGTATGTTAGCAAAATCCTCCAATTAGACTAAATCTCATCAATATATGCATATTTCTCATTAGTTAGATCTTACATTCTCCCTTAATATTACATTGTTTAGGAATCTTTAATTTGAGATCTTTTAATTCTAGCCATTTATAAGCAAATTTTCCAACGACTGCAATTATGGATCTTCTACAATATTCATCTTCTGAACTTCCTCCTCAGTCCATGTCACCCTAGGTACTCTATTAGTAAATGTTAAACCCTTGATGGGTATGAACTTGATTGCTCATTCTTATTATGAATCAATGCAACATTTGACTTTATCAAATCAAAGTATTTGATCTTCTCCTTACCCTTATCTTTTATTGAAGGCACATCTCCAAGTTGAACGCTAGGCAAAACATTAAGGACGTTGGGCAAACACGTAGGTTGATTGGTGATTTAGGGTGTTATAAATATTTAAATGTATGGTCTATGTTAACGAAATGGCCAGACCAGCCTCAATAGATGACTGGATAACGTCTAGGCAGGTCATGCACGGTGTTTATTCAGTCAAAGAAGATGGTAGGGTTTCAACATGAGCAGAGTTAATGTATTTAGTGTTGTGGGATGCTTCTGTATATGTTTGAAATATAATTGTAAAAGAGAGGGTAGGGTAAGGGAAGTGTTTGCTAATATGAAGGATTTCACTACGATGTGGGTGACTCTACTTTCAACAAAAGATCTGAGGGTTTTTATCCTTCCAACAATCGAAAATTATTTTAAATGTATTGGATCTATAACATTCAATTAGGAAATAATATATATGTGCATCTTTTGATCAATCTTCTAATTCTATTTTCATGCGCATTAAGGGATTATTTGGTAGGGTATATCAGAATAGTGCAAAGTATGGTGTATTAATAATGCAAGCCTTAATAATGTTATTAGTAATACTTGCATCAGTTATGCTAAGTCTTTTCTTATGTAGTCTTTGATTTGGTGTATTAAAAATAATATACATCATAAAAAAATTTAAAATATATATATATATATATATATATATATATATATATTTAAAATTACCCTCAACAAATATGGTGAAACAGATATGAAAAGGTTTTGAAGAACAACTGCGTCGTTAACCATGCTAATGCGTGCATTAAAACACATTGCTTTACTAAACCATGGATTTTTATTTGTTAGTTATACATACCTTAATACCAAATAGAGTGTATGACTACCAATGCAAGCATTAGCTATGTATAAATTGAGAAAATATACCAAACAAGCTAATAATAATGCACAAAAATAATGCATGTACTATTTTTTCTGATACACTCTACAATACAACCCCTAAGAGGATTGTTTTGCTTTTCTTGCACATAATCACTGAAGGGTGATAGTTTTTCCTTCAAACGAAATTAGGGAATAATGAATCGCCAATGAAATTAAGGTGTAACTTAAATCTTTACAGACAAGTTTAGTGGTGAATCTGTGTTCTCCCAAATTGTAAAAATAGAAAACAGCTCTAGCAAAAGAATGAAAAAGGTTTGTGCTTAGATACCGTAATACTAACAATCATCTCGAAGAATATTGCCACACTGCCACTAATTCCAAGTTGATTGATATTTACATCGTTTGGCACTTCTTATAATGGGGAGCTAGGATAACGTCCTTACATTCCACGTTTGAGAAAGAAACTATAAAGCTAGTAATAGACCATCTTTTTGGACTGATGAAGTGAACAGGTATAGAAACCACCAATAAATAAAAAGGTAAAACAAGAGAAGAAATCAATCTAAGTGGAATCATCGAACTTTACCCTCTTCCCGGTAGCAAAAATATTCCAGAAGACAGCAGCAGAAAAATATAAGAATGATGTAAGCAGCAAAAATCCCTTGAAAGATCCCACCAGTTCAACAAAGAATCCAGCACCAACAGTTCCAAGTATCGCAGCAAAAGTACCAGCAGTGTTTGATAGACCTACACAGCAAGAAGTTACCTGGTTAGCTCGCTGAAACAGCATAAATAATATGCATACAGCCATCGCCTAGTCCATAATTAATTCAGTAATATAGTCTATCTCAAAGACCTTAAGTCAAGCCAAAAAGAGAGTCCTCTAGACTCCATAGTCCACATCTTCAAAACAATGGTAGCTTTTCTTTCTCATAAATTTTCACAGCTATTCGGAAGAAAGGGTAGCTGAACTATTGGCACTTGAATTAATAAAAATGATATACTCTAATATCAAAAATGTTGGTAACTTCCTTGTATAGAGTTGGGCAATTCACCCCCAGAAGCTAATTGTTGTGATTTCCTCATATAGACTTGGCCACCCCCACCCCTTCAAAAGCTAACAGTAGAAGTTGAGTTCGACCCAATCAATTTTTCCAATTGATACCAGAGCAAGACTAATTGATCCTTCAAATGTTGGTCCATGTTATGTTATCCACGTTCCAGTTCCAGTACTGGGCATGCAAGAGAGCATAACGTTCCACATTGGTTGAGCGAATGGTTTTCTTTTTGATAAACATGGCTCCCAGACCAGCTTACGCGCACCACAACTAATTCCACGGGATACCTGCACCTCATACCATCAGGTACCAAGTAACTCTGTCCACCAAGGCCAGAACAGAAAGAGAAAAATTACCTGGTGTTTCTGTTTGGGTTGGAATTTAAACCCGAGACCTCATGGTTCAACCCACTTCATTGACCACTAGGCCACACTCTTGGATTCAAGGAATGATTTATAATCTCCTTTTATGAACTTAGGCAATTCTCCTTCACAAGCTAACTTTTGAGAGGTTAAGTTAGGCATAAAAAGAATGAAGGAACAAAGAGATAAAATGGCAGGAAGCAAAAGTATTACCTGTAACGATCCAATGAAGAAAAGATGGATGTTCTTATTTGAACATCTTGTTTGAGCTACTGGATTTATGTTCTTAATTTCTCGATCTGGAACTATGGATATTGGAAGGAATTGATTGAAATTTTAGCATGGGCTCATGAAATGAGACTTTGCATTTTTGAATTGTTGGAGAGACAAACCAGTAGCACGGCTTGGGGAGGGATCTTTACTTGTTTATTTAATTTAAGATTAACATTTATTTTATTTAACAAGGAACTTATCTACTCCATCCGACGCCTTTTCCATTGTACAAGCAAGATTGGTTGGATTAGCTCACTTGTCTGTAGGTTATATATTCACTTATGCAGCTTTCTTGAAAGACTCGAAAGACCTACTTGATGAGTTTCCTTAAAAGCGAGTTCATAAGTGCCTTCGAGTGTAGCGAGGGAAATTCTCCTAAGAGAATCTTTAGCCTTGAACCAAAATTGACTCTTATGAATGGTCTCAGCAGTGACCGACTTTCTTTTACTAGTTGTGTGTAGTGGCTTAGCTGTTAGCTGTCAAAAATCGATGAATAATAAAATTCCTTCTGAAAATAAACAGCTAATCTGCCTTAGGTACCCTTTTAAGCCCATGTAAGATGGAGGAGAATGAAGAGACCTGCAGGAGGCTGAAAAGGTCTAATCTACTTGAAATGCTTACCTGTAAGTGCGGGGAAGGTGCCCAAAGGGACTAAATAAAAGGGCATTGCAAGCCCTTCAATTAAAGCTTCGCCAGTACTTGAAAGACTCAATTGGTTGAAAGACCTACTTGATGAGGTTCCTTATGATTGAGTAGCGAATGGATTTTTTTTACATTAAAAGGTATTTCTATTAAAAAGTCGGTGACCAGAAGGTGCTTTAAAGATTTAAACAAGTCAACACCACTGCGAATGTGCAACGAACTCAAGAACTCTATCATGACCTCTATATCATTTGCAATAGCCATGTAACACCTAGAAAAAGAGTAAGGAGATGCAACCTGCTTAAAAATTATTACAGATTCAAACATGCTCTCATAAATTGGTACGTTCCTTTATATCCAAACAGTCCTCCACAATTTAGGCATATTTTTAGATATTTGAATTATTTTAACCGAATGCCGCACCTATATACATATCGGGATCCATACCCACAGGTCTCCAATTTTAAATCATGAAGGATTCTACTTCTAGATTCATGCCTCTATCAAACATGCACCCGAGTCCGAGCAAGGGATAAGCAAGGAAAGAACGAAGAAAGAAAGAAATAGGAAATCATATCATGGCATTTTAGAATGAATTTTTATGAAGGTGAAAAAAGAGTGCTTCAGCAGGAGTATTTTATAGACGGTTGGGCCAGTGGGAGGTCAGCTACAACCATTTAATTTTCCTTGCAAAATAGACAGACAATGACTTGGGTGATCTGACATATAGGTTTGCTCTTCTAAATCCATTTTATATTCAGATATAGAAAAAAGAACAGGAAAATAGGACCATCATTAAATTTTGATAAAAATAATTTCAAATTCGGACAATAAATTGCAGGGGTACAAATACTAAATACATGAAAACACATGAATTTAATATAAAAATAGTTTGTACCTGAGCTTTGAAATAAATAATTTTGTAGCCTAGTTACAGATTTGTATATTAATATAGAGATAAACCAAATATATGAAACTACCAAAGGTGTCCTAAAAGGCTAGTCGTTCAACATAGCCATGTAAATTTCTAATAGAGCATGTCTTCACAGAAAAATGGAATTTTTGAATTGAAGCGTTTTCAAATATTAAAAGATCTTTGTGTTTTTGGACCAAAGAGGAAACACTGCCATATAAAATGCTATAAGGAAGTAATACATTCGCCGCAAAATGTTGTTTCATGTCTACCAGATAATATAGACATGAGAACTAACTAACATCAGGAAACAGAACAAGCCCATTCCAGAAAGTGGAAAAAGTTCAAGAAAATGGACAAGAATTACCATGGAGAACGCCAGAATACTGCGGGGCGATCTCCTGTCAAGAGATATAAATGGAAGATCAGTTCCATAAATGAAAACTATCGCTTCACTGATTCATAGAGTTTATACATATACATGCTAACCTGAAGGTTCACAAGGAAACCACAATGACTAAATGCTTTCAGTCCTACAGCTAAAGTAAGCCAAGCAGATGCTATGGATGGACTTGGTGCCATAGTCAAACCTATGAGAGCAAAACCTGGGCCGAAAAACCCAACTGACTGCAAAAGGAACAAATCAGTTGCATTTTTTGGTCTTTCCGAGTGTCGCACAAAAAACAAAGAAAGACCAAAAAAGAAGCAATAATTAATTATTCCATTGAATCAATAATACTCTACAAGCTTTAACTGAGCATTGAACAAAAATAATTGAAAAGAAGTAGATCAACAGTTCCACTACTGAATAAGGCTGCTTTCACTTTGACCTGACTAGTCCCGTATAACCAGTGGCTTCTGATAACCAGCCATTTCTGCCACATGCTATTTGAAAATAATAAACTTTTAACATGTAAAGAGATGTGCCTTGGAACAACTGTGGCCTCCTTTATTAGTAGTCAGTGTTTAAAAGGTGGAGACACAAGGGCAGACCACTTTTCGAATAATGGGGCTGAACATTCCCAAGAGTCAAAACGTTGGCCTCATTAATTTTATTTTTTAGAAGAGTAAAATTTAAAAATGTATAAACTAGAAAAAATATGGAATGCATTAAAAATTGGATAAAATTCAAGAGCAGAAAATGTATAAATAATATATAAGTGTATGTGGCGTAACATATAGATACAATTTAAAAATGCTAAGCTACAAATCCTACATTAAGAGCGAAAAAAATATATCATACAAAATTTTAATCAAATACATTAAAAAATGCAATTAATTTTTAGTGTAAAGGACGTCCATCATAAGGCTAAAAGCAGGCATAAACCTTTTTCAGGTACATAGGACATACCAACCCAAGGTTAAGATGTACAAGAAAACATGAGGTGATGCTCCACTTAGAAAGATGTCAGCCCATGCAAACTTAAGTGCAACATATGATAGCATCCATAGAAGCTTTACTTCATTGAAGTACAAGAATAAGTGATATTGATGTCACAACATATGTTTAATTGAATAGAATTGGGCGCCCTTAATACCCATTATATAGCATACAGGAAGGAGGAGCAGTCCTAGTGCCCTTCTCTGCTTCTTAATACATTCTCTAGTTAATTGCCTACCTAGTGTTTGTATAGATTCCCTAGTCAAGTTTCTAGGCTTCTTTAGCTATAATCTCCAGAAACATTTGCAAAGACAACGTTGTCTCAAAGATCATTTA
The DNA here is from genome assembly GCA_039654485.1 of Withania somnifera. NCBI lineage: Eukaryota > Viridiplantae > Streptophyta > Magnoliopsida > Solanales > Solanaceae > Withania > Withania somnifera. The sequence goes on along the minus strand of JBDJHY010000116.1, from coordinate 8,772,051 downwards.
AGAATGATGAATTCTCAGCGACACTTCTCTCCCATGGATGACCCCAACCTTGTTGGGTTTATTATTTCACAAGACCTAACTACCCTTCAAGTTGAGGGGTAAGATTACACATAATCAGTTTTCAAAACAACAATCTGGAGCAAAACAAGAAAAGGGAATCTCAAGAAAATGTACTTGCATAACTTTCCGGGTGAGGGTCACACTTATGCCCCTTTGGATCATCATGTCTGACAGGAAGCCAGCAAAATAACCAGTCAACGCCATCATACTCCATGGTACGGCACTAAACCATGCTGCTTGTCTTAGATCAACATGATATATCTAAAAGGACAGAAACATCTATATTACTACAATCATCAGAATATATATATTAAAGTCAATTAGAGGATGTACTAACGACACCCATCTGCAACAGTTACTCACAGTTTTGAAGTAAATGGGCATCCATGATAATATAACAAAGAATCCCTGCATCAAGAACAAAATAATTACCAACTAATAATTACCAACTAACACTGAAGTAATTTAGAGAGAAAGTATAAGATAGGCCAAATACATAGACAGCTCCTTAAGGTTGTCACAAATTTTCTGTTAGACACTTCTACAAAGCCTGTAACCTATTAGACACCTAACATACATAAGAAATATATTATTAAACACCTCATGCAAATGTAGCACAAGCACTGATACTCAGTATGAGCAAGGCACGTGAACCACTGAATTTCTTCTCTCTTCTTCCATAGAGAACTTTTTCCCCAGTCATGACAGCTCACTGTGCATCTACTGCTATGGGTAGAGGGACAATATGGACATAGAGAAAGGTGAACTAAGAGGAGACATACAATAAGTTCCTTCAGCATGTTATGAAACTCAAAAAATTGAAACAAAGTGAACTTCCTTCAAGAAACCAACAATTTTCTATTTTTACACCTAATATTATGGTGCTTTACAGATTCCTGATCCACTAAGATATGGCCTTCGGGATAAGCAAGTCAGCAAAGAAGTAGACAATTGTGCATTGTTATCGTTATAATGATACTATTAGAAATAGATAAGCGTACCCAGCTATGCATGGCATTTGCAACAATTAAAGACCATGTCGGTAGTTTGGAGAGCAAACACCTGAAAGGAGGGATCCGGTTGCATGTTTTTGATTTACCCTCTACTACAGCATGTATCTGCCCCTTGTTCTGTATATAACTCAACTCGTGAATTGATATTAACCGACTACGTTCAGGGGTACTAGAGGTAGCAGAAACCCACACCAAAACCCATATGAACCCGGACAAGCCAAATATCACAAATGGTCCAAATAGGCCACCTTGTGACATAAGTATAGGAGAAAGGGTAAGTCCAATAGCACTTCCGAGCTGAAAACCAGCCATGGCAAGTCCGACAGCCCTTGAGCGCTCAGTAGGAGGAAACCACCTACAGGGAGAGGCACAAGTTTTAAAGCAACATGTTAAACCAGAACTTCAGTTGTACAGACTACTATCACAACTGAATAGTATATCATAGAGGCCATATTATAAATTCAAAAGTTTCTTGATTTCAATACCTAGCAATCATATTATTCATGCAAGGAAGAGCTACCCCTTCTGCAATCCCTAAAAGCATTCTCATGGAAAGTAATGCCCATAATGATGCTTCTGCTGCCCAAGGAGTTAGAAGTGTGGCCATGGACCACAAAGCCACACCCCATGCCATGACTAACTTACCTCCGTAGTAATCCACCAGTGTTCCCCCGGCTATTGGCGAGATCAGGTATCCCCAGAGAAATGATGACTGCAATTAGTAACTATTTATCAATCAGAACACTGAATATCTAACGCAAGGTCATAATAGAACCGGAAACACGATTTGTTAGTTGATCTCTTTCATCATAAGTTAAAGATTTTGTTCGTATATTTTTATAGCTTCTCTAGTAACTCGTGAATTCAGAAATTGGTCAGTACCTTGAAAATCTTCTTTGGGTCATTTCAAGAAATGCATATTTACCAGGAAAATGCTTTACCATAAGGACTCCAACAACCAAATTCAAACCACATTTAGAAGTCCATCGTGAGGATTTTGAGAGGAAATAAGAGCTCTGAAGGAAATATTAAGTTTGAGCAACTGTTCAATGTAAATGAATTTGATTGGTTGGGATGTATTATCACTTTTCTACCAAAAAATCTATGAAAGTTTTAGCATTTATAACACATGTTGGAAGTGATCAATATAAGAATTCAATTGTTTGTGATGTCTTCCCATTTTTGAAGTCTGAAAAGTTTTTGGCATTTACATCTTATTGCCCAATGTGAGGTGTCGCTGCGTGAGATCCACAGGACCTTGCAAAGGAAATTAAGAAAATCCACCCCCGCACCCTCCACAGTAGGGAAGGTGGTTGTTAGAATTTGATTTATGAAGTATTAGCTTTCATAGACAGTTAAAACAGACCATGTGCTAGAATATCAGATTTATACCCTTAGATTTTTTCGCATTTAATTCCACCACCCCACCCAAAAGGAAAGAAAGAAAAGAAAGTGGACAGGAAATATAAAATGCTAGATGAAAATCTAATATGGCGATTATTAAAAAGCTAGATCAAAACAGAGGACATTACCTTTTTCCTTTTAGAAAACTAACTTTGGATCTAGATTTAATGAAAACATATTATCATATAAGATATGCATTTTCCATATCTTGACAATACTTCTAAACGAGACACGGTCTGAATTCTAACTAGGTAGAGGGCGAGGTAAGAAAAATTGACTTGAATCAAGCCAACTTTGTTACCCCAGATCCACCATGTAATATTTCAATAAAACAGTTAGCAACTTAGGAGATGAGTGACTTGACATCATTAAAAAGGTTCTGATGAAACTTCTTTTTAAGCTAGGATTTTGACTTGCATTGTTGATGCAAAACAAAGAAAGTCAGCTCTCATCTAGCCAATGTAGACAGAATATCCTAGTTGACTTCTTTCTTTCTTTCTTTCTTTCTTTCTTTCAATCAAGAGAATGTTTCTTCATCTTCGCCAATGAATTCATGGGAATAAATTTTCCAAGCCAAAATTTTGAATTTACTAATTATATACTGCAACTTTAACATGTCCGCCCTTTATGCGGTCATAAAGGAAAACAGTAAATTTAAGATATGATCTTGTAGTAAGTTTGATATAAGATATAAGAAATACACTTTTTACTCTTGTTAACTCCACAATTTTCCATGTCCCCAGTTTCCAACTTTATTTATATATGTCAGTACTATATCTCAGGATGCAAGTATTTCAATGCATATTCGTTTTGCTGAAGAGATATAATTGCACTTGATGATATGGAGTAGTATCTTTAATGGAATATAATTAATTCGACGCTTATGTTTCATCGAAAAAGGTCATAGCTAAGAGAAATCAGTTTGGAAACGAAAGGTTTCATGGTCGTAGTTATAAGTGAATTATTCAAAAACAAGTGAAAATTACAGTACCTGAACAACGCCTGCAAAAGATTGACTCCAACCATGGGAAAGAGATAGGGGAACTATAGAGACTGACATGACAACTCGATCTGCGTTACATAAAGCCAAAGACAGGGCTAACATTGCTACCACTTTCACTCTCTCCGAAGTGATGAACTTCACGAAGCTCTCTTCTCGCTGTGTACTTCCGCTAGTAACTGATTGAGAGTCATTTGAAGAAGCTCGTATTTGCCAACATACATTACTTTGAGCCGGAACTTTATCTCCCAAGAAACTTTTGGCAGTAAACGATTTGAAACAGTTCCGATTTGACGAGAATTTGCAGTTTGAAGGCAACTTGAAGTTGAATACTAATTGACTACCAAAGGAATTAGATTTCGTGAAGCTCGAACTAGGGCGCAGATATCGGGGAGTGGCCGGAGAATTCATCTACAGATTACTCCTAAAAAACCCGTGGTGTTGTCGCCGGTTGTTGATATTTGTGCGCGACCAAAAAATACACTGCGTTTCCATGTTGCCTAGTTGGTATTAATTAACAAATTATAAATAACAAAGTCCATTCATTAAGAAAATTGTTTGAAATTTTATAAATGTAAATATTTTAAAAAAATATTAAGTGCAAAAGTAATATAAAAGAAAATTCATAACTAATAGTGGATAATTATTTTTAATAAAGCAACTAATAAGAAATGGAGAAATAAATTTTAAGGATATTTGTGTGGCGATCAAAATATACTGTGTTTTTATATTACGTAATTGGTATTAATTAACAAATTATAAATAACAAGGTGTTTGCTAATTTATTCATTAAAAAATTATTTGAAATTTTATAAACAAGTGTAAATACTTCTAAAATATATTAAGAGCAAAAGTAATACAAAAGAAAATTTATAATTAATATTAAATAATTATTTTTAATAAAGTGATCAATTAATATTAAACGAAAAATAAAATTTTAAGGGTAGCTCAAGCTCGAGGGTGGGGCCCAAAATAAGGGGAGATCTGCTGCCTGCTGCTTACTGCTCACACCCAAAATATATAATTCAAACAATCATGCAAAAGTTCAACAATCAAGGGAATTCTCTCTCGATACGTTCCTCAAAAAATCCGATTCGGGCGGATTGTTCCCCCAACTAACGAAGGACAAGAGGTCTCGTGTTTAAATACTGAATAGTAAATAGTTATTTCTTAAAAATAATTAGATTTATATTTTAATTATTTATCTATTTTATTTATATTTTATTAAAAAAATATTTTAAAAAGTAATTTAAACTTTTTATTACTTTCTATTTTTTATTTAAATAACATATTGTCTTAAACCTCACGTCACTTTTCCTAAACTATCCAACATAAAAAAGGTTTTGGCATTTGGGTTACCAAGCCCTGACTTTTCCTTAAAACCTTTCCTACCTTAAAAAGATTTTCTTTTCCAAACTATACATCAGTTTTCATTTAATATGTGAATTAAAAATATTCATCTAATTAGTCCTATTAGGCGTTAAATAGTTTGACCAATATATTGGCCTAATTACCAGAGATTACTATTTAATTATTTTTATTAAATTTAAAGTTTTAAAATTTTAAAATATATGATAAGAGAAATATATTTTAAAAGTTCAGGAGTCTTAAAATTTTTTGTTAGAGTAAAATATATGTAAGAAATATTAAGAGAATTAATAATTAAACAATCTTAAAATATATGGTGATATGAAAATATTTTATCAAAACTTTACCTTATAAAAATATCTCTAGAATTGTCGTATCTATTTATTGTTTCAAAGTCATAAAGTATTTATTTTAAAATCTTAGCAAATTAAGACCTATTATTGTTATACTATATAAAAGAAATTTTTTAAAATTAATTTTAATATATTGTAATTCTTAATTGTAATAAATTAGCCATGACGTCAAACTATATCATTTAAATATGTCATATAATTTTGAATTACAATAAAGTAACAGTGCAAGCTATATCATCTAAATAGACATATCATTTATTTTAATACCAGTTGCTAATTTTTAACTACTATATATATATATATATATATATATATAAGTTTATTGATTAACAAGCCATACATGCGCGAAGCAAATATTAAAAATGAGAAGAACATTAAAAATATTTATTGAACTTTATGCCCTTTGTTAAAATAATTTACAATAGACAAAATCATCATTTATTATTTTTCTAATTTTAGAAAATAAAAAAATTAATAAATATCTTGGCTATTAAATATTTTCTTAATGGAATAATGTATTAAACTATATTAGGAGTAATCCATAACTAACTTAATATATATTTTCTTTTGTTTTTTGTTTTAAGCAAATCCACTAGGCAAGATGCCTAGGTTATTTTAAAAGATTAATAAGGTACCCGAGTCTTTACAACATATA
>JBDJHY010000116.1:8738516-8749718 GCA_039654485.1 Withania somnifera | reverse complement strand
CAGACTGGAAATCTGAGTCCGTATACCCTATTGGTATTAACTCATTTGAATGGTATACCAGCATGTAATCCCTAGTTGTTTTCAGATACTTGATTATATGCTTAACTATCGTCCAGGATTAGACTGATATCTGCTAACCATGCCTACCGCATAATAGATGTCAGGTCTAATACATAACATAACATACATTAGACTTCCCACGGCTGACGCATATGAAACTGTCTTCATGCTTTCTATCTCTTTGTCTGTCGTAGGACATTGATCCTTAGATAAAAAGATTCCATGTCTGAAAGGAAGAAATCCTTTCTTGAAATCATGCATGGTGAACTTGGAAAAAATCGTATCAATAGAAAGAGGTTGAGATAGGCCTAACATCCTTTTCTTGCGATCGTGAAGAACCTTGATCCTAAGGATGTGAGCGGCTTTTCCTAGATTTTTCATATCAAAATTACTAGACAACCATTCCTTGACTGAATGTAACAAGCCCACATTATTTCCTATGAGCACGATATTATCTACATACAATACTAGAAATACTACTTTATCCCCATTCCACTTTTTGTACACACAAGACTCATTAGGACATTGCTCAAAGTCAAAGGTCTTGACTGCACTGTCAAAACAAGTATTCCATGCTCTAGAAGCTTTCTTTAATCCATAAATTGATCTTTTAAGCTTACACAATATGTGTTCTTTTCCTTTTTCTATAAAACCATCTGGTTGTTGCATATAAATGCTTTTATCAAGACTCCCGTCAAGGAAAGTTGTCTTGACATCCATTTTCCAAATCTTATAGTCATAATGAGTAGCAATGGATAAGAGAATTATAATAGATTTAAGCATAGCAACGGGCGAAAAAGTTTCTCCATAATCAATTCCTTCCTTTTGAGTAAACCCTTTTGCAACAAGACTAGATTTAAAGGTTTGAACTTTTCCGTCTATTCCTCTCTTCTTCTTGTAGATCCACTTGCATCCAATGGGTTTAATTCCATCTACAGGTGGTTCTATAAGATCCTAGACTTTATTTGAGTACATAGACTCCATTTCTAATTTCATGGCAACAATCCACTTTTCTGCATCTTTATCCTGTAGTGTTTTGTCTTAATTTACAGGCTCGATATTAAACTCTTTAAGAATCCTATCAAAAGCCTCTCCCAAGAGTGCATACAGAGATGATTTTCTTACTATTCTCCCATGATACAAAAATGGATATGCGGAAGCAAAACACAAAAACGAAATAAAGATAGATGGATAACTAGTGAAACACAAGAAAAGAAAACCAATAAAAGTGATTAATTTGAGTCAAGCACGACACTCTTACGAGGACCTCAAGGAATCACATCTAAGAAACCTATGTTTCTACAAGTTCAAGAGGCTACGCAAGCCCTCTCTCCTATGCTCTATCTCTTACGGAGACTCGAGACACATAATATCTCTTTGAAAGAGAAACAAGTTCCAATGAAATTAATTCATTGTCTTCATCAAAAGTCATCTAGCTAAAATGAAATAAAATTACCTATTTACATTAAGGGAGAAATGGGAGAAGACTATCTATTACAAGAATACCCTTAATGAATAAGGGCCTTGTTTGGCGAGTTGAGAAAAGCCTCATTTATTGGTGTATTCCCCTTTTCAAGATATTATATTCTTCCAAGCAATCTTCCACATGCGTGTTTGATCCTTGAGGTGCTTTAAAACGCCTTTCAGAGGGCTTTCCTTCATCCACATACCCGACATCTCTTTAAGTTGTAAGTCTCTATAGAAAATGCCGACCATGATCATATCATCTGATACTAGATGATACGAAAATAGATACATGAAAGCAAAACACAAACACAAAAATAAAAATAGATGGATAACTAGTGACACACAAGAAAAGAAAACTAACAAAAATGATTAATCCGAGTAAAGCATGACACTCTTACGAGGACCTCGAGGAATCACATCTAAGAAACCCACATTTCTACAAGTTCAAGAGGCTATGCAACCACTCTCTCATATGCTCTATCTCTCACTGAGACTCGAGACACATAATATCTCTTTGAAAGAGAAACAAGTTCTAGTGAACTTAATTCATTATCTTCATCAAAAGTCATCTACCTAAAATAAAATAAAACTACCTCTTTATACTATGGGAGAAAAGGAAGAAGACTATCTATTACAAGAATACCCTTAATGAATAAGGACCTTGTTTGGCAAGTTGAGAAAAGCCTCCTTTATTGGTGTATTCCCCTTTTCAAGATATCATATACTTCCAAGCAATCTTCCACATACGTGGTTTATCCTTGAGGTGCTTGAGAAGCTTTAAAACTCCCTTCAGAGGGCTTTCCCTCATCCATATATCTGATATCTCTTCAAGTTGCAAGTTTCCATAAAAAATAATGGTCGTGATCATATCATCCTCCCTTTCTTGAAAAGGATTCATCCTTGAATTAGAACCTAGAAAAACAATAAGGAAAGACAAAAGAAAATATATTCTCATGGCATGAGGTTAGGGTTAGCAATAGCAAAATTATCATCATGCCATGGTTGCTCACTCTTAACATATAACCAAGTATCTATAATAAGAAAAAAGGATATGTAACCCCACAAAATGGGTACTTGATTACCAAAAAAACCAATACCAGGCCAAATGGATAGAGGCAACATGGAAGAAACTCAAATATAATTTGTCTTGCTCAGTTTCCACTACTACTCACATACAATATACCCTCATGAGATGGAGTCTTATTATATGCAAATAGATAGTATGGAAAGGTGTTCTATAAAACGACTTCATCATTGGTAATGCATTACAAAAATCCACTGCGAAAGTTCCACACAACCCATCAAGAAGAGGGTCACACAAAGAGGAAGAGACAAATAAAGAGCAAATACCTTTGTCTCCCTCAATAAGTTCCTTGCCCCTCGGCGTACTTCCATATCCATAGAAGAGGTTTCGAGGGACATACTCACACCATAGTGGGTTATCACAAATAGCATAGCCCCTAAGAGAAACACGATCATCCAAGTTCACACTACTATACATTTCATTAGAAATGGTTTCATCCAATTCAAACAAGATATTATACTTAATGAGTGAATGATCAATTAAGAAGGGATATTCGTCACATGTAAGTTCACTCTAAAGAAGAAAAATATTATTGTTCGGTACTTTTTCAAGCACTTGATCTTTATAATAAAAACAAGCATTAGGATACTCAACACAAGCTATGCTCAAAGGGTCACTCCTACTCAAATGATTAACATTATTAATAACATCACTAGTTTGAGGCTCATTAAGCATATCACACACATCCTCAATTAGGGAAAAATAATCAAGCTCAAGTTAATTAATGGGAGCATTACATGATAATGTACCATCATTTGGAGTAGAGGCATAAACACTAGGTGGACATAGAGTGATCTCACAAGAAGAGTTAACTAGATCATCAATAGAATCAACTAGTGTATCCATATTCTCAAATTATACATTACATCTGAAGGCAAAGAATCATTAGACTCGTGTAAGGACAAACTACTACTCACACTTTATTCATTAGAGAATGTTAAAGTGTCAAGTTTAGCTATTTTACCTTGAAGCTTACTAGAAGAATCTTCTTTACCTTGTTTTGAAGTCTCCACTTTCATGTCTTCTTGTTCGAACCATTGCTTGGCCATGGAGATTAACTTGTCTAATAATTATTTAAGTGAAAGCTCCGGGGTAGGAACTTGTGTTCCTTCATTTTCTATGCTAGTACCTACAAAAGAATCGTGATGAAGAGAAAAACAAGGAAAAGGATAAGATTGGGTTTGTGGCAACTTGCTCACTTCGCTACACACAACCTCTCCTTTTTCCTCTCTTGAGTTTCCACATTTCACTCCCTTACTCCTCTCAATCTTTTATCTCTCATAATTGAATTTAAGAGTGGGGAATATTGGCTCAAACCATTGACCCATATTTCTTTAGAGAGCTTGGCCTTTGGGAAAAACATTATAGGGCTTGTAATACCCTTCTAGCACATACTTGGATCTCATAAGCTCTTTCAATTCTTCCCATGTCGGAATAGGTGTGTAACCAACAATTATTCTATGCCTCTTTTCATACGCCCACCAAATTGATGCTCCCTTTCAAGAAGTTCAATGGCATAGGTTGACTTCTTCTCCCCGGGTGTCCCATAGGATTGGAAAACCAATTAACATTGCCATTGCCATTTAAGTTAGGCTTCGGGATCCTTCTTTCCTTCAAATATAGGGAGAATAGGCCTATCGTGGTTGAGACGCATAGAATGACTCTCATACCAATTTTGGTTACCATATCTTGACATTAGTTCATTTGGATGAGAAGTATAGCAAGTTGTGCCCCTTGACATTGGAGATGCATACCCTCTTCATCCCACTAAATGACATTGACTTGAACCAATATAACCAACTCAACTCTTGGAGTTGGGTTACCTTCATTCTTGGAATGGGAAGCATAAGACTAGTTAAAATCTTCATGATCTTCATAGGAACCCGCACAAGACTCCTTGTATTCTCCATAATCAAAATAAGAGCTATGACAATCATTTTCTTTATATCCTCCTTTGGGATAGTAGCTCTCATTATCAAATCCATAACCTTCATCATCATGATCGGAATCACCAAATTTCAAGGCTATAAATGACGTATCTATAAACTATGTACCAATAAAAAGAATAAACAAAATTAGTAGCAAAAATCCTTAGCAACTCTCTATTTCTCTCCTCTGAATACCTCACAATTATGGGCTTGGCATATATTGATCCTTGCTCAATTCGTGGAAATTCAAGTGTGATTTCTCAAAGTCAGAATGGATTATTGTGGACTCAACAATGGACAAAAATAAATAACAGACTAGAATCAAGAAATTCTACGAAATAAAATTAAAAAAGTTTGAAATAAAGCTAAGTACTAAAGAAGTGAGAAATCTAATTAAACTAGTGAATAATTAGAAAGAACTAATACTAATCAATACTAGTTGAGAAAAGATGAGAACGGAATAAGAAACTAGGTTTCGGGGTTAGAAATTGAAGTACCAAACTTGGGTTGGGTGGTGGGTTGGGCGGCTCGCCTTGTATGGGGAGATTCATCCAGGTGAATGGAAGGTTCATCCATGGAATTAATAAATCTCGTATGCCTTGAGAAGGCTCTTCTAAGTCCATTCCACCCAAGGAAAACAAATCAGTCCCAACTTGAAGTTTTGGTAGGCTTGGCTTCTTGGATTTGGGTGAATCGTCTAGTGAGGCGCGACTTGTCTAAGAAGATGGAAAAGGATTTGTATACAATTTTTTCCTCTATTTTAAGGCTCCAATTTGGGAGGCTCAATTGGGCAGCTCATCCAAGAGGAGACGGCTTGCCCAAAGTTCAGTCCGTTTAAAAGCGGACTGCCTAAAAACAAATTTGTAGCCCTTGATCTTTCCTTGAATTTTTGAATTCCTTGGACCTTTTTACCCCTTTAATTAACCTAATATCAATGACAAAACATTAATTCATGACTTTTACCAAGCACTTTAAGATGAAAGTCCCTTTTACATCACCTACTTCACAAGAACAACCAAGAAAATTAAGAGCAAGTTCTTGAATTTCAAAATCCCAATACTACACAAACGAACTCCAAATCGCCTCAAAATTTTAACCACAAGTTCCTTTAGAGATGAGGAAAACCCCCCATTACTTTTTATCTCCAAATTTAACCCGAATCATAGACCAAAATGAAACCCTCTTCAAAACTCCAAGAACAGCATTGAAGGTGAGTCAAGCTTTGAAGTTCTTCTTCAAACCTTACTTAAATCTTACCAAATTCGATCTCCAAGATCCTTGTACTATGATAAAAAACTTTTAACATTTTAGAAGCTTCGAAATACACCAATCAATTCCCAAAATGAAGAACAAAATTCAAAATAAAAATGGCACCCAAATTTTGAACCTTACCCAAATGAGCTCGGAATCCCTTCAAACTTGAGATTTAAGTTCCCCCTTGATGAAAGAAACAAACCCCAATAGCTATTAACACGATTCCTAACCCAAATCTTCAATGAAATTGAAACCAACTTTATGTGTTCTTCAAGTTGATGAAGAATGCCCAAAAATTTACCCAAGGGTTTTCAACTCCAAGTCAACCAAAGTTTGAGACTTGACTTCCAAACAAGTTAGAAACCAATTCCCAAAACTTTTAAACAACAAACAATCCAAAATCGAAGACCCACTTTAAGTTCTTCAAACTTTCTAAACCTAACAATGGTAGATAAATCAAATCAATTGGGAATGACTCAATACTTCAGACTATGACTCAATTGATATTAGGGAACAATAATCTAGTATCAAATCCAGCAAACAACAAAAAATTTTGTGTAGTGAATTATATATTTTTTTTATTTTTTTCAACTTCTTTTTTATTTTCTTGATAACAAAACCCCAAGATGAACTTCATAGGAACGAGATTCACACGAAGCTCTGATACCAGATGATATAAAAATGAATAAGCGAAAGAAAAACACAAATACAAAAATAAAAATAGATGAATAACTAGTGACACACAAGAAAAGAAAACCAACAAAAGTGATTAATCAGAGTCAAGCACGACCTCGAGGAATCAAATCCAGAAAACCACATTTCTACAAGTTCAAGAGGCTATGCAATCACTATTTCCTATGCTCTATCTCTCACGGAGACTCGAGACACATAATATCTCTTTGAAAGAGAAACAAGTTCCAATGAACTTAATTCATTATCTTTATCAAAAGTCATCTATCTAAAATGAAATAAAATTACCTATTTATACTAAAAGAGAAAAGGAAGAAGACAATCTATTACAAGATTACCCTTAATGAATAAGGGTCTTGTTTAGCAAGTTGAGAAAAGCCTCCTTTATTAGTGTATTCCCCTTTTCAAGATATCATATGCTTCCAAGCAATCTTCCACATGCGTAGTTGATCCTTAAGGTGCTTGAGAAGCTTTAAAATGCTCTTCAGAGGACTTTCCTTCATCCACATACCAGACATCTCTTCAAGTTGTAAGTCTCCATAGAAAATATCGGCCATGATCATATCATCCTACTACGACTAGTCACTACAGATATGGGGAGTGAGTCAGGGGATGCATTATTGTAATTTTGCGGTTGAACCACATCATTTGTAGGATTTTCATCCTCTAATGCAATTGACTCAGTATTACTCCCACTACTTTAATGCAATGGATTCTCAGGAACTTGTACTTGCTGAACTATAGGTCTATCAATATTTCTCCGACTAATTAAATGGAATGGTATGTTAATTCCAACATTAAGGGTTTGAGTTTCGGTATGTTTAGTAAATTGACTTGTTATTTCTTTGCTTAATTCCTTTAAAATTAATTTACTTTTAGAAATGTGGTTTGTTACAAAATTCTTTTCTAGAAACTTGGCATTAGTACTTACAATGATCTTTTTTTCTATAGGATTACAAAACAAATCACCTTTTATTCCTTTACGGTACCTAATAAAAATACATACTTCTGTTCTTGAATCTAACTTTTCTGTCTTTTCTTTCAGCACATGTGCTGGACAATCCCAAATTCGAACATGTTACAGGCTAGGTTTATAAATAGAACACAGTTCCATGAGTGTCTTAGATACAAACTTAGAAGGAACCAAGTTCAAAATGTAATTAGCAGTCTCTAATGCATGTCCCAAAATGAAGATGGCAAATCAGAATAACACATCATAGATCTAACCATTTCTAAAAGTTTTGTTTCTTCTTTCTGCCACACCATTCTGTTGAGGAGTTCTAGGTGCAGACATTTGAGATGTAATTCCTTGTTCTGATAAGTAACTAACAAATTCTTTGGAGAGGTATTCTCCACCATGGTCAGATCGCAGTGATTTGATATATTTTCCATGTCGTTTCTCCATTTCTATTTTAAACTCTTTGAATTTCTCAAAACATTCAGAATTGAGGCACAACAGATAAATATATCCATTCTTTGAGTAATCATCAATGAAGGTCACAAAATACTCATAACCACCTCTAGTTTGCACATTTATTAGACTACACAAATAAAAATGAATCAACTCTAAGTTATCGTTAACTCTATTTCCTTTTGAGAGGAAAGGTCTCTTAGTCATTTTTACTTCTAAATAGGATTCACATATTGGTAGTGCCTCCACTTTTAGTGAACCTAAAGGTCCATCTTGAACCAACTTTGAAATTTTATCTAGATTTATATGACAGTCTCAAGTACCACATATAAGTCTCATTAAACTCAAAACAATGTTTTCTTACTTGAATGATTAATATTATTTAGTTTTTTGGTTTGTTCCAGTTCAGGAGAGACATTAATAATAGAAAGACCATTATTCAATGTTTCAGTAGAGATAAAATGTCCATCACAATTAATAACAAAATCGTTATTAGAAAAATTAACATTATACCATCTTTTAAAATTTTAGAACTGAAATTAAATTTCTTCTAACAGTTGGAAAATATAATGTCTCTTTTAGAATTAAAACTCTACCACTACCAAACGAAGTTATAGTATTTCTTAATGCTAAAGCTGGAGCTGTTGAACCATCTGATAGAAAAACATCAACCTCACCATTTGTTAACTTGCACGTTTCCTGAAACCCTTGCAAAGTTGTGCAAATGTGATCAATGGCTCCCGAATATACACACCATGACATGTAGAAACGGCCCCTAAACGCGTTTCAACGACAAGTGAAAGTGAGTTACTTGATTCATTTTTCTGCTTGGCTAACAAAACTGGACATATAATGTCTAGGTTTCTTCTCTAGCCAACATAATTATGACTCTCGAGTTTGTTTCGACCCATAATAGTGCTAAGGGACGTAAAAGAAGACACATTGAAATTGAGATTGAAAGATATTACTATAGATCATCAAAATAGTCATATAAACATTGAATAATTAAATTCATGCTCATCATATACATATATATTCATGCATCTATAATAGTCAATCGATGAAATTGGATAACTACTCATGCAATACACATATACAATGAACAATTATTCACTCCACGAACTTTACTGACCTAACTCAGATGTAGCGGTGAACACAACTTGGTTGAAATCGAAAAATCAAACTGAATCGATTTTTTTTTAATTTTGATTTTGGTTATTCGATTATTTCAGGAGGCTTCGATTTTAAATTCTAAAATTTTTATTTTTCGTTTTTTGGTTGTTGGAATATATAAATTCGGTTAACCGAAAATTAAATTTTATTGGCCTATATGTTGTATTGTTAATTTTTCATTACTTGCTTATATAATTGGGTCCATTAATACACAACTTACCGTTGCCCGATCTCATTAATCTGACTTAATTATACCACTTTCAAGTTTCAATTATCATGATACACAACTTATCCTGACCCAAATAATGTTACCACTTTCAACCCAACTACCCAAGTCCATTTAGGCATTTTCAATTTTCAAATCTTCATTTCAAGGCCCAAACCGAAAAACCGAACCAAAATTGTAAAAATCAAACCAAATCGAATTTATTTCGATTCGAGTTCGGTTATTAGTTTTACGAAATCAAAAAATCGAACCGAAAAACCAAACGTCCACCCCTACTCAGATGGAGAGTATACTGTTAATTTAAGTCAAGTGAAAATCAAAACTCTAGTTATATTGATCCAATCATATATTACTCAGTTTAGGAGAGTTAATACAGATTATCGACCTAGCAATTAAATACGTAATGACTTGTATTAAATTTATCCGATAAAGAGGAAGGTCTAGGTCAACACATAAACTTAATACTTCATTACTTTAATTATGGTAATTCAATCAAAATGAACATTTATTATCAGATATTTTCTTTTTCAAATTTTATATTAAAATTATCTAGAAAAATAATATTATCAATATATCTAGTCATTCAATAACAAGTAAATTTGATCCATAGTGACTTGAATTAAATTTATCCGATATGGATAAAGGTCAAAGCCAACAAATAAACTTAACACTTCACTACTATTTAATTATGGTAATTACTCGACTGAACTTATAATCTTTTTCAAATTTTAAAATTATCTAGAGAAGAATAATATACCATGATATCTAGTTCATATAATTACAAGTAGATTTAATCCCCTCTTTTCTATCATAATTTTAAATAAAATTTTAATCACAATTATAGAAGATATGATCTTTCTCATGTGAAAACTAAACTTTCTCTTGAATCGCACATAAACCTAACTAGGATTTATAAGTTTCGGAGACAAGATTAAAGAACACATTATTTAAAATTTAATAAAAAGATCGGCATACATATAAATACAAATAAGCCGATTTTTATGCACATAATTTCTCACACTTTTATTACATACATGATTCCGGTAATTTATTATAAATTTAAGTGTGTCTCATAATGCCAATTGTTCGAATATATTTTACATGGCAGAAGCATTCTCATGATTTTTTTTCTTACATAAATAATAAATAACATAACCAATATGTATTGTATACAAAGTGTATCAAAAATAAAATCAAAACTTACCTCTCGAAGCGTAACACAGTTCTTGAAGTAAAGCCGGATCCAAATCTACGATCTTCTACAATGATTTAAATTCACTCTTGAACCCTCTCAATATTTGAGTGGAAAAATATTGCATAAAAACCTTGTATTGATTCGCTGTTAGGAGGACCTATTTATAGATTTATAGAGAGACCTCTCCAAAACCAAATTGGATACCTTTCTCAATCAAAATAGGAGACCTTTTCCAATCCAAATAGGAGAATCAGAAGAAAACTTTTTTGCCCAAAAAAGGACAAAATCGCCCCCTCCCCTATTCCCATAGAGTTTAGGATTTTGAGTTCTAGTTAATTTAGGCATTGTAGGGACCATAGAATTAATTTCTAGAGGCTTCTAATTATGAAAATAATTCAAAATAAATTAATTTAAAATCATTCTTACCATAATAAATTACAAATTATTCCACTAGAAATTCGTAATTACACTCTTCCATTTTATTTCGTAATTTTCTATTAAACATTTACGTAATTCCTCACGTTAAGATTACAGATACTAATTAATAAATTAAATTACTAACGAATTTAATTTAATAATTAATTTTCTTTTAGAGTTATGCTTAACTTATTTCACATGTCGGATTCATAAATCCACATGGCCGGGTTTACATATGAAAACTTATAAGCTTCTCATAAAAGGCGTATCATCAATCTCTATACCGAGACATGGATT
>JBDJHY010000116.1:8708297-8727704 GCA_039654485.1 Withania somnifera | reverse complement strand
TAAAAAAAAATTTAAAAATATTTTTTAAAACATTAAGCTAATTGAAAATTTTAAAAAAAAATCTTAATCCACTCCATCAAACCCAATTTTAAAAAAATTTATCTTCTACCCACTCACCCGGCTCATCCTCGACCCATCCACCCCACACCGCCCTTCCAAATTTTTTTTTTTTTTACAAATTCTTTTTAAAAATAATTATTTTTTTCTTACCTCGCCCCCACCCCCCTCCCTCATAAAAATAAAAATAAAAATTTTAAAAAATAATACTTTTTAAAATTATACCGGTCAAAATGGGGAGGGGGGGTGTGATAACCCAACTCAATTTCAGCCCATCTAATCCCAACAAAATTTAGCCCAAAGTAAATTTGAACGGGCCATGACCCAGGCCAAATTTTAATTCAACCCATTTTAATATCTACAATTTCAACTCGATCCACCTATTTGGCACCGTTAGTTACAGGTAGACGTATGGGCCCATTATTTGTTCATTTTTGTTCTTGTGGTAGCACTATATAATGTTACAAACCCGGTCAATGGGTATTTGGGTTGGGGCTGGTCATTTCAATTAGGGATTTAAATTTGTAGGTTAGGTTTATTATTTAATTTAATCGATTATATATGAACCAATGGAAAAATGTCACATCATTAATAAATTTTTTTAAGAGAAAAATAGATCTGTTACGGGTATTTTAGGGCCCATAGGTAAATGTCAATGGCCTTTTCCAAACCAACTGTGATTTTTGAAAGTTGATCAAGAAAAAAAGAATAAGAAAAAGAAGTTAGTTTATTAATTTGGATGTGAGAGAAAATTTGGAACATATATTTGGGAAGAAATTTTCAGTCATAAATTAGAAATGAAGAATTCCTCAGTAAATTAGGAAAGAAATCTATTGCCCTGATTTATAAAACGGAAACCTCCTGCTATGTTCTCTTATATTTTATATAAGTAGGAAAGTGTCCCTTGTTTTGATTTCCCTCAACTAATTTACAACCAACATGATGTCTTCAAAGCAAGTTAGCTTCATTTATGATGCTTGGAAGGTGTTGATAAATGTTAAAGAGGGTAGTCAATGAATATGGTTGTACTTGTTTGATAGTAATGATGTATGTGTGAGTTTCACTGATATTGTTGGTTTTAAATTCTAATATTCATTTAGTTAAAGACCACTTCGATCAACTTCTCATCTCTCTTTTCAGTGGTACACTTTCATTTCCTTTCCTTTCCTTTCCTTTCCTTTCCCTTGGGAAAGAAGAATCAAGAAACTCAAAAAGCATCTCAGTGCTCTTATCAATTACTAACTACCAGAAGATGAAACCAATGTTTCTAGCTCACATCTTAAAACAGCACTGCAGAAGGATACACCTTCACTTACATTAAATAACAAAAAATACCTGCAGCCGTCTCCCCCAATCTCTCCACCCTGATATCCTAACATTTATATCAAAATACAAACTCCTCCTCCCCTTCCCCATTTGGTAGTGTTCTATCCTTCACAGCTTTCAATCTTTCTGCTGTTGAATCACTTATATCTAACAGATACTGTAACCTGGACAACTTTTCTGGTGGGGGGTCACTCTTCACGTACTGGATGAAAAGATCAGCCAGTTCTTCTGGTACCTCCCAAGATAATGGGGTTGCAGGAACAGCCTTGTCACAAGCTAACAAATCATTGAGAGAAGAAACCTACAAAAAAAGGCAGAAGCATTAAAACTGCAACAGATATATACAGCATGATTCAAGCAAACCCACAGCGATCTTAAGATCAAATGCATACCACTGCTTTATGATTTCTCTGCCTCAAATGTGACACGGCCTGAATAAGTGAGTTTGATAATCTGCTACGAGCTAGTTCATGAACAACTTTTTTCGCCTTCTCAGCATTTATATTGAGATCTTTTGGGATATTCTCATACACCTCTGCTTCGTCAAACTCTCCAGTACCAGATGAGAAAATATCATCCACAGTCTTTTTGAAAAGATTCTCACATAAACTTTCGGATATCATGGTGCTTATGTCTATTGAAGATTCTTTCAATTCTCTGACCTCCTTAATGCTCAGCCTTCCCTGACCAATAGCAGTTTCAAGGGCTGCCGCTAGTTTTGTTGTTGTGATGCTCTTTATTATATTCTGAGCATACTGTGGCGGCAAACCAACATTCTTTTGCAACTCATTAAGCTGTTCTATTCTGACCTTTGTTAGCTGTCCATCAGCTAATATCACCTCTGCTTGTCGCCTAAAAGCCTGCTCAGCTAAACTTCGGTGCACTTCAACAATCTCCTTATTGGTCAACCCAAGGATGCTACCAAGTTGACTTAATAAAACATATTCAGAGTCATCCTTCTTTGTGGTGATCTGGGCCCCAAAAGGAATTCTAGTAACTTGCCCGGTTAGACAAAAGAGCAAGTAAGACTTGTAAAGGTCTGTTCTCTCTCTTTCCGGAAGATCATCCTTGAGAGTAATCTCTGTCTGGATTTCCTTTCTCAAATTTTCCTTGCTGGGTTTTACTTTCTTTAGTGATTGCAAGGACTCCCACTCCTCATCCTCATCCTCATGAATGTGTTCCTTTCGAGTATCTTCTGGTGGTGTATCAGATGATTCACCCTTGATGTCCGCAACTAGTTGAGACACAACCAAACTATTAAAGGCTATCATCTTTTTCAGTTCTTTGGCAGTTTCAGTGCGGCTTCCAGCTCCTCGGGCCCTTCGAATGTAACTGATGAAAATCTTTCTGACCTGTGTTTGTGAAGCCATTGATGGTAATTAGAAAGATATGGGGGTATATTTCTCGTAGTGGAACCAAAGAATTTTTACAACCCATAAAACCAGAATTAGCATCCTGATACTTACTGCCTTACTAGCAATAGTCATGGCCACCTCCCTGGTTAACCGCAAACCATATGCTGCCTTCCTCACAGATTTCTGGATTTCAGCATCATAACCATCTACTCCAGAAGCAATTGCTTCCTTAACCAACTGCCAACAATATTTATATTGATTGATAGGGGGGTCAGGTTAACTCAATACCTTTTGCACTATAAGAAGTTGAAAGAGATCAATCCACTTCAATAATGAACTATGATTCACGATCTAAAATACAAAATCTCTCAAGAGGCTTGTTACAATGTGATTACTGTTCAACAGTGTTTTTAAAAAAGAAAAAGTGACAAGGCCCATGGGGCTTGAAGCGAAAAGGAGAAGTGACGTGCACGCTACTCTGAAAATGAAGCGAACAATTTTCGGGAAATTAGAAAGTGTCAAACTGCTTCTTAAGTGTAGATATTAATTGGAGAAATCTACAGTAATCTTTTTCATATTTGACTTACAGCGGTCAAACTGCACTTGGGTCAAGCCGCATTTAGATAAAGTATCATAATCTTTTAAAAGAAATTAAAATAATAATCTAATGAAAAGCAAATCCACATTGAGAGGTAGTATTTTCAAAAAAAAGAACGGATGAATACAAGAAATGCATTTGACAGAAGGCAGTTTCACATTTGAATGTCAATATGGACAAATTATGGGGTAGAAGGAAAGCAAGGTACACACAATCAGACAAAGTGTGAGTTGCTCAAATGATAAACACCCTCCACCTCCAACCTTAAGTTATGCCTTCGAGTCACCAAGGGAACAAAAAGATGGGAGCTCCTAGGGAGAGGAAAAATAAAAGGTACAAGCAATTAATCTTTGGTCCTTACTGGTTTTTCCCAACAATTACAACCCAACTTATTCAATTATTACGCGCCATGGAATGGAGGCAAGCATCTGGAGTCTTGTGAGATAATATTTGTGTCCACTAAGCTTAAAAGCAAATTTTACAGGGTGGCGGTCAGATTGGCTATATTATACGAGGTAGAATGTTGGTCAATCAAGAACTCGCAGATCCAAAAGTTTAAGTTGGCAGAGATGAAGATGTTGTGGTGGATGTTTGGGTTAACTAGGAGAGATAGGATTAAAAATGAGGTTATCCGAGATAAGGTAGGAGTGACCTCGGTGGAAGTTAAAATGCAGGAGGCGAGGTTGAGATGATTCGGACATGTGATCAGAAGGAGTACTAATGCTCTAGCTCCGGAGGTGTGAGAGGTTGGATGCTCCAATGCCGGAGGTGTGAGAGATTGGCTATGGATGAATTCAGGCGAGGTAGATGTAGACTAATGAAATATTGGAGGGAGGTTATTAGACATAACATGGAGCAGTTACAGCTTATCGAAGACATGGTCTTAGATAGAAACTAGAATGCTAGTGGGTAGGATTGTATTCTCATTAGTAGATAGGCGTAGTTTGTATTGATAATCGTGCTAGGAGTCCTAACGCTATACTGGTAGTGTCTATTTCTTGGAGTCTTAGTGTTTGTTTGTAGCATTATTCCATGATAGTCTTGCTTTCAGTACTTTATGTTGTTTCATGTACTATCTATTAATTCTATATTATGCTTTTGTTGGGGATTACTTTATCTTATGTCGGGTTTTTATCGAAATCATCCTCTCGACCTCATATCTGAGGTAGTGATACGGACTGTGTTCATTCTACCCTCCTCAGATTCCATTTTTGTGGGAATATACTGGTTTGTTGTTGTTGCTAACGCGCCATGAAGCACATGCCATAAGGATACCGGGTGAACAAAATGTAACTTTGGGGATGATAGAAGCACGCACTTACAAGTACCTTCTCAATTAAAAGCTAGCACAAAGTAGGTCACTTTATCGACATTCTAAACAACACTCGAAGTTATTGTAATTTACCACTATCTAGAGGAGAGCTATGTCTAGCAACTTAAATGGAGATGGCAGCAAATTCCTAAAGACAATTGCAAGCACTCAAAATATCAAACTCCACTTAGCTATTTAACAGAAGAGAAAAGACTCTGTATACAAACTTTTTTATTAATCCACAGCAACATTTGCCTCATTTTTTCACAGCCCAATCAGCTGCATAGCATAATATTAAACTACATAATGTAATATCTATAAAGAAGGGAGTGACAGTTACCTTTTCAAATAAACTGCCACAGATGTCTGCATGAGCAGCTTCAACTGTTTGCTTGGGAACGCAAAGCATTACCTGCAGGCGCTCCAATGCCTTCACATCCTCATCGCCAAGTTCTCCATCAGCTACAAGCTGCTGAAGCTTTTGTCTGTAGATTTCTGAAAATGAAAGTGAAGATTATGAGTTTTCTTTTCGCAATCTTTAAGCGTGTTCTAGATGAATGCATCGCGCACATAGTAAAGTTCACGTTGCACATTTGAGCAATCCAGGGAAAAAAGAAATTCACTTCATAAGATGTCACATCAATGCATTGCCTAGATGGCACAAGGCATTTTCAATATAAAAATACCTCAACTACATTGGGGCACAGAATCCAAGGTCACTGCTGTTCACATACCAATAGGACTGACATCAACAGTTCCCTGATTCATCCCCATGTCTACCTGTTTGCTTGGTGTCTCTAACCTTACTCACTCTTAAGGTTTGGCATCTTCATGTGCAACGCTCAAAAAAAAAAAACTATTAACAGAACTAGCTTTAGGATGTTCAATTATAGAATTAAATTACTAATACTCGATAAGCAAAGTGATGACACTGAAGGTGCTAAAAACAACACTCCTATTCTCAACTCCAGCTTCATGGCAACGCTAATCGATGGTTTTATCAAAAGGAGGGCATCTAACAATTCTATGCAACTATGCTGAAAAGAAAACCTCAAATTTCAAGAACTGCTAGATGATGAGGTTTTAGTCATACAGTAAAAACAAAATTTGGAGTCAATTATTTGCACTCAAAAACCTCACTTCTATCTGTTCCTAACTGAGGAACCAACTAAAACTCAAAAGGATAACATCAAAAAGATCGTGTAAGTAATCCTCGTGTGCGACTAAGAACTTGACTACTTCCAAATGCCTTCCCTCTCCAAAAAAGAGAAATAAGCATAATGTCACACAACATCCATTAGAAGATGAGTCACATCAAAGTCACATGTACCTTCATGAATCTTGAGAGCCTTTTGTGGATCAAAATTTAATTCCTCACAAAGATTTTGAAGATATGCTGCTTTGCTCCCGGCCGCTTCTAATTCACCACTGGTAACAGCTTGAGCAAGTTGTTTACGATATACCTTCGAGGTGACATCCAATGTAATTGTATCTGCTTCTCGTCTCCCCAAACCAAATATATTTCTCAATTGGTTCAAAGCAGCAAGCTACAAGAGGAAGAAAAGTTGAGGTTAAGAGGCATTTAACTAAATGATAAACAGAACAACATGGCCTAGAGCGCCTACAGCATCGGGATGATTCCATGGCATGTAAAATAAGTGAACACTCATTAGGAAGAAAATAAACAAGGAAGGATTTAATATACTCCAGCAATACGAGCGTACCAGTCAAAAGATCAAAATGATCCCTCAAACCATCTCATTGATAAGAAATCTGTGCCATGAATCAAGCCAAGGGTAATCCTTAATGTGATAATGAAGAACATAGACTGATTTGCATGAAAAGTGCCTTAGAAGAACATAGACCAATCTGCTTTCAGCTATTAAACAAACTCTATTATCACATTACTAGATATTGTGGTCATACCAGCCTACACAGAGAAACAAAGATTCCACGAGGTTGAATTACTCCAAATTAATTAATTTCCCTGTTTCAATTTAGACTTACTTTCCAGCTTCAAAATTTTTATGACTTTCTTTTTTAGTCTATATCAAAAAAGAAAATTTCTTTTCATATTAGTAAGTTTAAAATTTCAAAATTACCATTTTACCCTTAATAACACTCTTTTAGGATTGATATGACATGTTTAACACCACAAAGTTAAAAAGGCATTTTACTACATTATACAAACCTTTAGCTTATGACCACAAGATTCAGCAGCTTTCTTTCGTTCCTTAAACGACAATAATAACATGTTAGTGTAGTCCCAGAAGTGGAATCTGGATAGGATAATGTAGATTCAGACTGACATTACCTCTACCTGGAGGAAGAGGGGGTATTTCCGATAGACACTCGGCCAAAAAAAAAAATAGTGAAATAAGGAAGCCATAACAAAATACTATAGGAAACATGAAACAGCATTCTGGAAAAAGGAGTTGTAACTACAACAGAATAATATAATAAACAAATACATGAAAGAACAAGAATAGTATTGCGCCCACTAGTACGGAAGGATAAGCAGACAATGTTCTACTACCTACTATCCTTCTACAACTAATCTAATTTGTGTCCTCTAAACCTCCTCCAATCTAAAGTCATGTCCTCGATAAGCTAAAATTGTGTCATGTCTTGTCAAATCACCTCTCCAAAATACTTCTTATATTTGCATCTACCTCTCTTGAAACCATCTATGGCCAACCACCTCTCATCCCTCCACACTGTAGCATCCGTGCGTCTTCTCTTCACATTGCCGAACCATCTCATCCTCACTTCCCGCATTTTGTCCTCCTCTAGGGTCACTCCCACCATGTACAGGATATCTTTATTTCTAATTTTATCTCTCCTAGTATGATCACACATTCATCGCATCATCACGCTACTCTTATCTTCCAAATGTGCAACTTGACTGGTCTACATTCCACCTCATAAAATGTAGTATGCACTACTCTATAAAACTTGCTTTGTGTTTTGATAGCACCTTCTTATCACACAAGACTTCGAATACGAACCTCCATCTCATCAAACCTACACCAAACACGATGTGAGACATCTTCGTCAATATTCCCATTTCCTTGGATAATAGCCCCAAAATACTTGAAACTTCCTATCATAGGGATATCTGTGTATCAACCCTTTCTTCTATGCCACCCTCATGTGTTACTATATTGATCTTTCACTCTAAGTATTCTATCTTTGTAACGCTCGACCTGAACCTTTTAGAATCTGGATCCATCCCAAACCTCCAAGTCAAACTACAACAAATAAAACAAAAAAGAGGACTATCTACTTTGGCGTTATCCTAACCTTTTTTTTTTTTTGGGGGGGGGGGGGGTCTCCCCAATATGTTTGTGGCTAAAATAAATTTATCGAGGCTGTCAAAAACACCAATAAATGTAGTATTCAGAATTTTATTTCACTATAAATAAATGAATGTTCCCAAGGAAAAGAAACAAAAGGGGGACCAACCTAGATGTAAACAAAGGAAAAAAATTCAGACTACATTGTTAAACACTTTAGGAGGAATATGCATTCTATGTATTTTAAATATATCAAAGGTGAGTAAACCACACAATATAGAATTCTTTTTTTAGGTAAAACAACATAGTATTGTGAAAGCAACATAGTATTTTTTTTTCTCCATAGATACAAATTTTAGGGACACAGGAGCTAGTGCACATGCTACATATGTGATACTGGCAACCAAGAGACTACCACTCTTCCATTCTAAAGTCATTCTACCACAATATGTTATTATAGCCTTATATGTGTATAATACTCTCAATTCTCTCATCCCGAGAAATATGACCTCTAGATAAAAGCAACTAGAAGCCAACAAGACTACTTGTGCAAGTGTGAAGTTTAGCCTAATTATGACAAGAGACCCTATCAAAACTAGTCTTTGTTACATTCTTCCTCATTAGAATATTATGACCGCATTTATATTATTGCATGTCATATTCACACAAAGGTCATTCTAATCAAATTTTTTGAGGAAGGTGAATATATTATGGAAGACTTGCCGAATATGTAGAGAAAAAAACTAGTAGAGAAACCCATTCTAATCTTGGAGGAATCCAATATATTACGCATGCGTTCCACCTTATTTACAAGTTCCTCTTTCCATCCAGAAGAAAATGGGAACCGTTAAAACTTCATCCATTGACTTAAGTTAGCTTTATCTCAAAAATATCTTACATTCCTCCGTTTCAACGTGGTCCACCAAATACAAGTTCGAATTGTAATCCTTTTCTCTATTTTCTTCACTTTTGGTACCAACATACAAGGGTAAGCAACGCATGGTTCAAACTCATTCAATAATGGGCTCATCCCTTTTCTCCATTTAAATTCTAGGCTTTTGTCTACGACTGAATTCAACATCAGGATACACATCTAACTTGCACATCATGTGCTACGATCTCCTTTTTTTTTAGGAAGGTAACAACTTCAATATATAACAAACAAGCTCATGAAAGAGCATTGTCAAGAACTACGTCTGTAATGACACAGTTTGCCGATTAGATTAATCAAATCCCCAGCGTATCCCCCAAAAGATTTTGTTTACACCAAAAATAAAAAAGACTAAGAAACTTCATCCTGAGTTTGTGAATGAAGTTCCTTACATCTCCAAAAAGTCCCAAGTTTTTATTTGACATATGCATGTTGGGATCAATTGCCACCAATTTTCTCCCCCATTTCTTTGTCCATCTCCTTCCAGTTGCTTAATAGATCAAAAGTGGTTTTGGGCATGACCCAATTGACTCCTAGGAACATGTCCCACAGGTTTGTAGTTGACTTAAAATGAACGAACAGGTGTTTATTAGTCTCTACAGCCTCTTCTTTAACCACAAGTTAGGCAAAGCAAGATTTCTTAGGAGGATTCTAGACCTCTCCAGATGAGTGGTGACCTCCACACTACTCTGATGGAGACATTGTGATTTAAGTTCGATTCAGATTTAACAAACAACTTTAACAGTGGAGTTCTTTAGCATTCAACATCTATATTGGCTTGTCTGACAGTTACGAGGTGATCTTGAAAGGTTCAAAGTTTGCAACAAGTTTGCTACACTGTCAATTTCCCAGTCATTTAGAGCTCCCCTAAAGGTCCGATCTTTATTGCTCACATATCTGATTAACCTTTCCTTGTTGTTGTAAGCTGATAGAATAGAGTTCGGTTCAGGGAAAAGGTTCTTCGAGTGGCTTTTTCCTGTCAAATCTCATCCCAAAAAATTAGTTTTAAGCCATTGCCATCCTTAATGCAAATGCTGCTTCGGAAGGTTGACAATTGGTCCCTAATGCTTTTCCATGAGGTAGAACCATAGGTGGATCTGACTGCTTTGTTATCCATTGACTTGACAGTCCATACTTTTGAGTGATGAACTTCTCTCCCGATTGTGTTATCTTCAAAGATGAACCTCCATGGACACTTCTGGAGCAAATTCTGACTATGGAATCTGAGGCTCCTGATGCCCAAATTTTGCTGCTTCCTGTTGAGAATTAAATGTCTCCCATTTAGGTTGATGCTTATTTACTCTTTGATGCCTTCCCATAGTAGATTTCTTCTCAACTTGTTGATTCTTGCAGCCACACTTCCGCGAATAGCCATCATGAAAGTGGGGAACATCTAATTCCCTTCTCTCCCAGCCACCCACCCAACCCCGGGGTGACAAGTAATGATTTTTCCATCTTGCTGATTTTTTCAAACACATTCTTCAATGACTTCATTTCAAATATCTTTGGATTTGCTCTCCATACCACGTGGCATTCTTAGGTAGCAAATTAGTAGGGAGCCCAAAGGCAGCCCAGGTTCTCAGCTAGTGTAGTGAGCTCCGCAACATAACTAACGAGATAGAGGCAGCTTTTACTCCAATTAACATGTAGGTCAAAGAGTGCTTCAAGGATGGTAACAATGGCTCTGAGGTGTCTAATCACACCCTAGGACAGCTTGCAAGAGAGTTGATGTTGTCAACCTCTTTTCTTTTCCTCGTTGACATCTAACTCAGAGATGGCTTCAAAAATAATCAAGATCTACTTCAAGTATCTGAAATGATGCGTCTCAGCTAGGCGTAAGACAAGAATATCGTCTGCCTAAAGCAAACAAGATACTCCCATCAACCATGAACCTACTGATCCACCCATTGATAGTTGCCTTTATAAGCATTCTACTTGAGCCCTCCGTAACCATGACGAAGAAAAGGGAAATAACAGATTTCCTTGGGAAGAAAAGAAGAAGCCTTTGGAGGACAGTTGATTATAACTGAGTACCTAAAATGTGCTTAAGCAAGAACAAATCCATCTGGTCCATTTTCTCCCCAGACCCATTTAATTGACCATATTAATAAAAGAATCCCAATTGATAACGTCAAAGCTTACTTGGAGTCCACCTTGCACAGTGTACCAGGGCATCCACTTCTCTTTCTAGTATCCAAACATCCACAATTTAGGATCCAAACATTAATACTCTATTAATCCTCTTGATTCAACAACTTATAATCATGATCCCGCCACCACAATTCTGTTCTTGTTTTCTCCACGTCTTCCATTTTTTACTTCAATTTCATTACAGAACAAAGAGGGATCATTACAGGAGGACAACACATACAAGATAGGGGAGTAAAATTGGAGCCGAATTCTGTCTTTCCATATCAGCACTTTCAAACACAGGAAAGCTGGAGAAGAGAAAAGAATTATGTCTGCTCCTATCCAGTTATAGACACAAGGGGGTGGGGACAAAGCCATTTTCCATTGGGAAAACAAATCCACTAGTATCCCCGTAAGTTCTCTAACCATAGCAGAAGCAAGCATATTGAAGCTGGATAAGAGAAAAGGAGTATGTGCCTTTAACTTCCTCTCCATGCATATACATGTTTAACATAACTTAGTCCGACAAATTCATGAGATAAAAGCAAAAAGAAATTCAAAATTTTCCTGCCAGATTGGCAGACAAGTAGAAAATGATAATTCCAAAAACCGTATAAAGCAGAAGAAATGAAAGAGAGAAATTTAACCACCTACCTTGTCTTCTTCTATCCGACCACTTGACAAAGAATCTGTAACATATGCTCTGTAGAGAAGATTTAGGTCATCCATCTTCCTATCACCATCATACCCTCCTGAAGGAGAAGGAAGAAAACGAATAAGGAAATTCGAAAATTAGATCCAGCTAACAAAATGAGATACAAACAAAAACAGCTAAAATAAAAGAGCTCCGTGAAAGGATTTCACGCAAGACTTGATAGAAACCCACGAATTGTAAAACAAGTTCTATAAGAGTCAGACAAGGTCATCAACATACATACCTACTAAGGAAACTGGCCCAATGCCAGGAGCAAAGCGACTAGCATCAGCATGATTCTTCAGTGAGATTAGCAAACTATTATATGACAATATCTTATTCAGTTCCTCAATGATACATGCGGATTCCCTGCTGAACGGCCACAATGAGTTTGCATCAAACAAATGATACAAGCAAAGAACATGGAAAATTATGTCGTTTTAGAAATTACAGGAGGAATCCCATTTCTATTACCTAGAATTGCTTAGTAAGAAATATATCCAGTAAAATTAAAACTGCAGCTATGCCCAAAGTTCCCTCTTTAAAAGGTTATATATACTTAAAGACCTTACATTGCTCTTGTCCTTGACTTCAAAATGCCAACAGCAATTGATATGTTTTCCTCAACAAGCTTTCTTGCATGCTCCTTAAACATCTCATGTGCAAGCTGCAAACAGAAATAAATGGTCATGATTGCGCATATATTTGATGACAGAATAGATGGACAAAATAAATTCAGTCATGAATATTCTGCAACAAATTCACAGCAATCCTATCTCCTTTTTCGAGGAGCAACTTATTTTTTACAGGGATATGAAGTAGGATTATGATCATTTCTAGGCACTACCTCATCCGATAGTCGATATGCAAGCTGTGCTTCTCTCAAACTAACCAGCTGGTTCACGTCAATATCTGGAACATATCAAATAGTTAAATCAGCCATGCAAAACTTCTGAAGGCAGAGGAGGAATTAAATCATGAAAAAACAAGTGAAACTCACCTGACACCACCATAACATAGAATTTAAAGGTATATTAGCTACTAAGAGAAGAGTCGTGAAAATAATGAGAGAACTGCCATTTTCCATAAAAGGTTTTGGTAGATCCATACAGAGAACCACTCTACTCCAAGAAACAACGAGATCTCCAGATTCAAGAGCTATCTTTAGGAGGTCCTCAAAACCCACAAACCAACGGGATATATCATTAAAAGCAGAGAAAATTGAAGTGACAGAAAGACTTAAGAAAATATCTACTCAATGCACGAGCAGAACCTACAAAACCCATGCCACATACGGATCCTCAAGGGAATGTTCATCTTTATTCAGGATTAAGCACCACATACCACAAAAGAGCAGAACTCAAGCACATAAAACTGATTTATTAAAACCACCACAATAGAGAACGAAAATTTCAGAAAACAAACCCGAGAATATTGGCAAATAGTTTGAAAGTGTATGGAATAGTATTAGTTTTATTCAGGGATGTAAAAGAAAACATGTAAAAAGATTGTCTCTGAACAGATTACATCAGAAAAAAGCAACAGTTCCTTCAAAGGCATCAATAGACCAAATTTACCTCGCCCACAAGATTTAAGCTTGGAGGCATACAACCGTTGCGCATTGTCCCTGACAGCAACCTCAACCTAATTAAAAAAATGTAAAAACGGGTTAAAGTAGTGAGTCACATTATGTAGAAATTTAATATTACACAAATGAAAGAGGACAGAGAAAGGGAGGAATCACAGACACCTCAGAAAAATACAGAAATGTTAAAACCAGACAAGCAGGGCATGCCACTAAATCTGAATATTCCAAGAAGAAGGGAGAGAGGAAAGGGACCGAGAGAGATGCATCACATTATATGCTACCTGGGCATCAGTAACCTTGAAAACACGTTTCCAAGGTAAAAGGAAAGCAGATGCTTCTCCAAATACGAGAGTTGAGACATATATCAACTTCTGAAATGCCTGCACTGGACAAAACAAAAATGATCAAGTCCCACTTGTAGTTATTTGATAATTAAAGGAGGTATAGTCTTTGGAAACTGAAGCTATTTGAAGATATGACCTACCCGACGTTGCTCCATATCTCCATCACGATCTCCTGTTTCAAGTCTTTGCCTGAAGATCCGCCTACCAATCTGAGAGATCAGCATGTAAGAGCTTCTAACACTAGAGAAGTCATTTGATAACATAACAATTTAACTTTGAGAC
Organism: Withania somnifera; assembly: GCA_039654485.1. NCBI lineage: Eukaryota > Viridiplantae > Streptophyta > Magnoliopsida > Solanales > Solanaceae > Withania > Withania somnifera. The sequence goes on along the minus strand of JBDJHY010000116.1, from coordinate 8,713,791 downwards.
AACCACAGCTAGAAATTTATAATTCTGAGGTATAGAATCAGATGAATACTTCAAATTACCTCCATATGCATATCTGCTGCATCTGGATCATCAATTCCCAATGCATTTTTAAATTTGATAATTGAATCAACTTCATCACCTCTAAGTTCTTCAGTCCTGGTATGAAGGACAGCAGATACATACCTGAACACAAACAAAATTTGATGCTTAAGCAACAGTAAATGAGCTAAGAATGTTTAAACTGATAAGTTTGTCATTCTTTGTCACTGGTAAGTAAAACAGGAAAAAATTGTTAAAATTCAAGATAAACATTAGAAATGAACCAGTAAAATACTCTGTGTCTGCTTGATTATTTTTTTTTAGGTGTCTGATACAAGTATCAAAACAAGTTGGGCAGTTTTGCATTCAAATGTAACTGGTTCATTATGCCAAGATAAGGCTAGAAATTTTGACACTTTCAGGGTCATATGGAACTGAAATATTATAGGGAAGTATGTGCAAGAAGTTGTAATTCCAGAAAGGTAACAGTCCTTTCCTTTTTCTTTTGATTTGCAAAGTGCACACACTTAAGGACATCTCAGGAAAGAAAGACAAATACATTGGACGTAGCACGAAACTAACAGCAACAACATACCCATTGCAATCCCACAAGTGGGGCATAGAAAGAAACTAATTAACAACAAAAGCCATACTTTGTCCTACAAAGTTAACAGGGTAAAATCCTTCTACTTTTATTCCAAGCAAGCAATTCTTAGAAAGAAAAACTTGTCATTCCAGAACTGGGAAAAAAAGAACATGGAAGAAAATGAAAATGAAAATGAAAATGAAAAGAGAGAGAATATAATATTACATTGGAGAGGTTTTGTCCAAGTTTAATACAAGGAAAACGTAATACATGCAGCTTTTGTGTCAGCGAGAGAGTTCTTAACAAAAGTGCAGATAGTTATCACCCACCGGCAATATATATCTCGTAGCTCCGCATTGAATGCCTCATTCTGTTTGCTGACGCCATACCTAAAAGATAAAAAGAAGTAAATGGGTAAAGAAAATAGGGAGACAACCATAGATAAATGAAACTGGTGAAGCTATAGAACTATGAGAAAGTTAAGCGTGAAAGCTCATAAGGTAGCCAAATAGAATTTGATAATCAAATAAAAGAAAATAGTCCAAGACTCAGAAGTCAGAACTAGAGCTTTTTCCTAAGATTTTGCCGTATCCAAGAAATCAGCCACGGAGAAAAACTTACAACTTGGTATTTGCACCTAATTTAACTAACTCCATTAGTTGCAAATTCAAATGAAGACACATATAGTAATTAATCGGTTAGTGCAAACATTAGTTTCTGGTGAATTTACTGGCAACCAAAAAAAAAAATCAAATGCTTATACAGTAGACACACTTATTCGCAATTGCTTCAATATCTTCCTTCTTCAAGGCAGCAGGGTCATCAAAATCAGCGACATAGTTATGCAAATTAATAGCAGCGACTTGAGGAGCGCAAGAATTCAATGCATATGCGGCACCAGCACCAGCAGTACCAAAAGCAATAGCACCAGCAACCCCAGCATATCGGGACCCACCAAAACGAAGCCCAAGCCCGTATCCAGCAGCTATAGCACCAGCAAATACCAAAGCCGAGATGGCTATTCTTATGGGTGGTGACATGGCATCCACAAGGGATTGAATAGGAGAAAGCTCCTTTTTACCTCCAAAGACATCTGAATAGACCGAATTAGAAGAAGTAGGTTTGTCTGGTACAGAGGCAGATGAAAGGACCTTAGATTGATGTCGGCATTTTAGGAAGAACTTATGGGTAAGACGGAGAGGGGTAGGATTGAGAAAAGGAGAGACAAAAGTGGTCTTAGTGTTTACACAAGGTTTGTTGGTAGGGAGGAGAAATGATGGGTTCATATTGTGGTGTATCTAGCTCTTCCTCTCTCCTACTAGCTACTAATACTTGGAGAATTGAGAGGAGAAGATGATGTGAAACAAAGCTTGTAGGGTTTGAGTAGAGAGTTTGGAAGAAGAGGATGGAGGGCTAAGCTGGGCGGAGAAGAGGATAGCTACAACTTTTTCTAATTGCAGGTTCGATCCCTTGGGTTTATTACGTTTTTTACTTCCCCTGAATAATACTATATGATCTATTATTTCTACTATATAGAAATCTAAAGATTAGGGCGATTAAGGGCTAACATTATATACACTGTTCATGACTATAAAATCATCCATCCTTCTCATTCCAGACATCAATTCAATTTTAAAAATATTTCTATTCTCTTTATCTTATGTTTTTAAACTTTTCGATTCAAATTTTTTTTCGATTTATTCATTATTCTTTTGAAAATTATTGTTTCAATTTCTTTTCTCTTGTTAGCTGGGTGTTAAAATTAATTTTTTAGTTATGTTTTTATTTGATTTTCTTTTGAATCTTTTTCAACTTATTTTTCATGACTGAAATAAATATTGATGATGTATTTTTTTAGTTCTAAATTTTGGATGGATTGATATATTTGTTGGCTAGCTTCACAATTGTTCTTTGCTAACCTTCTCTGTTTTGACTTTTTATTTGTTTCTTTGGGTATTTAATTTTTCGTCTACTTTTCTCCGATCTGTTAATGTTATGTCGTATTCATGTGTTGTATTGTGTTGCTTCTCTATTTTTCAAACTCTTTCAAAATATGATTTTTTTTATGATGATGTTGTTAACATGGTAGACTTTGGGGGTTCTACATTGTGAATATGTGTTTTAGGCGCTTTGAGTTTTATGTTGAACATGATACCACACAATGTATTGCATTATAGAAAACTGATGAATCAGAATAGGTCACCAATAAAATAATTGAAAGGAATCCTGCCTGTAGATGGTGGTGTAGTAGCAAATTGAGAAGGGTCCTGCAAAACAAGGCTCAGGGTGGTCCCCGGGGTAGCTCTCTGATGCTTAAGTTAGTAACAAGCTTAGAGAGTTCCAAGAGTATTTTGTAAGTGGTTTTGTGAGCGTACCTTTGTTATCCTTCAGCTATGGTATATATAACGGCCCTCTGTAACTGTTGTCTTTGTGGAAGCTGTGAATAGGGGAGTTGCCATAGTGGGCTCACCTATTATGTTATACTGGTCGTGGCCTTGTTAAGAGGGGAAACCTCCCTACAGCTCTTGAGTAGGAAGGCTCTAGTGGGCCAGAACTCCCCCTTTGGTAGGCCACTACATGTAATTTGTATTGACCTCTTTTTAACTTTTCTACCATAATCCTACAATAGTCCCCCCTGGAGTTGATGTGTGTGTTCACGCCACTCGACTGGGTGCCTACGCGGCTCATATCTAGGGTGAGAGGTTTCCTTTTACGAAGCTAATGTTGTGGTCGGAGTAGGGGCTTGTGTTTTTCCGAATTGGTTTGGTGCCGAGGTGTGCCATGCTGACCTGATAATAAGGTATTTCGGAGTCATACCTTGCCTTCCTGACGAGGAGGCACTTCAGAGTCCGACCTGGCTTGGTGCCGAGGTGGTGGGTTGGACCGACCTAACGAGGAGACATTTCAGAGTCCGACCTGGCTCAGTTCCGAGGTGGGTTGTACCGTCCTGACGAGGAGGCACCTCGGAGTATGACCTGGCTTGGTGTCAAGCTGGTGGGGCCCTAGGCGTTGTCTTTCTTCTGCTTTTCAAAAATGAGGGCAAAATTAGAAATATCCCAACTTTATTTCCCGTCTCTCTCCTTTTGCACATGTCGTGATCCACTGGATCTTTGGCCACGTGTCCTGATCCATGCAAGAGACGTATCGTTTCATATCCTTTCTGTCAGATTTACAGCAACTTTTTACTGCGACGCACCTTTTTGCCCCTTTCCCAGGACCTGTCATTATTGCGCCCTTTTAATTTTCCTGCCTGTGTATATATATATGGGTTGGTTCATAACCATTAGTGTTTTTACGATCCTACTGCTCTATTCCTTAGCTTTTTCCATACCTTTAACCTCCTCCAGCTTTCTTGACCATCACAAGATTAGCTATCCAGGTGGGGTACTTCACCTCGAAGAGGATATCTGCCGCTAATAGTTGTTCTACTTCAACCCGAATTACCTGGTTTCTTTTTGGTGTGAATTTTCTCCTTTTTTGCTGCACCGACTTGGTTTCGGGGTCCATATTCAGCTTATGGACCATCAGTTAGGGGGTACTCCCTTTATGTCCTACGGGGACCAAGCGAAAACTTATTTGAACTCCTGTAGCAAGGAGATCATTCCCCGGTGGAGTGGTATGTTTTTCGATGAGCCCATACTCACTCTTCTTTCGGGGAAATTAGGGTCTATAGAGACCTCTATTGTCTCATCGTCTGCTTCCCCTGCCAGGACAACGCGTGCCTTCTCCTGAGGTTTCGGAGGCCTCTCTTCCAGTAATTGTTATTTCTTGACCTCGGACGACTTCCTTTTTCAGTGCAATTCTCATGTACTCTCTTGAGACCTGTTGGTCTTCCTGGACTGATGCTATTCCCTGCTCGGTGGGAAATTTCACCATGAGGTGGTATGATGAACACACCGCCTTAGCTGGGGTTAACCAGTCTCTTTCTAAGATCACATTGTATGGGGATGGGGCGTTCACCACATAGAATTCCACCATCATAGTTTTTATGGTCGGGGCAGTTCTGACTGATACTGGCAACCAGATGGTTCCCTCATGTACGACTTCTCCCTGTGTGAACATCTGGAGAGATAGGTTGCTCCGCTTAAGGCAGCTCCAGTCTATGTCGAGCTGTTCAAAACAGGTGGAGAAGATGATATTGACTGCTGCTCGTTATCAATGTACACCCGATGCACCTATTTGTTGGCAATCACGATCTGGATCACTAGGGCATCGGGGTGCGGCATAGCTCCAGGGACGGCGTCTTTCTCCGAAAAGTTGATGACCTCCCTGGACTTGAACCATTTGCTCCGAGGTTCTTCAGTGGGTATCCTCCAGCTATGAGCTTTCGAGGCGGCTTGTATTACCCCCGTCACCTACTGGTCTTGGGGGTTTGGAGTCTGGCTTGTGTTTCCAGGCTGCTGGTTCTGGGCAATCGAGATACGGTTGGGGTTGGAATAGTTCCCCTGGTATTACTGGGTTAGGTATCGGAGTGTTGGTTCGACGAGGGGTCCCATCTTCAGCGGGACTGTTTTGAACCTCGGCCTCCTGAGTTGTGTCGTTGGCCTATTCTACTGCCTCAGAACTGACTTCGAGAAGGCCTAGCGGCCAATGAGGTGTATTATGCCAGCATGCCTCACCTGACACACTTCTCAATTTCCCTTATAAGGTCTTTGCATGCCTCCGTGTTGTGACTGTGGTCGTTGTGGTAGTGGCACCAATAATTCCTCGGGCGCTTGTGAGGTGGTGCCTGTAGTACTGGGCCGGCCTCAATACGTCGTGATGGAGTGCGAGGATTTTTGACTTGGTCCTCGCCAGCTGCGTCATGCTCCATTCGGCAAATCTAGGTTCCGCCCTTCCTTTTCCTAACCTGTCAAAGGCGTTTCTTGC